>VXBP01005701.1:598944-826765 GCA_013400115.1 Rhinopomastus cyanomelas | reverse complement strand
AATCCCTCATCCAAGTCATCAATGAATAGATTGAACAGGACTGGTCCCAGTAACAACCTCTGGGGGACTCCCCTAGATACAAGCCTCCAACCAGACTCTGTCCCATTGATCACTACTCTCTGGCTTCTATCCTGTAGCCAGTTCACAATCCACCTCACTACCCTATCATTTGGACCACACTGCTTCAGTTTGGCTGCGAGGATCTTGTGAGAGACTGTGTCAAATGCCTTACTCAAGTCGAGATCAACCACATGCACAGCTCTGCCATCATCTATCCACCTGCTTATGCCCTCAGAAAAGGCTATGAGGGTGGTCAAGCACGACTTTCTATTTGCAAATCCATGCTGACTATCCCTAATGACCTTCCTGTCCTTGATGTGCCTGGAGACAGGATCTAGGACAAATTGTTCCATCATCTTTCCTGAGATGGAGGTGAGGCTGACCGGTCTGTAGTTACCTGGGTCCTCCTTCTTACCCTTTTTGGAGACTGGAGTGACATTTGCTATCCTCCAGTCTCTAGGCACCTCTCCTGATCCCCATGACTTAGCGAAGATGATGGAGAGTGGCTTAGCAAGTACTTCCGCCATCTCCCTTAGTACGCGCAGGTGCATCCCATCTGGGCCCATGGATTTATGTACATCCAGTTTGCTCAACTTACCCCTAACCCAGTCCTCATCAACCAAGGCAGGCTCCTCTCTTGCCTCTACTTCCTCTGGAGTCTCAGCAGTCTTGAGCTTGAAATTGAGACAGGCCTCAGAAGTGTAGACGGAGGCAAAGAAAGTGTTGAGTATCTCTGCTTTCTCTGTATCCTCTGTCTTCAGGGTACCCACCCCATTCAGCAGGGGCCCTATGTTGCTTCTATATTTAGTTTTACCTGCAATGTATTTGAAGAAGCCCTTTTTGTTGCCCTTGACCTCTCTTGCAAGGTTTAATTCCAAGGAGGCCTTGGCTTTCCTAGTTGCATCTCTACATTCTCTCACCAGAGCCTTATAATCATACCGAGTGGCCATCCTCTCCTTCCATGACCTATAGGCTTTCTTCTTCTTCTTCAGTTTTCCCAGCAGCTCCCTCTTTATCCATGCAGGTCTTCCAGCTCCCTTCCTTGACTTCTTTCCTGTTGGAATGCTCTTTTCTTGTGCTTCAAGAAAGTAGTCTTTGAATGTTAACCAGCTCCTTTACCTGCCAGAACCCTGTCCCATTGTTTTTTTTCTGTAAATGACACTGTCCCTAGCCACTGCACACTACTCTTCCACATGCACATGGTCTACACCATGAAAAGACAAGGAGTCCACATATGGGGCACACCTGCTGTTGATCTGAATTTAAACATCTGGGGGCAGTGGAGGTGGTGGTATGACATTCCAAAGGACAGAGCCCTGTGACCAAGAGTGTAGCATAAGGCTCTATAAGACCCCTAGCCTCAGTCTTGAAAGATATCTAGTCTCTGCTCCTGCTCCCAGATGCAGTGCTGGTGTGGACCATACTGTCTCCACCAGGTTTGCAGTGGTGGTGCTGAACACCAAGTCCAAATGCCACCGCACTCTCTTTCAACCCCAGAAAAGTGTGCACTGCTAAGTCAGCTGTGCGCTCTGGCCTTTAGCTTAAGACCTGCAAGATTAAAGGTCTCTCCGCTGTGTTGACAGCTGGGTCCTTTTTGGTTATGACTACCCTCTGGCATCACACTGCTTTTTTTGTGCTGGCTAGATGATACTAAACAAAACTTGGCTGGATTTTTCAGACAACAAGCAGCTTTGTGAAATCAGAGTGTCCCTGCCACATAGCCCTGGGTGACTACTAACATTCATTCTCAAAAGCCAGCTTCAGACAATACCATCTATATTTGATGCACCTTCTCACAATATTATTCTTGAGAGCACACAATACGCTGGGTCAGTATTAAAGAACTCAGAAAAAGAAAGGAGGGCTAAAAGGAAAAGTGAGACTAATGATGTAGAAGAATTGAAGGGACAAAAGATGACAGGGGAATATTTGCAAGTTTTAACAAATAAATAAGGAAAAAACCCATGTAAGAACAATTTCAGGACTGCATGCAACTTTCCTGGTTTGTGCAGACTTCTGCATAACTGGGTAAGTCTGATTAAAAGGGAGACAGGTAACCCCCTCCAGAAGGTAACCCTCCTCTTTATCCAGAAGGATAAAGAAATGTCTAGGTTTTCTTTCCTATGGACAGTGTTTCTTTTCCTAAGTATTCCAGAAACCTACATTGTGGTCGTTACTTCAGCTCATTTGCACTGGAAATCAGAACAACTTCACTGTACAGATGAGGGGAGAACTTTGGACCACCCTGAAATTTTGCCATCTGTAGTGAAGAAGATTTAAATAGTGACAGAAGCTTTACAGCACAACACAGACAGGGAAACAAGACACTCCATCTTGTGGAGATGACACATACCAACTTCTAGGTTTGTTATTGATGTCCTATCAGATACAACCACACCAGATTATCCTGGCAGGAATGGTAACGCAGAGCGCAGAAGGTGCAAACAGTCATTTTAACACACCGCATTCACACATGACACATTTTGAGGATGTTATCGTGCAGAGGGGACACCCATCAGCTAAAGAGAGGCATACGGCATTTGTAGCCTTCTCAACACATGTCTTCCCAAGGCATTTTTATAGACAAACCTTTGAAAACGAAGGACTGAAGCTCAGACAAGTGTTTCTTCTGGCACACACCCCCTCATTTTGTTGCTGTATGACCAGACTCAGGGAAAGAAGAGAAGGAGTAAAAGTCAAGAACTTTTGAACAGAAGTCCTTGAAAAGCAAAGACTCATGAAACCACAGTGGCTCTGAGTAAATGTCTTGTCCGAATGCTAATTCTTGCCACTGGAAAAGTATATATAACAGCAACAACAGCAACAAGGAAAAACAAGCATGCTTTAAATAAACAAACAAAATCCCTCCAAAACCACCCTGAATCCTGTGTGGTGCCGGAGGACAGTTACTTGGGTATGTATTTCTAAGGAGCAGTTTTAATCAGCCACTGGCTGGATTGCATTTTCTCAAATAAATAAAGTCTATGCGTGTTCATGAAAACACTTCACGAAAACAAAGTTACATAAAAGCCAGTTATTTGCAGCATAACCTTTCTGAAGAAACCTCAGCTGATGTTAGGCAATTATTTGCCACCCGAATCTAATACTCCCTCTCTCATGCCAAGCAATTTTCATGGGATCTGCAGGGTGTGATGTGGATCAGAAATACCTTTGACATCCGTCACCACCGAAAATCATTGGAGCTGGATCCATCTGCCTGTGTTTACCCAGCAACCAGAGTCGCGTTGCTAATGCGAAGGTCGCCCCATGTGAACCCATCAATCAGCAAGCTGGCATGTTCAGCCCCATACCGCTATTAGAAATAAGTTCAACAGAACAACTTTTAACCCTTCACTGTTTCTGGATGTCCAGACATATCTGTCCTTCATGGCAGCAAGTTTCAGTCACATACAAAGAGTCCTCCAGTGCGTGTCTTAAACACCATACCTACAAGACACCACGGTGACCTGCCCATCCATCACTGTAGTTTACCTGCTCAGTACATCACAGCGTAGTGTAGATAGCTCACCTGTAACTGATCGATTTGTATGTCAAGAAAACTCCTACAGTGTATACTACAAATCAAATACCAGGCATACTAAGAACATGGCTTACACATTGCAACCCAAAATACGATGTGACTCTTAGTGACAAGTGTATTGTGATTTTTCTGTAAGTTTTAAATGGTGCCTCCATATGGTTATTCCTACTTTGGTATTTTGGGGAAGTCTATGTCAGGATTATAAATGTAGTCAGCTGCTCAGTCATACTTTAAGGTAATACACTACGTGACTTTTTACAGACCCATGCCTTTATGCTCTTTTAGTGATTAAAGCTAGCCAGACCAATTAATTAGAAAAAATATTTCCATATTATCTGCAGATAGACTGGTATTTCCACTAATTTCTTTCTTGTCTGAAATTGTTCAATGTTTGCTTTATCCAAGCATCCCTCAGACAGTAAACTCTTCATAACTGACCTGCAATGGCTGATCCAGCCATCTCACTATTGGGCTTGGGAAAGCTGTGTGTCTGCCTGTGGGTTTGAGCCCTGAATGGAGAATAAATGATCTTGGAAGAGGTACATGATACAAACATCCACAACCACAAGACCTAAAGTTGTCTATTTTGGAGCCTGTGGAACATCAGGGGGATTAGAGTAGAGGTTCTTTCAAGGTCCCTTCTAATCCCTAATGTTCTGCGTGATTCTGTGTGTGTGTGAGACAAACTTATCTAAAAAGTGTGTCCACTTTTGGGCCATAGTTCATAATAGTAGCTTAAATTTCCTGAGCAGCGAAGGTCAGAGAGCAAAAATGTCAACTGAAACTGAGATCATCAGTTTTGATTTGGGGGAAATCTCCCTCCTTGAAGTGGACTTTGGCCTGGATACTAGCTTTACAGAATTTTAACACAATGAAAGTGTTCTGAAGCATTCTGTTCAACAATTGAAACAACCTGCATTATAGCTGGAGCTAATAAAGCTGGTCTTTGAAGACATTCAACCCTGTTGTGTTCCCAGTGTCTTTGTGGGGAGACAGTTAACTATGAGTTATTCCACAGCACTTTGCTGTGTGTCCTAGATTATTTTGCTACTTTTTTTTATTAATTAGCTGCTATCAGTTTTTAATAAAACTGTTTTAAAACATGCACACTTCAACAAGACTTGTAGTACAAAGTGGAGTGATGAATTGGAAGTCATCTTGTGTTGTAAAAGCTCTTCTCTTTCCAGGTGATGCTATTTTGTGAAGACTTCCAAGAAATAGATGTTCTACGGCATGTTTTTGGAGTGTCTGCCACTTGTCCTTGAGCTTCTGTCAGTTCTTGCTTGTATTATTCCTCCAAATAATTGTGATAGGGAATGATTTTGGCTTCTTAGGGTTTTGTTACACAAAATCCAGTGACAAGTCTTCAGAATGCCTGTGATGAGACAGCGGTCTCAGCAGCTTTCTGCAGCAGCAAAGATGACAGTGTGACGTGCTGGTACAAGTCAGTGATTAATGGGATATAAGAACCCACATAGATTAGATTGGATTAGACATGTACATGCTTCATTTAAATTAAAACCATCACACACACACAAAATAATCCTGGCTTTTGTTGCCTTGCCAGAGAAAACAAGCTATTCCAAATCACTCTCTGACTTTCCAGTGTCAGGGAAGACTTATGTAGAAGTCTTTCTGAAATAAGTCTTACATAGGCTGGCAAATCACGCTCTCTAAGGCCTGAACACTTTCTGTCTACTAGCAGTTTTATATCTCTTATTGCAGCAGCAAAGACAGATAAAGGAACCAGCACTTTCCAGGGTGACCCTGTCACTGGCAGTACACTCACGTAGACAATCATGGAATTTAGTATCAAACAGCCTGTGCAAGCACTCACTCCTGATATAGCAATAATGTGGGTTATACGGTCTTAACTCGAGGGAGTGAAGAACTGTTCTTTTTTGTTCAAAAAATTGAACAAATATTAATCATTTGAGAATAAACCATGCTACAGCACTAGTAACTCAGTATAGGGCTACTGAAACCCAACAAAATTCAAGCTGTGTCACAGATGTGCTCATAGTGCCTAGTTTTTCCACAGATGAAATGAAGCTGCAGTGCTTAGCAGAGCTCCCATTTTGTAGGGACCCGCGGTGACAACGGCAGGGATCTGTGGCTGTGTATTTACCATGCACTGGGACATCAAGTGATTTCCTCCTTAAATAATCCTCCAAAGTTTTCCTTCCCCATAGAACTACTACAATAGTCCTCTTAGGAGCTAGAATTTCCTGTTTTTCTGCTAGCTCATACATCAACCTCAACCAAGTCACGTCCACGCAAGTATGGTTTAAGGCACCTCTTCCGTCGTGAAACAAAATGCAGCAGTTGGCAGTATCTTAATAGGTGTCTTCCTATTATTTCTGTGGACAGTTTAAATTGAGTTTCTATGAGGTTTTATTTTTTTAGAAGTTCTGTTTATTTTTAGTTTTCGTGCCAAATCATGTGCCCTTCCCTCACACTGGTGAAATACTGAATTGCTTTATTGCAATAGCTGAGGAAAGGAGTGGGGAAGGTTTGTGCCTTTCTTCAGATGAAGCTACTCACATGAGCAAGAGCAATGTGCTTTGGCTTTTAGGTGTTTTTCTCCTTGACTGCTTCAAGGTCTTGGTAACTTACTGCCAAGTCAGAGACCTTCATATCTAATGCATCTAACCCAAGATTGTTTGATCCTAGGAAAATACTGATGGAACTAAGGGGAACTTAGATAGAGAAAGGAGTACATCAGCAAGCACCCTGGCTACATGTCTTGTACCCTGGTTAATACAAAGGAGTTTGTGGATGTGGACTGGGATGACAGTTGCCAGTTCAGTGCAGAGAACTAACTAGGAGGGCTTTGCATGAAACACAAATACAGAACAAAACAGCAGGCAGTGCCACGCATCTAGACCCAGGCACTGACAAAGCTGCCAACAAGTCAGCCCAGATCTCTTCCAAAGCTTTTTTGCCACAACAGTACAGAGAAACAAAAGCATTTGCGAATGCACTACTGTTAAGCTTCGTCTTGCTGGCAGTAATCACAGGCATGCTCTGAAGACACGCAGACCTTTGCCTTGTACATCTAGGGCATGAGTGCATCAAATCCAGATCCTCTCTGCTTTAGCAGAGGTATTTGCTGTCCCTGAGCACCCTTCCCCGGATAGCTGTGATGTGTACCATGGGACTTTCCTAGGGTGCCTCAGGCCAGTGAAGAGGTACCTCAACAACAGTGGCACAGTACTGGAGTCATCTCTCAGCATCTCCCTGGTATTAGGATGCCCTTTACTGCCTGGAGGGAAGAGGGCAGTAAAGGGAAGAGAGCGCAAAAGAAGCGTTTAGAAGAGAATTAGTTAAAAAGTTGCTCTCCATGTGAACCTGTCAATCTTCTGTAGAGGATTAGGCCCACCAGGGTGAAGAAGCTCAGGCGTACGCATGCGCACGCTCGCACACACGCGCTTTCACACAGTATCGCCAGGGCCTCGAGGCTAATTATAGCTCCGAAATCTGACAGAGAAAAATTAGAGGAGAGAGGGACAGCTGCGGGATCCTGGGGTGTAGGGTCTGATTTCCAATGTAATGCAGCCCACCAAAGATCTTCACTTTGGAAAAATAAAGTTCAGCCATTTCTAGTCCCTGCCTGCTGCTTTTCCATTGCCTCATGCGCGCCGTGAGCTTCAGCACTCCTAGCAGGTTCCCCATAGAAGTGGCCTGGCCCATGCTAAGCAAAGGTGGCTTGTGCCAATGAAACATATATGTAAATTGTGATTGCTCAGACATCCTTCCTTTCCTTCTACCCTGCTTTTATTTCTAGTTTGTTGTAGGAGACAAGTCAGGAAGGTTAGTTTCTTTCTTCCTCAGTTTGCCTGCAAATCTCTCCTAAACGTGGAATTAAAATGAGTTGGGCACATTTTACCCTTTTCCAATCACACGTCATTTGGCTCTTCTGTTCTCCAGAGCCACCAACAATCCTGTTCATCCTGCATTTTGAGGATAAATATATTACAAGGTCTTTGTATTGCACCTGCCTCCCTCTGGAACACGTGAGACTCCAGGGGATCTTGCTGCCAACCCTGAACCTACTTACTTGCTTACATGTAGTGGTCTCACAAGAAAGTGAGACCCCACGGGGTTGTTGCATCATGAGCTGAAAGGGTGAGCCCAGAGAATACACGAAGTTTGGATGAGTGTGTTTAGTGTTGGTACCTCTGTTCTGGAGTACTGGTTTGAACACAGGCAAGCAACAACTCCTCAGTCAGTCAGGAGTACAGTCAAGAGCTGCGACTGGGCCTCCATTACAGGGTCAACTCTTGCTGGATGCAATAGAAACTTTTAATGTAACTTGGAAGTGCAGAGAAGCTTCAATGAACTGGAAAATGTTTGTGATGTGCCAAGGCTTAAAGAGTAAATGTGGTGGGGTTTTATCGACCACTTAGCTTGAAAACAACCTGAGACAAAAGTCTTGTACTGGCTAAACTGAAGATGGAAAATTCTACACAGCTTTAACAATGTTTATAAGTTGGGAATTTCTCATAGCAGTTCCTTATTTAGTATTACCATTGTTTACCAGTATTTCCCAAGGAAGATTAATTTAAAACATCCATACCAGCTTAACGTCTTGCTGTACTACAAGATATGTATTTAATGCAGTTTGTCTTTGACACAGGAATAAAGTGCAAACCTCACACAAGCCCAGACTCTGCCAGAGCTCAAAAGAAGTGAAACAATGCAAAATATCATGTTTCTTTTGAAATATATGACAAATTACTTATAAAGTGTTTAATTATGGTTAACCAAATTATCATTTCTCATTCATCACCTCTCACCCAGAACACACCACATCTTTCTAGACCTCATTTAGGTAACAGACACAGTCAGGCATAGAATCATAGAACCATTTAGGTTGGAAAAGTCCTTTAAGATCACCAAGCCTGAATGTAGCCTAGCACTGCCAAGTCCACCATTAAATCAGGTTCTATCTCTACAGTCTTTTAAATACCTCCAGGAACGGTGGCTCAGTCTCAGCCACTCATTGTCCAAGCAGGCATAGACACAGGACACAGGTGAAGCAGCTGTACACATGACCAAATCCATTTCCTTCAGCCAAAGTTTCAGTAGAGCTCAGTTAACATAGTATTAACCAGTTAACCCACTGCAATGTACAACAGGCAGCTTAGTTGAAATTCTATTTACTGGTGTTATAAGCCATAACAGTCCAACCTTGCCCTCGCACAGAAATCCAGGGAGCTGGCTTGACAGAAGTCTGGAGCAGACAGTAAGAAGCAGCATGGGTGCAAAAGTAGATCAGATTGCTCAAAGCCTTGTCCAGCTGTGCTTTGTGTTTCTCCAAGGATGGAGACCTTAGAAAAGCCCAAGATGACATTTCCTTCTTCACAAAATATCCATTCCACTTCTGAGAGAAAAATTCCCCTTCACTGGGCTTCTAAGAATAAAATCTCTGTATCCACATACTGATTTACAGTCTCTTTTGTATTCTGCGGGCTTTGCAAAACAATCCCCTTCCTGTCATGATGGCATGCCTTGGGGGGCACACACACAGCAACCTAACCTCACTGCCCACAAGGGATTTGCAGGTCCCACTTGGCGCACACATTTACTCCCGGTCAAAAGTGGATATTTTTGTAGATGACAAATATCAAGGCAAAAAGCCTTCTCCCAGTTTTGTCTGCACAGCTAGTTGATGGTGAAGTGTCCACGTCACCTATCCGTACAGTTCCAGCTGTAATGCAGTCACCATGTCAGCTAGCCAGGTAGGTGGTTTCACCTCTCAAGAATGCTTTGGGATTGCCAGATGGAGGCTCTAATGAAAGGCAAAACACTGTGTCTGATTCTGCACTAACTTACCCCTTTGTGTTGTTCCAGAGAAAAACTGCTGAAAGTGTCAAGACAGGCCAGGTGAAGCAGGGCTGTGGGGCTGCTGTTTGGACCACTGAGCTACCCACAGGGAGTGAAAGTCCCCCAGAAAGACAAATATGTGATGTGTCCTGAGACACATCAGGGCTGTGCATGTCTTCCTTGCTGCATTGCAATGAAACGTTGCTTTGGAGGCCTGAGTCAGCTGGCAGTGCTGAGATGAGGTCCAGAGTGCTGACAGACCCTATAGCCACAAAGCTGCTTAAGTTCTTGCTGTTTTCTCCATCAGGGCGGAAATTGCTCCCTGTTTAACTGTTTACACCACAGTCTAGAGAGAACAAAGTCTGAGAAAACACTAAGTATTATAATGCTGCACTTAACGCACAGCTCAGCTGCTCACGTTTCTGCTCTCTTTTGGTTCCTTCCCTTCCCCTCAACGCCTTCATTCTCCTGGCTTACCCACCATCGATTCATTTTCCCATCCGGAGATTTTTTTCTCCTATGGCTCTTTCTTCTCTCCAAATCAATTCTCCTCCCCTTCTCCTCTCCTGCATTTTCTGGCAGAGGTTTGGATTCTGAGTTCGGTTTCATTCTTCCCTGGAGAAATTACTTAATGCCTTGGCTCTAATGAGCAGTTTGCTAACTGTGAGCCCTTGCTGCTCAGTCTGTGTGGAGATGTGCACGCCAGTAATTGGGAGCCCCATTTTTCTTCTGCTTTGCTTTTCTTCTCCTCTCTTCCCTTCTTTTCCCCTGCCTCATTTATCTACATGATGGCTGAAGAGAGCAAAGAGTCAGACAGCTTGGTAAGACCTTTTGCATTAGATCACTGCTGTTCAGGCTTTCAGGAGAACAAACTCAACAGCTCAGGGAGCACAGACTGCAACAGGAATGAGCCTCCTGAGTATATATAAGGCTTCCCCTTTGGGGGTATTTTCCCATTTATTTTGCAAGCAGATTAAGTTGCTCAGGGATTACATATGCTCTGCAGTGCGGACAATGCGCTGGGTTGCCATCTGCAGAGACGTGTCAGCTGAGCCCTGCTTTCCCAGAGCTTTGGTTGGCTCAAGCCAATCCATTCACCAACAAATTTCCAATGTTCCCAGCTCTGACCAATTCCCCTCTAACTCATAAACACAGGATTTCTCTAAGTTTTAAAGGCCCTTGGGTACCCTAACTTGATCTGTTCTGTTCAACCACTTCCTGTAAACAGACATTTATGGTAATTTTAGAGGCCACCAGGGCCTCTTCTCTATTCAAAGTGAACCTTTGCTCCCAAACGTCTAGACTTTGACCTTCTCTCTCCCCAGCTTTCATGCTCAAACTGCAGTGCTTCCCATTCCGGTGTTTGCTTCTGAAGTGCCTGGTCCAGCTCCTTTGGTTCTTTCTTGGAGTCTTCACAACTGCTGAACACCCTACTTGTGAGGTGTGAGAAGTCACCGGCAAAGCAGTGGTTGGCAAAATTTTCTTGCACAAATTATTCACAGAGCATCCTACCGGCAAGAGGCCAAGCTTCAGTGCATTGCATCTCCCCACAAAACAAAGGATGAGACTAAAGAAAGCACCTTGGCTGCAACTGGCAGAAGATGACAGACACTTAAAGCCTGAAAAAAGCTCAAGAACACTAAGTCTTGTGATGAAAGAGCCACTCGTTTTTCTAAAAATGTAGTTCACATGTCACCAAACCACCGAATTAGCTACCTCCCAGATGTACTGCCATGGTAAGGGACCTTGTCTGGATCCTCATGTGTGGGTCGTGGTATGAGTCCCATCTGGATTGCCATTAACGTCATGGTTTAGAGATCCCCGACCCTATTTTACCCAAGAACTTTTATATAAAGTGTCAGACACAAAGGCAGGGTTTCACAAAACCACTTACAAATCTTCAGGCACCGAAACAACTTACTCAGTTTGTGGAAGAAATGCGCCAAGACTTTTTAATTCATTCCACCCACCAAACACCAGAAAATTCCCCAGACAAGACTTTTAGACACAATGTTTCACCACAATGCTCCTACCCAGAACCGAGATGAAATTGCCCAGAACATCTACATTGTAGACAGTTTTTGCTTCTTTCTCTCTGAAATCACAGTGGTCCTCCAACTTCACTCTTGATCCTCATAAATTTTCAAAGTTCAGAATTCTCAGTCTCTGCAGCTGAACACACATAAATTAGTAGACCTTGACAGTTCCTCCTGCATACAAATGTTCTTCAGAAGCAATGACGTTGTCTCTCAGCAGCAGCAACAAGCTCCAAACAGACACCAAGATGGAGAGAGGTGAAGAAGGAGGCAGAAATCACTGAAGTGAGGAGAAGAAGAGGAAGTCAGGAGGCAGACTCTTTTCAACTTTTTAAACCCAAACTTTGAACTTTCCTGCAGAAAACACACAAGTTAAGCTTACAGGCTCTGCTCAACTTTTAAAGCATAACACATACCTGTGTGCCTCATGGATGGTCTTTTCAAAGTCACCAGGTGGACTCCTGTCCTGTAACAAAGGGCATACTCCTGCCTACTGTGGTAGTGCAACCTTGAACCTGATGGGATTTGAGCTGAGGCTCTCCAGCTTGTAAGGCTGGTGCTGTTTCCACGGATGTATGACAGACAGATTTCTCTTCCCTCACTCCTACTCATCAAAAGGAATCTTTGGTATTTGGAACTGCATTGTTCTCAGAGCTTTTGGAATTGCCATCTTGGAGGTGTTGCCATCTTCAGGGTGCCACCTTACAGCAGAGTCTCTCTCTCAGCTCACCAGTTGTTCGGGACGAGTGATACCCAATTCCATTTGAATATTTGTTTGTCTCACACAATAGAGTGGCATTTAGTTCCTGTGGGATTAGGAGCACGGCCACAGGTTTCTACCATACCTGGAGAAAAGGAAGGGAAAGCAGGTAGGCAGAGGTGAAAGGCATTGGCTGTGGTTTTTCTATCTTTTAAATCTCTTTCCTTACTTTTTGTGTTAATAAATTTATATTTTTCCTATATTAAGTCCCTGGATCTTGCTTTAGACCCTGAGTGGAAAAAGCAAAACCAGGACACCTCCTTTCTTGGGATCCTTTAGGTCTTCAGGCTTGGTGAAACAGGATGTGCACCACCCAGAGGTTTGACCACTGTGGCAGTGCCAGCACCAGAAGCTGTCTACAATGTCTAGCCTTTGTTCATTGCCTTGTGCTATGCCACTCTTGCATGTGAGTCCTTGATTCATTGCCTAGTCTGAGAGCCACATGCAAGGCCTTTACTCTGGGTGCTACACATGACTGCAGTCAGGATTTCTGTAGTGCGCAGCCTGGACTCTGTTTTGAAAGCGCAGATTTACTCTGTTCCACTGAATTCCACATTGTCCCTGCCAAGCCATGGGTTGATAGTGAGACCTGAAGCAAACCATTAACACAATGCATAGTATAACCAACTTGTTAGCTAAGCTGATTAACACTCGTACGTGGCTCTGCAAGTTCAACCAGGCTGTCAGTGATGTGGATCTCACACAATCACAGAATGGCAGGGGTCTTAAGGGTCCACTAGAGATAATCTAGTCCAACACCTCTGCCAAAGCAGGATCACGTAGGGCAGTCTGCACAGGAATGCATCCACACAGGATTTGAATATATCCAGAGAAGGACTCCATAACCAACCCGGGCAGTGTGTTCCCATGCTCTTCCACTCCCAAAGTAAAGAAATTTCTCCTCAGGTTTAGTGGAACTTCCCGTGTTGCAGTTTGTGCCTGTTTCTTCTTGTCCTATCACTGGGCATCACTGAGAAGAGTTTGTCCCTGTCCTCCTGACACACACCCTACAGATAGTTCTAAATATTTGTAAGATCCCTTCTCAGACTTCCATTTCCTAGGCCAGACAGTCCTAGTCTCTCAGCCCTTTCCCATAAAAGAGATGTTCAAGGCCCCAATCATCTTCGTAACCCTCTGTTGATCTCTTTGCAGTAATGTCTTGTCTTTCTTGAACTGGGGAACTCAAAACTGGACATAATACTCCAGATGTGGCCTTATTGGGGCAGCATAGAGGGCAAAGAGGACTTTCCTTGACTTGCTGGTCATACTCTTTTTAATGCATCCGAGGAAACCATTTGCCTTTCTGGCCACAAGAGCACTTTGCTGGATTACGATCATCCTATTTTCCACCAAGGTACCTAGATCCTTCTCCATGGAGCTGGGTTTCCAGCAGGTGAATCCCTAATCTGTACTGGTGCATGGGATTTTTCCTCCTCATGTGCAAGGTCCTGCACTTGCCCTTTTTGAACTTCATCTCAGGAGACAGTCAATTATTTTGATCCAATGTCTCCATACCTGAGGGCTTCTTCACTGTAGACTGCTGCTGTTGTTGCCTAATGCTCTACATCTCTCCCTTTGAGAACTGGATAAGGTGACTGCTGTCCTCCCACAGACAGCCCATCACAGGCAGTAACCTCGTATCATCATGGATTAACACATCATTTTCAAGAGGTGGACACAATTTCCAACACCATGGATCCCATCTCTTTTTCTTTCCATATTTGATTTTTTTCACTTTGGCAGGTGTCTAGTGTGTCTGATGTCAGCTTTTAATTGTTTGGGCTTGGCTTTCATATTCTACTCAGCAAAACATCAGAGGGTGACAAGCCACGCTGACAAACTGCAATTTAACAGAGCTAAATATGGATCAGAGTCTGACTAAGCATTCTTCTTTAGTTATTTTTATACCATTTCCCGCCCACAGGTAGTATTCAAATAATAATTAATAGTTAATGTCCAAACCCCAAATTCACTTGCAACTGCTCTAACTCATGAACAGAGATTGGCATTAGTTCATCAGACCTCGCTGCATCAGTACTGCCACGTAAAAGAAAATTAGGTTTGACAGCTGCTTAAATTGCAATAGCATGCACTAAGCGTATGTCATGTTGGTGCAGAACGAGTACACAGTGTTTTTGCAGACAGCACAAATAAACATGAGCTTACTTTTCCCCGCGGAGCAATTACTCTTTTGCTGGGGGAAATGTCTCTCTGCTCTTTTATGCTTTTTAACGGTGTGGATTTTTTTTTTCCTATAGTACATTGGGAATCAACAGCCTCACACCTCTAACCAAAATTCCAGCTTGTAATGAGATCTAACTCTCAAACTGGTGTGGGGGGCTACCCTAGGCTCAGCTAGTACTTTGAAGAGTGTTCCTATCTGTAGTTCTAGCAGTCAAGGTCTGTGTTTCAGCTGAGAGTTACCATGTTTTGGGGTTTGCTTTGACTGATTTTAAACCAAATATCACCTACACTATCTAGTTCTCTGAGCTTTGTTCTGCTCTTCTTTGGTTTAATGTTTCAAAACTTCTCTGAAACCACCAAATCTTTCCCAAAATTTCTGTACCCTTAAAATTTTACTCTCGTATCTAAAAGAGTGTATTGTAGGGCAGGAGAGGTTACCAGGTCCCTTTTGGCAATGTTAGGAAGGTTTTATGGTCAGTTCAGCTAATGCTGGTCTCCCATAAATAAAGTGAAATTTTACACCTGTGGACTGGGGCCAGTGCCTCCTTCTGTATTTGAACATGCTGACGTTCTGCTTTTACTGGTGTGTGTGACATATAAGCCACGAGTCTCCAACTCTGACCATGCTGGTATAGGAAAGCCATACTGATACCCTCCTCAGAGACAATCTGTGGACAGCTTGCTTTTACATTTACTGTTACAGTCTCCTGGGACTGCCGTCTCTTTCATTAACTCCTTCAGCTTTTTCAGCTGTTGCAAGTTTGCGCTCTGTGTCTTCTGGACATCTCTCAGTAGTCACTTCCTGTGTTCCTTTTTGTGCTTCATGAGCACATCACTCTTGACTACTTTTTCTGAGCCTTCTTCCATTGCAGGCATTTGCTGATGGGTCGCACTGCATGCCTGTGATCTACAGCTGCTACTTCCAGCCAGTGAGCTAAGACCAAGTTTTCCTACGCACTACACTGGCCCAAGGAATCTGACTGTAACTTCCTTGCCTCTTGCACCAAGAGTAGTGGTGTTTTCTGAACAAGTTGATATACATCATCATGTTTTACTCCTTTAATATCTCTCCCCACTCTTTTTCACCCCACAAATAATTTATATATGCGGTTTTTTCACTTTCACTTAAGCAACATGATGTCTTTTAAGGTGCCCGAGGACCTGGTCATACTCTTTTGCTGTTTCTCCCCAGGTCAACATGATATGCAGGACATATCACTCTCTGTACCACCCAAACTTCCCTGCACATAGTAGAACACCTGGAATACTAAACAGTCCAAATCACAGCCTGCAGAAATCGTGTCTCCCAAAGAGTGTGACGAATGTGCACAAACATGTGCTTTGTATTTTGAGGGGATCTTGCCAAAATCCTGCTGGGGCATCTAGCATAGAAAAGATTTGGCATCAACTACATTCCCTAATATTTTTCTCCTTTCAGGTAATGCAAAACGTGCAATTTTACATTTTCAGTTCTCTTGAGGATCCAAAGTTCGTCAGACGCCCTGACAATATCACTTCTGTCACCTCCAATATGACACTCGGCATGACTGGCCTATCCAAGAACTTCTCTATACCCCCTGTTTTAAGGCAAAAGGAGTTTTCTCACTGCAGGAATTGTGTAACCACTGCACATTTTCAACTCTATTCTTTACTATGTTGACAGCTTCTTTATAGTCTATGAGATAGTCTCATACTCTTCCTTAGTGTCTTGCTGTCTCCTTCTTCTGTTAAAGAAACCTTTCTGGAAAGACTAAGGATCAGTCCATCTTTAGCTCAGTAACGGCTCTTCTTCTTTGTGCTACGTATTTCAGTGGAGGTAAAATCATTACATCTTTACTGTCACTGATGTGTAGATAATCTTTTACAGTTAGTGTCCTGTACAGAAGTACATCTTTCTTGTTGATTAGTGAGTCCACTCATCCTGAGTTACAACAAGAACAGCTATGGACCCTATGAAACGTCCATCTGTGTAGTCATACTGTTATCTTCTGATCCATACAGACCACAGAATAACAGAACAGTAGGGGTTGTAAGGGACCACTGGAGATCATCTAGTCCAACACTGCTTCTGCTAATTTTTTCACCCATTGTAGTTGAAATCTCTGCCATGTTTCATAACCTTCCCTGCTTTTTCCCATCCAACATCATGCCACCCTCCAGTATCACATTCTTCATGCAGCTCTAAAGTCTGGATGGTTAACTTGTGCACAGTGCTCACTGAGGGCCTGACGATGTGCATTCTGCTCTATGGTTTTCTTTCTCTGCCTAATCATGTTGCAGAAAACATACAGGCAAAGTACGACAAGAAAAACAGTCAACAAAGCCCTCTTTCATAAACACCTTTGATGTGCATTAAGTTGCTGTTTAAATACCTTTGTGGCTATTTTTCATCCCCAAAGCTGTTTGCTTTGCCAGCTCTCTTTCAGGAGCCTATGCTTGTTCACTTAACAAGGGTATTTGCAAACTCAGAATTGTTGACAGAACGTTTTACAATTAGGAAGTATAGAAAAGCAATTTCAAGGCAGAGATGCAAATACTTCTTGAAAACTCTTTGGAACTAATTTCATGCCATATTGATCTTCCCTGGACTTGGTAGCTTATCTCTGGGGAGCTCCAGACTGAGCTAGGCACAGCCCTTTGTTCCGTGTTCATTATACTTCCTTGTTTCCTGCAATTTTTTGTAACTGAAATCCATTACAGACTTAATTGCATTAGCCACTGTTAAGCATATCAAACCATGGAACTTTGGTTTCTTCCTTGAAATTTGGAAAATTTAATTTAGCTTTTAACATGACAAGAGCAGCTACAGGATTACTAGTTGTAATCCAGCAATTCAGATACAGGCTGCCACATAGCTATTCCTTATTTAGTCTAGCCTTGAAGAATAATGAGAAACAACTTCTTTCACATAGTAGATTATTTGTAATCTGCTTGAACGTTACAGCGTATAATCACTGACCTCAACCGTGTCATGTTGGATCAACTTCATGACTATGTCAAGAGTGTGCTGAGACAAATTTTAAAGATGGTATAAAAACAAGGAAAAAATGTCCTCAGAGAGATGTACAATGGACTTTTTAAACCTGAATGTAGTTACTTTTTAACACAGCATGCATTTACTATATTTTCTGGAAAATATTCTTGTATACAAATGCACACGAACTATCAAAACCCCTAATCATAACCTAAATTAAATATAGCTCCTATCTCACCATTTTCTAGTAGTCACTGCTCTGCTTATTTCTAATTGATTTTCACTGAATCACAGACTCACTGAATTATCGAGGCTGGACAATACCTCTAAGATTATCAAGTCCAGCCTATGACCTAACATCACCACAACCTAGACCCTGGCACTAAGTACCACATCCAGTTTTTTATCAAAGGTCTCTAGTGATGGGGCCTTCACATTCTCAATCATTAATTTGTGGCTTCTGGTCTCATTTGTTCTCAGCCATCACTAGTATTGCAATGTCACAACCTGCAATGACTTTAACCTTCTTTTGCAGGGTAATACGTCTGAGCAGATCTAAGTAAAACTTTATGGTGCCTGAAACAGCTCCAAGTGACATTTTTGTCAAACAGAAAAGATGACTACCCTCTCGTTTCTATGAACTCAGGCATTAAACCCCAGTTTTTGAGCAGCATTAAAGAGAACTGAGTTATATTTGATTATCCCTCCCAGACTGTCCAACATACCATAGGATAGCTGGGGCACTCTGCCTTACGTCCTGCTCTTGCAGCACTCTCCAATGGGCTGCATACCTTGATTGCAGTGTGGGCACAGCTTCCTCTCCAGACTACTGTTGGATTTCCTTGCCAACCACATTTCAGTTTGAGATGATGTGAAGATGGCTGCACTCCCTTTCAAGGTTGTTTTTCAGAAACCATGACTCCAAACTTCTCCAGTATTCCTGGAGTTCCTAAGGAGGTTTATAGTCTCAAAGCTGGTAAAGACTTATGGTGACTGCAAGAGCTACATGACAAACAACTATAAAACGATTTGTACAACCATGCTTTTCTAACATATGCACAAGTCTCTGAGATTTTCATGCAGCTGACCAAAGAACACCCACATTCAGTGGGATCCACACTGTAAGGCTTTTTTCTTGTATTATTTTTGGAGGAAAGAGAAACATGTCTTCCCTACTGTTCTGGAGACAGTAACAGGGAAACCAGTCTTAAACTTGTAAATATGTCTATTAATGAGGATGTTGAGTTGGTCTAAGTTTTAGGAAATGACACAGTTATTTCTGTTTGAAAACTTATTTGCATTCAAATACATGGTACTAATCATAAGCATCATAGCATCATTAAGGTTAGAAGAGATCTCCAAGATCATGTAGTCCACCCATGCCCACTAAACCATGTTTCCTAGTGCCACATCTACATGTTTATTGAACTTACAGGGACAGAAACTCCATCACCCCTCTGGACAGCCTGTTTCAATACCTCACCACTCCTTGAATGAAGAAATTTCTCCTAACGGCTAATCTAAACCTCCCCTGGTATAACTTGAGGTCATTTCCTCTTGTTACCTCAGCTGCCCCTCAGGAGGACTGCCCTACAGGCTCTTCACTAGTTTCATTGCTCTTCTGAAGCCTTGTTGCTCTTCTATGCTACATTTCAAGCTGGAGCTGTGAACCCCTAGGCCTGTCCCCTCTGTCCAGCTGCAGTTAAACGCCAGTTACATTTCAAAAAGAGTGCCACAGCAAAGGCATAAAATGAATTGCTCAAAGCTGTGACTCTACTCCATAATGTTATTATATTTTAAAGGATTCTATGTTTACATTAAAAATGTTTCAGGCCAGAAAGCTGAGGGCATCAAATTGGGAGCTGCCTATGCAATAATAATGTGTGATTGAGAACTCTTTTTCTCATAGGATGCTCACCTCTGTCAGCTTGCAGGAAGACCCTAAGGCACCACCCACCTCAGAAGTCCAGGCTGAACAGCAAGAGAAGCTTTCTTTTGCAGGCTGCTCCTATCATCTAGAGCAGGAGCTGACGCGTGTGAGGCAAAGGAAGGACATAAATATAACATGATATCCTTTATACACGAGCACAGAAAATTTTGTTTTGAATAGAATTGCTCAGGTTTTCCAAACTTTTCTCCACAATGTGTACCAACTTTTGAGGCTAAAGCCTCCTCATCTGGTCTTCTTTCTTAGCTTCTAAGACACATTGATATTGCCAGTTGTACATCTTCAGTGTGGTTGTTGCTCTGATCCCTGCATCTTGTATTTGCACATCTAGGAGAAAGATATTTCTATCTAATGTAGGAATTTGAAACTGTGGTAGGGTGTCTCCAACCCCACCTGCACCTCCAGTTCTCTTTTTCGGACCTCGCACTACCCTTCCCCCTACGTAAACCATTGTCCTGCTACACCTGTAGCTATAAGGCAGCCATAGCACAATCCCTTCTTTTGACTGCAGGGCCTCATGTTGTGATCCACATAGTGTCGTGTCCCTGGGAAGCAGAGATGACAGCAGAGAAGACTAATGTGCCATGCAAAGAGAGGAAAGAAGAGGCAGGTTGTCCTTGACCAGCAAGTGGAGAAAAGCAGCTAACCACAGAGTGGTTTCCTCAGGCAGGGCTAAATATCCAACGCACTTATCACCACAAGAGTGGATCTGGCAGGGACTGAAAAGGGGAGTTGTAAGAGTGTTGCCTAAGTGAGAAGAGGAGGCTAACCGCAAGGTCTGGGCACTTCTGTGGTTCTGAGACAGACTGCCTTAGTTTACTTCACCTTAGTCTTTAACAGAAAAGAAAGGTCACCAAAAAAAGCCCATGATTATAGACTCTGCATCTTCTGCTGTGCAAGATGAAGTTTCCTGGGAGGTTATCTCATGCACCTAGCGGTGCTCAGGGCTGAGGGCTGGGAAAAGTGAGGGTTGCCTTGTGGAGAAATGCTGGAAAGAACACACACTTACTATTTCTTCCACTATTTCTCTCTCTTCCTGGACCATCACATCTTATTTAAAGAAAGAAAAATTATGAAGGATCCAAAAAAATGGATCCAAACTAACTTTCCAACCACAGACAGGTAACATGCTCCAACTGGCAGGGCCACTGTGCTGCTCCCTGTAGTTTTAATTGGCTACTTTTTCAACTCGCTGAAATGATCTAATGGGCACCTCTGTAAAAGGCAGTTCAGGGAATGTCTTTCCTTGTGTAGTTGTTTATCAAATATCAACCTAAGCTTGATAATTAATCAGCCTCAACCTGCCTGACTTCAGCAAGGGTGAGGTCATCTTGCCTTGACGTGCTCTCCCCATCCATGCCCATTGGACATCAGGGGTTTGTTTATACTACTTGTGCCTTTTCTTTCTGAAGCTGGAAACCTCCTAACTGTGTCAGGAGTATGGGAAAACACAAAAGGAACTTTTCTGGCCTGCAAAATGTGCTAAGCTGCACACAATGGTATCTAATAACAGCAATGCCAGCGTGACTGGCAGGCGGCCAAGGTCCATGCTAACTTCAGTGCTAAACACAGCACCACATGCTGAGGCCTCTTTCTTTGGCCAATCTGAGGACTTTTGCTTCACACCCACTCTGCCTAACGCTTGGCATGAATGAGTAGGTAGACCCTATGAGGTCTAGACCTAATGGCATCTCCCTCTGCAAATCTTTCTCCAAAGTGACCCTCTCCTCACCATCATTCTTCTTTTCCGCAGAAGAGTTTTCTGTGAAGTTCACACTTTCCATCTCAACAGCCAGGATATACGAACATGAGCCCAGCTTCCACCTTTGACCCAGCCTGAAAGAAGATCTTCTGTTGTTGCAGAGAAAACGTTCTCAGCTGGGGACGTGTCAGGCAATGGCCACAGAGAGTGCCCCCTGTGCGCTACCACCTCTGGCAACACATCTTCAAGCTGGACAGCCTGCCTGAGCATGGAAAACAAGAGCTAGTGAGGGAAGCTGTCAGAAGATGAGGGAGATCTGATTCCCTTTTAGAAAAGCTAGGAGTTTCTTTTCAGCGCAGCCTAGCTTCAGGCAGACTGACACCACTCCTGTCTGAATGCCGGAGCCCATCACTCTGCAGTGCCCTCCACATTCTTTCATTTAAAGCATTTCCTACTCCTGCAGGACAGGAAGAAGTCTTCCTCTCCCATATTTTGAATGCTTTCCAGTCCATGGAATGCTGCACACACTCCATGCAATATGGCAATGATGGAAAAATAGCACCAGTGTTTGGAAAGGAGCTAAATGCTCTTCCCCTTTTGCCAGAGCCAATGGAGAAAAGGTGGGCTGGAGCTGTGGTATTTTTGACTCAGTCCTTTCAGGTGCACCAGCGAACAAGACACATCCCTTCATACACAAAAGGACAATTTTGTTGTTTATCTGGTCAAAATTGCTCCGTAAATAGTACAGTGCTCTCCTCAAGACTGCTGTGGCTGGTTCAGCAACCTAAGCAGCCAGTTTGAAATTCAAAACTTCAAGGTACAGCAGTTTTGAATCCCAGTAGAACCTATTAAGCAGTTTATCCTTGGACAGATAAAATGCCTATCATGTCGTTACTGTTCTCAGATCTTTTCAATGAGACCTCGGAGACTGAGCTCATTGCTGGGCTTAGCGGAAAGTAAAGACCTTAGGATGTTAGTGGTAAGAGCTTAAGTTTTCCTCAGTGACTCTGGTTAAGCCTTTTCCAGACTCCCCTCTGTGCAGTTGTGTGCTGTCCTGCACAAAAAGGGGTTTTTTATAGCCACTCAGTCTATGGAATAGTTTATGTGTGTATGTTGTGCTCTCTTTGATGGTCCTCTGAGAGATGGTCGCTCCAGAAATACACAACAAATATTCAGTTGAGAAAGAGAAGGTGTTGTTTTAAGATTCAGAAAGCTCAACAGATCAAAGAAACGGAGCAGGAGAAAGTTTTCTTGCTGGAAGTTTTTCTTTTTCTTTCCTAATTTTCTTCCTTCCTTCACCATCCTTTCTCAACTTGAAAGAATTTTTAACAACTCAGAAGCCTGAAAAAACAGATGAGCATTTTGACATATCTATTTCTTCACAAAAAGCAGGAAAAATGTATGCATTTTTTTTAGCTTTTGCCTTTGATGAAACCAAAGCCATATGAAAGATCACTCCAGCCCGTGTATTTATCATTTCACTGTGTTTCTTTCTCTCCTTTTTACCGAAGTAAAGGGAAAAGAAGCAAGGAGCAACAATTAAAAACTCTTTCTCCTTAGGAATCAAATTTAAATGAAAACTTCAGCAGGAAGTGCCACAAAGTAACTCATTTTATTTTGATTAGAATTTCTCTCCAGAAGAAGTTGTGTGAGCACTCTGAATAATATTTTTAAAGGCCTTCACTGTATAAGGTGGCTTTTAGAGCTAATGTTTCAAAGAAGTGCAGCTGGCAACAGGCAGCCTCCAGGACACATTTCACCCGTACGTTTACAGTAGGAACATATTTTATCAGAGCAATTACCAGACATATAAATCTAACATGGGACCTACTCTAAGTTGCAGCATAGACATTCATTTGTGCCAGTCAGTAACAAGTAACGGTTTAAAGCACGTCAGGACTTTACCTCAAACAGGTGAGACAGTGTGGGGAAGGTGTGACTTCAGTCAAGGAGAGATGTCAGATTCACCATTGTCAGATTTTCGGAGTACAAACAGAATGGCAAGCTTGCAGCTCCTCACATCTAAGGGGCTGCAATAAAGGCTGAAATGGTCTTTATAGGAAGGAGATGAAATATTATCAGTCTTAATAAGGCTGCTCTGAAAAAGAACAGATGGTTTTACACAATTGGACTTGCAGCAAAGCCCAGCAAATGCTGAAAAAAGTAATTTTGGCTAGAATTTGTGTAACTTTCCAAATTAATTCACTGTGGATATGCTCATACTGCTTCTTCATTCATTTCCCATGAACTTCAGAGCGATCAAATGTTACCCACACAAATTCCTGAAGCAGGCACATTTTCAGCCTGCTTCCTCACTCAGCAGTGATGTATTTTAAAGTTTCTCCCAGAGTTCACAGTCTGATATGAAACTGCTCTTGGCTTAAGGAAAGCAGCCAAAGGTTTCCAAACCCCCATATTAGAGCCATGGTGTTGCAGCTTTTCAGCTTATAGGATCTTATGTTACCTCATGAAATAAGGATCCATAAGGCTTTCTGCACTGTGTGACCGTGATCGCAGAAAATTAGAAGAAACCCTGCACTTGTCTGCTAAAGTTCACATGAGGGGGTTTATCGGTTTGTTGGGTTTTTCTAAAAAAACTTTCAGTAAGCTGAGTTCTCTGCTGTCCTTTGCCAAGCTGCAGCAGGTTGTTCAAGCCTCCCTATTGATGAGGGGCAGGCTAACTAGCACAGCACACAGAGAGGTGTGTTAGAAACTTGAACCAAATTAATAATATTTCAACANATAAGGTGTGCTTTGCCAGAGACTACAGTTGGTAAAGAAGTGACCAAGAGATGGAGCAAGAAGCAGGGATAAGCCATCGAGTAAGCCCTCATTTGTAACTTTATGAGCAATATCTCATTTTCATGACCTAACCAGGCGAATCCTCAGGGTGAATAACCTTTCTTTATATATACAGCAGTGGCTAGGATGTTTTTCTGACATTTGAGACAGAGACAGCAGCTACCATTTTTATTCCAGAAGAACAGCAGAACAAAGCTCTTCCAGCAGTTTTGCTGGTTTGGCTGAGGGTGAGAGGGACAATAGCATACGCTAATATTTTCATCGTGAGACTTCCACCTGTACCATTCACCATGTATTAAGGATGAAGGACCATAGAGTAACAGAGCAGAAATCCCACCAGCTCTCTTAGACCTGAGAGAAAACACTGATAAAGGCTCTTCTGGCACTATCCTTTGTGGAATGAGAAATGGAGAATAAAGCCTTCTGAAAAGACATCGCCACATACTCCCAGAAGGAGCCACTGGTGTCGCTCCAAGGCTGATGGAGGGCTTCTGACGCAATGAAGGGTGCGTGATGTAAGATGGATCACTGATTTGTGTCATTGGAATTCTGACCCTGACCCTGAAGGTCAGTGCTTCAGCACTAGGGACCTGTCAGTGACAACACTGAACCCTGCAGTGCTGTCTGGCACTGCTCTTCTCTTGCTCTTGCCCTCAGCATGGGGTGGAAGCCATCCGCCTTTGTTGCTTCCCATCGTTTTCCTCATCTACAGTGCAGAGCACCAGGACTCCTACAAGGGTTAGCACCAGCACAATATGATAACTGCGCTTTCTCTTCAACCAGATTTCTAGATGGTTCGCCACCTCTGATTTCTGTTGCAAGCAAAGACACTAAACAAATCAGGAATTCATTCAGTTATGTATCTTGGATCTCAAAAGAAAACTCAACATTGGGGCACCCGTTCTAAATTAAGAAGTCCTCAGTTCTAACAAGATCTTTATTTCCCTTCATTATGCCTACATTTTCACTTCAGGTGAAAGGTGCCAGGTGAAAATCAAAGCATTTTGCTGCAGCTGGGTACACACAAAGAGGAGGAGTAAAAGCCTCCTCGCACCATCTTTGTCCAGGCACTTCATCTCCTGCCTGGTGTGTCTGTAAGTCTCAAAAGAATTTCTTAGCTCCCTCCAGCACATGGCTCAGCAATAGAGAATGCCGGAGAAGCTTTGTGCCCTTGTTATTGTTGAGGACCATCAGGATGGGACTACACACTTCAACACATTTCACACTGACCTGTGAGAGTTCATTCTACAACCACAGCTTCCAGCCACTGTGAGCTTAGGGCAGATTTCAAACCATAATCTAGGGGTGAAAAGACATACATTCCAGTAAGCATTCCAGATCTCAAAGAGCTGAGTTCACTGGGAAAAAATCTTGGATCAAGTCAGCATTAAAAGGATCACTTTAAAAAGAAGTAAAATACAGGCTTAATATCAGGAAATATTTGCTCGCAGGGAGCTTCGTTCAAATGAACAACTTTCTCCCAAAGGAAGAGATGGGGCTTCCATGACTGCAGTCGGTTAAACTGGACTTGACAAAGCCCTGAAGAACAATTCACTTGCAGTGGCTGCAGGGATGTATTACATGGGACAAGAAGTCTTTTTTTTTTTGCCACTTCTAAATTTGAATTACTCCTCTTAAACCTTCTTGGTCTGTACGATTGCCCCCCTCAGCTGGGTGTTGCAGTAACGGATTTCAGCTAATGAGCACAGAGGAGTGGAAGAGGCACAGAACTCAGCCTGAATTTCTGTGCAGGCCTGAGTTTCCCAGAGCTGGAAAATTAATATCTAATTCAATTATCAGCTTAATATCAAACATTGAAATGCAATAGCTATCTGTACGTACTGCAGCCTTCTATTTTCAGGCGCTGTTTTAAAACTGCAGCTCTAATGCTTTTAGCAGATGGATGTGTGTTATTGCAGTATAGGGAACTGGAAATTCTCCATATACCAGGCTATAAATATTTCTCTGGCATTTATTATCCTCACTTGAGTTCAGGTGCTAAAACACTTGGACTGCAGTCATGTTTGTAGCAGAAAAAGTCAATCTTGGATCTTACCTTGTTGCTGGCTAAATTATTAAAAACAGACAAAGACAGCAAGGAAAGGGAGTCTCTCACTTAGTAGAGGTCATGCAACCTTTGAATCAAATTAGCTGAAGTTTTGACTCATTTAATGACACCAGTTCTCAAACACTCCTGCTCAGACAATATAATAGATCACTTCACCGGGACTTTTCTTGTTCTCTGTCTCTCCCTCATTTTTTTTTTCTTATTTTTTATCCTTTCTTGACCTCCTTGGTGTGTGCGCAGTAGGATTGTATTTGTGGTTATGACTGTGAATCCCAGTTTCACCAGCTGCTTTGGATTGTAAACTCCAAGTCATATGAATCTCAGTTTTGATTGCCCTAAGGGAAGTGTTGGATTATGTAAACCAGGAGATAATAGCCCTTATAAAATCCCTCCAATAAAATAAAATCAAGGTGTATGTGTCATGGTGGATTAACAGAGTTGCCTTTTCCTTCTCTTTTTTTTTATTTCAGCTCCTCCATTAAGTTCACTAGAAGCAGAAGTTCCCAGAGGAAAGGAGAGCATACTGTTATCTGTGAATCATACAGAAACGTGTGATGATCTTTAAGATGGGGAGTCAGTTCCTGGTGGTGAAGATTACATTGAAGATAAGTGGTGAATTGTCTGTGTGACCATACTCACCCACTGCTCAGTCTGTACGAAGCAGACAGCATGGGAATGTAGAGGAGCCTCATCAAGTAGCCTGACTTGGCATTTGTCCAGGACAAAATAATGACCATTTCTGCTTTTCAGAAATTACAGAGGAAATTTTAATAACGTAACCAAACCAAGAGCTTTAGCAACCAAAGCTCTTATGCAGTGGTCCACACAGGAGCCCTCAGTGATTCACCACGGCAGAGGCATGTTGCCAGCTTGGAAAGCTCCAGCTGTCCAGCCATTCCCAACGTACGCCCCCAACACACATGTTGGTATGTACGTATGAGTAGGACTTTTCTGCTGAGATTATGGGCTTTTTATGGAAGAACAGGGAAACATGTCTGCAGAACAGACATTTTCAACAGAAAACTTCATGTTGGGGGAAATCTTGGATTGTTGTTTGGTAAAACCAGGGTGCCCCATTTACTTTGGTGCAACCAGTGGTTAAGCTTTGCAACACTGTGAACCCCCAACACCTAGAGTTTGGGAGACTTATATCACCAGTCTTTACCATGAGCTACATTACTCCTGAGGACTGTACTTCCCATGACACTCCACTACCATGAGGATGAGGTCCTAGCTACAGCAGGACCATGAGCCATATAACGTGAGCAGCAGACAGGCTTTTCAGCTCTTTTTCGTGGATCAGGCAGGTCAAACAACAGCAATATGGAGGGTATAACAAACAGCCTAAAGAGCTAGGGGTGTCCTCCCCAAAATCTTCATCTACAGTGCTTCTGCAGCCTTAGTTCCAGGCTGAGGACACTGTGCAGGTGCCAGTCTTCCAGTTCTGGGCCACAGGCAGCCAAGTCCAGCAGTGAAGAGGCACAGCCCACAAATGGGGGCCAGTGTTAATCGAGAAGTAAATGGAACTTTTTTATTCATTAAAACAGGAAAGAGTTCACAACTTTCTGTCCTACAAAAACATTTCAGCACCTCAACCTTTGTGAGATTTTTTTCTTATCCTTTTGGGGGTCTAAAAAACAGATGTCAGTATTCACAGCAGTGGTTCTCTCTCTCTATTCACTCAGTTCCTTTCAAGATACTTTTGCCAAATACTGAGTCATCTGGACACTGCTTTGCTGACAGTATGGTTCAGTCAGTGGCCCACAGGCTGCATCTGGCCCATCACAGACAAGATGAAGAACAGGGATACTGGAATCACAAATAAAATCTGAAGAACTAAGAAACTCTTCCTTCTATCTCTCTCCAACACAGGAAACCCAGATTGTTGGTTCTAGTGCTCCCCAATTCAGCACGTGTGTGCTGTATGTGTGGGATGGGAGCATGTCGAGATAGGAGGATTACAGTCAAGGTAAAGGGTCCCTAAAAGACACGTTTTAAAGTCAGGTTTAAAGTACAAAATTGATTCAGAGATTGGTGGATAATAATATTTCTGGCTTGTAAAGATTATTGAATCATAGAATCATTAGGGATCGGAAGGGACCTGAAAAGATCATCTAGTCCAATGCCCCTGCCAGAGCAGGATCACCTAGACCAAGTCACACAGAAATGAAGACAAAACAACACCAAGACAAAACAATCAAATGATAAACCCCATGCCTTTTAAATCACAGCAAATAATTTACTTTTGCAAGAAAACTACCACAGGATGTGGCTATCATAGGATCTGGACAGACTGGATTGATGGGCCAAGGGCACTTGTATGAGGTTCAATGAGGCCAAGTGCCAGGTCCTACATTTGGATCATAACAATCCCATGAAAGGCTACAGACTTGTGTAAGGCATTTGACACTGGTCTGTAAAGTAGAGAAACGTGATTTTTCACAGATGGGCCATTCCACAGATAAAGAATTGGCTGATGAACTCACTCAAAGAGTTGTGGTCAACAGATCAATGTTCAAGTGGAGGTTGGTTACAAGTGGTGTTCCTCAGGGCTCTGTTTTGGGTCCAGTGTTGTTTAACATCTTTGTCAGTAACATGGATGAGGGCATCAAGTGCACCCTCAGCAAGACTGCTGATGACACCAAGCTGTGTGGTATGGTTGATAAGCTGGAGGGAAGGGAGCCCTCCTACATGGATGTTGACAGGCTTGAGAACTGGGCCCATGCAAACAACATTAAGTTCATCAAGTCCAAGTGCAAGGCCCTACATCTGGGTTAGAGTAATCCCAAGTACAAACACATGCTGGGTGGCAAATGGATTGAGAGCAGTCCCAAGGAGAAAGATGTGGAGGTGTTGGTAGATGAGAAGCTTGACATGAGCTGGCAATGTCTGAGTACAGCCCAGGTGGCCATCTGCCTCATGGGTTGTATTAAAAGGATTGTCACCAGCAGGTCTCTCTGCTCTTATGAGATCTCTTGTGAGGTCTCGTGAGATCTGGAGTGCTGTATTGGGTTCTGGAGCCCCCAACAAAAGGAGGACACAAAACTGTTGCAGAAAGTCCAGACAAGGGCCACAATAATGATCAGAGAGCTGGAGCACCTCTTCAGTGAAAACAGGCTGAGGGAGTTGGAGATGTTCAACCTAGAGAAGAGAAGACTCCAAGGGGACCTCTTAGCATCCTTACAGTGCCTAAAGGGGTCTATAGGAAAGCTAGAGAGAAACTTTTTACAAGGACATCTAGATATAGGCATCTAGGTGATGGCTTCAAGCTAAAAGAAGGTAGATTTGTATTAGATCTTAGAAGGAAATTCCTCACTTATGAGGGGAGTGTCATGAGAGACAGGAACAGGTTGCCCAGACAAGTTGCGGATGACGCCTCTCTGTAAGTGTTCAAAGAGTTTAAGAGTGGGGTTACATCGATAGCTGGAGATGGATGCAAAATGATTTTACTTATCCAACATGTTTCTTTTGAACTCTTTCAATGTCTTCATTATTCCCACAGTTGTGTCTAACATCATGTGACCAACTTCTAACTACGTGTCCTGTCTCAACAGGAACTATTTGCAATTCACATAAAGGTCAGCTGAAGGGAGGAAGTGGACAGTAATTTGGTCAACAAAGGCTCCAGTTTAACTGCTACAGGTGTCCAAAAGGATTGCAGACTGCAAAAAAGAGAGCGCTTTATCGTGCAAGTCACCAAGACATTTTCACTTGAGTTGCATAACACCTGCACTATCAAGACTGCACAACCTGAAGTCTACTGTGATTGTACATCATGTACAGGAACCAATAAGAAATCAAAGGTTATGAGGCACAGTGAAATAAAATGAAGGAGGCAAAGAATTGTATTCTTTCTTGCTTCTGACCTCTGAAAATGTACCTTTGCTTTTTTGCTTTGGGCCAACCAATCAACACCGTGGGAACTCTCACCGACAGCATCTTATGAAAATCTCATGGAAACCTGTGAAAGGTGCTTTCAGGGAGTCATGCCATTCAACTGTATCGGGGCTGTTTGCTCCTGAGCACACTGAGATGACTCAGTAGAGTGCAGGGCTCCCCTTCTACAGGCAGATCTGCAACCACAGAGCCATTCTACAGCAACAGGGAAATACTGGGGGAAGGGATCTGAGAACCATGTGCACAATCCGAACGATTCAGCACTGACCTTCTAGTGTAGTGTTTATTAGCTCTTAACTATTAGCATTTGCTGAGTGTACTTCATTGGGTGAGAGTGACATAGTCCAACAGTACGGTGTGGCATCTGGACGGTGTTATCACACGTACTCTTGCATGCACGCACACACAAACACACACAGAGATATATGGAAGTGCAAAATGGGCAACTGGAGGCTTTTGCTTTTCCTAACATTGTAGGTGACAAACCAGACAGAATGAATGGAATCAAAGACTTTCCTCTCATTGGAAAGGGCAATTCACTTCCAGAACTATTAATGGGTTTTGAAAATCCACAGAAAGATACAGAACTATGAGTGAAATACAGAGGGAAACTTTTTTGTGAAGCTGGAGGGAAACAACAGTACTGTGTGCTTTCTGAATAGGCTTCACACACACCCCAGCCCATACCTTCCAACACTGAGATAGAAGAAAACCAATCATGCTCATCTTTATTAAAGAACAAACAGACTAATGGTTACTGCTGAGCATGACCACACATCTCTAGATTCAACCCTTTGTCCTTAGGATAGAGCAGTGTATGCTGAGATTATAACCTATGATGTCTCTCCTTCCACTTCCCTTGCCTCGGGAGATGAAGGCCATATGAGAATATTGTAGCCAGATCTAGAAAGGACACCTGCAACAAATGTTGATCTGCTCTTCCTACTATACATTTCTTCTTGGGTTCTAATGGACAGTGATGAACCAGAGCTGTTGCTGGAGTTGCTGGAATAGATTTCTGTGCTGCTGGGGTGCGGGGCAGCTGGTCGGTTTAACTTGTTCGTTTTTGAAATATCAGCAAAGAAAAATCTCTGACCACTTCAGCTGTATTGCAGGTAATTGATTAAGCAGAAAGATTAAAGTTTCATCTTTAGTACAAATTTATGCCAAAGCTTTTGTCATGAAGATTGTGCCTCAAGGTTTAGAATTAGCAGTGGCAGAAGCTCAGATGAAGAGGCAGATATAGACCTGGGGATAGCAACGTGGGGAGATGTCAAGAGAGGAGATTAAAATAGAAGGGGAGGCTGGAACTGAAGGAAGCAGCTGGTGACTGTCTGGAAACTGAGAGGAGGAGGTGGAGATAAAGAGCTGAAGTGCAGAGGGAGAAGGGAACCGGACAAGTGCAGGCTGGACTGTCACGGACAAACTGGGAGGTGAAAAGAAAATAAAGGTTTGCTATCATTTAGTGTTTCCATGCCAGGAAAGCCATCTTCACTGTGGAGACACAGGCACTGCTGCATGTGCCTTTTGCATGTTGCATTCAGAGTCCTCGGTCCTGCAACCTACAGGATGTTTCTGCATAGGGCTGGATGGGCATGTCTGTATCAGTGTTTTGGAGATGAGCAACACAGACCAAGGCTGGAGGGGATGACAGTAGCACCTCAGAGCAAGGATAGAGGGACTTTGAGCACTGAGAAGGGGGATACTTCCAACTTTCTCAACCGACGCCGACAGAGCTTCTGGTCAATCCTTGTTAGCAAATGCTGAAAGCTTCTTGGGCAAAGTTTCTGCCTTCTTGTCCTCTAGTCCATATACAAAAATGACTTCTTCCTACTGCAGCCAGTTTTGCTGCAAGGCAAGATCTGGAGATGTGGCCATTGCTGAGGAGACATCACCACCAGTGCTTCCAGTGGGTGCCCATACTGCTGAGTGATGTGAAAATCCTGAGAAATCTAACTGTGCAATTCAAAGGGTTTGAAAAGGAGATTTTATTTTTTCCACATGGGGGTATAACGAAAAAGGCAGTTTTCTACCACACCTCGCACAACTTCTGAAGAAGACAGAACATGCTAAATAAACGTGACCCTGACCAAAAAAAAGGAGAGAAGATGAGAGAGGGAGAAAACATTATGTTATGGTTTAGACAACAGAAAGTTGTTTTGAGAAAATGGGAGTACAGCCTTGCTTTTACCTCAGAGCTCCTGAGCAAGGCCTGTGAAGTCACTCCAACAGGGTTTTTCTGGGGGTAGTCAGTAAATGTGTATTTCTCCCTCTGCTGTGCACCCAAAATGAGAGTCCAAGCATGATCTGCATAGCTGAATATTGAGTCAAAGGATGTGTGCTGTGAAAGGACTAATTTATTTGTGTTCTACCAGGCTTCCCAGCTTGGCATTCACATGCACACATAGCATGTTGTATTAAAAGCCTGTCCATGGAAGCTCTGCTTTCGTACACGTGCTGAAAAGCGATCAGTAATGGAGGGCCGGGGACCACACACTGAACAGTGAGGATTAAACCAAAACACTGGAAAACTTGACAGTAACTGGACACCACACTCTGAGTGGGGGGCATCTTTGGAAAGAAGATTATGTGATCTCATAATAAAAGACTGCAACATATGCATATCATACCGGCCACCTTAAGTGGGGTATTTCCATCTTTTGGTGATGGACTCTATAATTTCAACATTTTTAGAATGAATTTAGCTTATAGTGGTAAATCAATGTAATGAATTTCCAAAGCACATTCAGAATGCCCACATGTTTGGCTGAAGCAGTGGCAGATCATATGCCTTTATGTACGGAGAGACCTCTGGATTAAATTCCTTCTGGCCATTCTCTTTGGTGAGCTGCATAATAGTCACACAAGGGTTTATATTAGTTTCAATTCATTCTTGTTTTAAACCAGTTTATTCTGAGCTGTTGCAAATTTCTCACTAGCATGTCTCCCAGGGGAGAAGTTTGTGGGAGATTTCCAAAGGCACAAATACCAGTTCAAGCCTTTAACTCTGTGTGAACCAACAGTGTACAAGTTTCATAACTAGATTAACCTTTTCTTGCTTCCTCTGCTCAAAGCAGACCCATCTGTAATTGCTCAGCTGTTCCTGGATCTATTTGTTTCATCACATTTTCTGCAGGAGGAAAGAATTTGGGAGACCATTTGTTAACACAAAATTGCCTTTACAGTAGAAAAGCTTCACCTTAGACACATTCCTCAAAGATGAAGGAACTTCTGCCATCATGAACCTATTTTAGCTGTCTCTTCTCTAATTACCGCTCTGTATATCTTTCTTTTCCTCTCTTTCACTTCCCTTAGTTTCTTTTCAGGTTTGACTGGAGACACCAGCTCAGCCATCTGGAAAGAGAAACTGGAGAGTTTACAGAGAAGCAAACTTTGAGTTCTTCTCCTTCCACAGTTTTCAGAACGTCACTATGATAACAAAATCTGTGCCAGTATCCCTTGTCAGCTGCTAATGCTGTTCGTTCAGTGCTTTTCACCTGAGGACCTAATGGCCCTTCAGTCAACACCCTCAGGTTGCAGATGGGCATCTGAAAAAAAGAGAGGGCCATTGTGCTGGTTAGGCTGGTGGTAGACACAGAAATAAAACTCAGGTCACCTGGCTTCCAGGTTGGGTATGTGTACACACAGGCACACAGTCAACTCACTGTCCTTTGCCAGGACTTAATGATAGTGAGAGCTTCCTCACTGCATTTTGTCACTCACTGGTGCTAAGATTACCAGATACTACCAGAGGTACAGACACAGGGTTTCCGACCTCATGGTTTCAAGCTCCATCTAGATTGGAATTCATTATCTACCATGAACAGCCATGAAGCCACTTCTGCTTTTCTCTCATCACTGCTTAAGGCTGAGACTGCCCAGCCAGGGCAGTGCCCATACCCTGACATCTGCCAATACTGCCAAGGTGCTGACAGCTCGTGGAGCAGAGGCTGCTTCATAGTCATTTCCGTTTACCCTTGGGCATAAGTGGAAGCGAACCTGCATCAGTTCCCCTTGAGTGAGCTCAGCTGCCAGGCTGAGCACAGGGAGTACACAGGGCAGGGCACTCTGAGGAAGTTTGGTTGTGTTCTCATTTAATAAGGTTAAATCTGCCTAATCCATGTACAACTGAGGCATGCACAATGGTGTGATCACTTTTAGCATGATGAGTTTGGGGGTTTGCTCTGGCAGTGTATGGATCCCATGCGGTATCTTTTCAGGCACCTTTCTGTGCAGTGGTTTGCAAGGAGGGAGGATATATTCATGAAAATACTCACAGCCAGTCCTCTCCAAAAAGCAAAATGAGAATTTGTAATGGCTAAATTATGGTGCTTTTCAAAGTCAACAATATTCCCTGCAGCTAGGGAAAAGACCCAGTTGTGCTGTGGACAGTGTATTCGGTATCCGGACATAAGGATGAAATTTGCTAATGACAGGGAAATGGCTCTCCTGAGTCCACAGTCCCTCTTTTGTATTACACCACAGGGGGTGGTTTAGTTTCAAACACATGACAAGTCCCACGAAGGGAATTTAGGTATTAACTTCTGCACCAAAATAAATACAATCATATAAATAAAATGTATCATTTCCTGTCTGCACAGTGCATGAAGCTGGAAATTCAAAAAGTCCCACTCATCTTCTGTTTTACTTTTAACAGACCTTCAGCCAAGCTGCTTTCTTCTCTCAGGCTGGTGTAAAAACTCAAACAGTGGCAGTTTGCAAGATTTGTGATAGCAGATTACTTCCCGCAAGCTGACTTGCAATGAATGCAAGTGAATNGGGTTTTTTTGGATTTAGATTGGACTGGATGATCTTTAAGATCTTTTCCAACCTTATCATTACTGTGGTACTGTGATACTGTGAACCTTTGCTCTTGTTTTAGGAAATCCAGACTCACGTTAACTTCTCTGAGGTGCCAGATCTAGATTCTAACACCCAACATGTAAATCAGCATGGAGTAATTTTAGCACTAGTACAAAAAATTAACTTTGCAATAGATTATTGTGAACAGGTCTTAAACACTCAGTTTCTTTTCTGATCACATTTGCTTAGATATGTATTTAGAGCCAAACCTGGCCTGACTAGGAAAGCCAATACCAGATCTGAGTACAGACTCAGCCATGAGACTCCATGTACCTGTATAAATACATCACGTACATCATGTGCATGCACACAGCATGTATGACATACACGCACTACAGGTAGGGTTGTCGGTGTGAAATTGCATGCAATGAAAGGCCTCCAGGAAATTTCACAGCCAATGAAATTTTTTCCCCTCTCTGGTGGGTGACCTAAAACACTAACGCAAAGCCAGGGATGTAAACTCCGCAATGTGATGGAAGACACAGGTAATTTCTTACTGCTGTTCCTGCTATCACAGTTGGGCACATACTCGTAGTATTGACATTAGGAAAAAATTATTTCCTGTGAGGGTGTGGAGATGCTGGAACAGATTTCCCAAGGAAGTTTGGCTGCCCCACCCCTGGAAGTATTCAAGACCAGGTTGAATGGGGCCCTGACTAACCTGATCTAATGACGGTGTCTCTGCCTATGCAAGGGATTTGGAACTAGACTTTCCAACCCTGGCCATTCTATGATTCTGTGATCTGTCTTGGTTGGGTAGTGGGCAATCTACTTCAGGTATTGTATGGCTCAAGTACTGCACCTGGTTCCACAGCATATGACATTTAAATGTTTCAGTTTTAAATCATCCTCTTGCAGCCAGATTAAAACCTTTAGACAATTTAGATGCTGCTGGGAAGCCCACTCCAAAACAACCAGGTAACACAGATAACGTGATCCTCTGCCAGACTGAAATCCTTAAACTTTCTGAGTGTTAAACGGTGAATTATGAAGACCCAAAGGTATTGCACTGTGCTAAAAAGTCTTCATTGAAGCATAGACTTATGGAAATCTCAGGAACATATTTCCACTGCATCTAAGTTTTCAGTCTCTTTGATATTTGCCTTTTGAGTATTTTCTTTAACTTTGCTGCAATTAGTGAAGAGACAATGCTTTACTTCACAAGTGACATCTCAAGTGTCCAACAACCCTCTGACAACTGTGAAGGTAGCTGGGTAGGGCTGGGTAGGGCTGAAAGTTTGACTTTCACAGGCTGTGGTGGGTTTAAGACCAGAATTAAAGATAAAGGACAAGAAAACAAAGCAGTTAGGTCTCAACGAGATCTTGGATAAAATTTGCCAGACAATGGATAGCTTAGGGAAAATGGAAAAGGTTTATTAACTCTGTAACTCTATACAGAAAAGAAGAAAAGGTTAATAAGCAAGTTGGTGCAACAAACTAGAGACTGTGTCATAAATGCCATCACATATTCTGAGAAAAATACAGTGGGAGATCACTATTGTATCATCCTTGGGGTTTTTTTTTTCACATTAGAGACCTCGGAAAAGAACATGTCAGTCAACGAGAGGTGAGCACCACCACCCTCTTTATTATTCATGTGTCACCCCTGCCCGCAAACAGCAGCACCCTGGCTGTCCAGACTGGTGAATTCTTCAATTCTTCAGCGTAGCTTCTCCAGCTCAACACTCATCACGCAGGCCTGATTCCTCAGCACCTGGACTGCATCCCTCGATGCAGGAGACATGCTTTCAAACAAAGAACCCAGACTCTGTCTTTCATGCTCAAGGTTTAAGGATTCTCAAGTCCTTCTGCTCTCTTCAGCTAAGCACAAAAGAATTCTCCCCAACACTTGAGCATCCCCAGTTTTCCTCAGTGGCAGAAGTGACAAATAGTCTCCCTTCCTGCTGATCAGCACTCTCTAAGACAGCAGCAGCATGGCCTCGGCCACGTGCAGGACCCAAGATGGAGACCGATTGCATGGCTATGTCAACAGGGGCCTCCCCTACACTCTACAAATGTGGCCAAGGGTTCCATGACCCTCCCCTCTACTCTCTCCTACTGTCTCATCTCAAGGGGGAAGGGAAAGAATCCCTTCAGCTCACCAGGGGTCACTGAACGGCTGCTTAGTGGTGGGGGGATGGTATATTGGCGCTGAGGTCTTGCTTCTCTGGTCCGCAGTGCCAGCTCTGGACCAGGCTGGGTTGAAGCTGGTGCCACTGCTGCCGATCTGGGGTCCAGGACGCACAGAGCCACCGCATCCCTCCCTGCAGTGGGCCGGGGCCAGGGCAGCAGCCCCATGCTGGGCTAGGAGCCCTCAGCAAAAAGAGGCAGGGCTAAGATCACTTGCCCCCTTTATCTTCTCACCTAGCCCATCCCTCAAGGGCAGACACCTAGGACAATTCCATCAGGTAACCTCCCCCAGGACAGATCACTAGGTGAAGGTTCTCTTAAAGCAACACACCATTTTTTCTTCATGAAAGCACAAATCTATGCATCTGAAAATTCTGGTAATTTTCAAACTGCAACACAGGCATTTTTTTTATGTTATTCACTGCAAATATGAAAAGCACCTAATAATTTTATATTATTTGAAAATTGAGTTACTTCTGATTTACAGCAGAATGTCCAGTGAATCAAGATATTGTCTAATTAAAGTCAAAATGGAGGCTTTCCACAAAAGTCATTCTGCTTTTGTCTAGTACATCTGTCGGTCTGAATGGCCTGGGTCCAACCCCCAATGTCATTAGCAGAAAGTGCACTTGGACTAGCACGAGCAGAGAAGTTTCCTTCCTGGGTCAGGGGACAGTCATGAGACAGAGGTGATAAGGCATAGGAAGACATTTCAGCGTTATTGACAAGTTTCTGCCTCTCTCCAGCTCAGAGATCTGTCATGAAAGTGTACCAATCTAGGCACAAAACCTGTCTACCCTACCCTATACAGCAAGAAGATCGCCGTCAACATGTGCTGCTTTACTGGTCTTTAGGGAAAGAAGAAGTATTTGTCTCAGCAAACCTGTATATCTCTGTCCTTATCCATACAAGGGGTGGAAGAATATGTCCAAAAATCTCACCAGTGGTCTTGCGCACTGAGTAAATCTGAGTGATAGCGTAACCTCCTTTTACCTTGGTATGTTTGTAGTTACTTTTCTTCCCTGTGCCTTTGCATGCAGCCTCAGTTGGCAAGTGTTTAAATCTAAAAGGCAAACCACAAATGGAGAGGCTCTCCACACAGTTTTTTCAGCTCTGCTTGCAGTATTCACCACCAAAATCCCCTGAAAGAGAACAAAACTGATGTAGTTTTTTCCTCACCTAGGCTGGCTCTGTTCCTCAGCAGTTACTGAGAATAGCCAGGCTGCTTTAAGCTAAACTACACTAAATTAGGAGCTGTTTTAAGGATCTACTTTGGCTTATTTTCCATTATATTAGCACTTCAAAATACTCCATCTGCTTACAAAATGGGTGTGAGAGAAGAAGAGAAACAGAGCTGGCCCAAGGTGGGAAGAATGTAAGTTTAAACAGCCTCACCCCTTCCCAAATGTTTTTTGGTGGCACTTTGTGACTTTCTGGGTATTTTCAGCTCTCGCTTTCTTTTCCCAAAGCTCATCATGCCCAATTTAATTTTTATAATAAAAAAAATTAACTGAGAATTTCCACCAGCTCACTTTTCTGCTGCTGAACATGCTTTGGTATTCAAGGTTAGAAGGAAGAGAAAGGAAGGTGCTATAAGAATCTCGAAGAAGGACAAACTTATCCAATATTTTTAATTGTGAGGATGCTAAAAGTTGCAAGGAAAACATGTTTCTCTGCATCTTCTGCTTCAGTATTTCCTCTTGATACCTTTTCTTACAACTGTTTATTCTTTGACAATTGTTTTATTACTTAAAGCTTTGAACATTTTCCTTTATAAAGCGTGCAAGAGGCCACATTCAGGAATGTATTCCAGAAGTGATTGCAATAGTTTGCACAGTTTCTTGCCATCTGATCTTCAATTACATGCCCAGAAAGCATATCCTTCCATGGCTCACTGCTAATTTCTTCCTTGACCCGAGACAGGCCAGCTTGCTGTTTCTTACGATGCTTAATCAACCCTAGCCATGGACCTTGAGTCACAATTGGTGCCACTCTCAGCCAGGTGCAGCCTTGGTAGCCATGATTTGCTGCCACACAAGTTAGACAGTTCAGTGTTGTCCCAGGTACCAGATGAGAGGAGAGTATATCCTTTTCAAGCCTGTAGAAAGAAATCCTAAGCATGCATCTAAATCTGCTCACAGTAGATTTTCTAGAGATTTAGTGTATGACGTGTGCTTTCTGGGAACCCATCAGCTCAACTTTCATTGACTATGCCCAAGGGCTCTTGACCTTGCCTCATTTTTAACTAGGAGTAGAAACCCAAGATGCAGCAGCTCCCAAATGCTGCCAATTTATGTCTCAGTAAACTGTGCAGCAGTTCTGTAACTCTCCATTTTCTTTGCAAATGAGTAATGATACCACTGATGATCATGAAGTTTAAATAATCGTAATTAATGTAAGATATTATTTTGCTGTTGTAAAGGAGGTAGTTTACCTTTCCAAGCATGCTGGCTGCTGATTCTTTTGAGTATCTCCTCTTCAGGCAAGGTCAGATCCTGTGAGCTTTTCTTGGAGACTGTAAAAAAGGGAGAGTCTTGCTTTCCTGTTCTCCCATACGAGCAGAGGTTGTATGGAGAAGAACAACACAGACACGGGTACACTGAAGCACGCTTCTTGCAAAAGGTTATAGCAGCCTTCTTCTTTCTTAACTCACCTTGCTTCTGTCTCCACTGGCTAACACTTTCCATCCTGCATGCAGCAAAACCAGTGCAAGTTTCGATCACATATCGGAGTTTGAGCTTTCTTGTCTTGGTGGATAGTCTCAACTATTCTCTTCATTTCTGACTCCCATCTTTCACATGCGCAGGTTAAAAGAAAATGTTAGTTCAGGTTTCCTTCAAACTTTGTTCAGCTAAGAAAACTATAAACCAAATACAAAACATTTTTCACATAAGCCACAATAAAACAAGCCTTCATCATAGAAGACTTTCACCAGGCTCTCTTGCAGTTTAAAGCAAACACCATCATTTCAGCCAGACTTGAGTCTAGCCCAGAGTTCTCTCTCTTTTTGATACAAAGGGTCTGGCATGCACCTGAGAGTTGGTACTTTCTTTCATGCTTGAATTTCAGGAAATAACTAGGGAGACCACTTTGTGCCTTTAGTAATTCCCTGTGCTCATTACAGGGTTTCATGTTTGGGTGAAAGCTATAGAGGGTTATGGACAACTTGAGACACTGAAGTCAGAAGTGCCCCAGGCACCAATTTTCCCTTCCAACTAATCCATCATTCTTGCTGTGATTTCAGAGAGGTGATATAGTAACCTGTCCTCCTAGAAAAAAGGATGGCCCACTGCTGTCTTTTATATTCTGTTGAATTATAACACTTTTTTCTTTTTCATCTGGCCTTCCGTCACCGGCATGGTTTTTTCCCCATGTATACGACTGTGCAGGTTTCTCATTCATTATCCACATAGGGATGGCGATGCTGAGCCCATCTGCAATCCTTCCTCTCTGCTCCCATAGGGCCCTTCTGTGGAGAAAAGTTGTTCTAATTTGGAACAGGCTCTCAATTCTTTAGCAGAACCTCACCACCAACTGCATCTGAACTCACCACTGAAAGGAATTTTATGTGAAAGTGCTGCCTTCCCCTTCATTTCCATCCATCCACAGCAGCAGACATCACAATATCTCTAGACATCCTAGTCACATGCCAGAGACAACACAGTGAAGCATGAGAAGTCAGTTCTTCTGGCCCTCCACTTTGCATATGGTCAAAACAAAACATTAAAGTCTAGGTGTTGGTGTGTTAAGGCACATAGTGCTCACTCTTTTACCCTGATTAAAAGGTACAGAATATTTCCGTGAGCACATTAAAGATTTTGTTAGAAGTGTCTGCTAAGTCTTTAAAGGTAATTCACTACGGCTTTGGCAAAAATGCATCATTTTCTGTCGAGCAGCTACTGAATCTCTGCTCAAGTTGGATAATATTATGGAGTCTTAAGAAGAAAGCAAATGCAACAAAGGGGGCAACACTTTTTTTATTCAGAATGTTCAAAACAAATTTACTTGCGAGGTAAAAGGAATATTGTGTACTTGTTCTTGCAGGTATGTTGGATGGATTTTGTGAGTTGTTGTTGGCAAGGTGCCCTGCAGTCAGCCAGCTTCCTTTCTGTCATTAAACCTACAGTACTGCTGTCAATGCTTTCAATTCAGAGCAGTTCTTGCCCCAGCTCCTGTCTGAAAGAGCTCAGCAAAGAATTCTGAGCAGTGTGAGGCATCACAATCATGAAAAACTCCACAGCAGAAAGCGCTGCAAGCACTTCCCCCTCTGGTCGTGCTCTATTGTACTTTGTTTTTCTCTCAGAGGATGCTGCCCCCAGTCCATAATTTAAAGCACCCACAGAAACTTATCAGGAGGACAAAAATGTGAAGGTATGGGAACATGAACACGTATGTCATACTTCAGATTGTTCAGAACGCATCTATTCCTTGATAAATTCAATCAGCCCTACTAAAAATATGCTGAGTAAGGTCACCATTCCTATGTCTATTTCTTTGTTTAAGAAACATGCATCAGTAAAAGATCTTAGGTCCAGTTTGAAATTTCTCTTTGTTCTCCATTTCAGCCTCTTCAGAGCAGCAATCTGGCATGAGCTTCACCTCACCTGCTGCACTTTAACCCCAGCTGGCAATTTAGCACTGCACGGCTGCTCGCTTGCTCACCCCACCCAATGGGATGGGGAAGAGAGTCAGAAAAAAAAAGGTAAAAATTGTAAATTGAGATATGGACAGTTTAATAGGACAGAAAAGGAAGGGAAATAATATTAATACAAATATGAATGTGAATAGGAACATTAATATGAAAGTCAATGTGATTGTGAATGTGAATATGAATACCAACACCAATACTACTACTACTACAGTATACAAGACAACTGCTCACCATCCACCCAAATTGCTCACAGCCAAACCCCACACTACAGTGTCCCTTGGCCAAGTCCTCTCAGTTTGTATACTGCACATGACATCACATGGTATGCAGTGGCCCTTTAGCCCATTTGAGTCAACTGCCTATGAAGTCTACACCAAGAAAAAGGGACCACTCCAGTGCAGTTCATGATTTTTTTTGGATGAGATAAATTTTGTCTTGTTTGGACTACAGAGGGACTCCAGACAACAGAAGAAACCTACATTCTTCATTTCTCAACTTTGGGGATGACAGATCCCACCTTCTATCTTGAAACTGATGTCTTGATTTTCACTGCCCAAAGCAACAATAAGGTTTGTGAACTTCCTGGTAGACTGAAGGATGCTGTGGATGCCAGTGGAACACTATCCTGGAAGCATTTAAACAACACATGTGGAAAACATGGTGATTAAACAAAGTGAAGAATTTTGTAGGGACAGAAACAGGCCATGGCCTTTTTGTTTCAGCATCTTCACATACTGGATAGTCCCTCCTTTTAACACTCAGTTCTTTTGACTGACTATCTGCAACTGTTGATATGTAACACAGCAATCACTGCTTCTCTTTGCTTCTCGCTATCTCATCCCCAGATATCATGGGTTAAACCCATTTTCTAAAAGGCCATTTTACATCCTTTCATTTATTTGCATTCCTTGGATACTGCTGCAGAACAAATTTGTGTGTTGTGCACTCTTTGAGGCACTTTTGTTCACTGCTCTCTTCACAGGACATTCTGAAATGTTTTACTTGTTCAACAGCTTTACTGCTTACTTTGGGAGTTTATAAATTTCACTCCCATACTCTCAGTAAAGACTCCCACATCTTGTCTATGTCTGTGGCATATTCTTTCAGGCTTTCCTGCACCTGTTAGATTCTCATGAGAAAAATGAATTTTTCATAGGATGCATTCTTCTGGGGGACACAATAGGTTTCAGTTTGTGCAACGATCCTATCAATTTCCCTGCAGCTGTGAGTAAGATCTCGATGTAACTGAAGATATCTAGGACATTTGCATCATCAACAGTAAAAATAAGAATTCCTTTTCAATTAAGAATATTTTCAAGCAAAATTTTGGCACCCTTCAGTGCCTCTGTTTGCTCTTCCAAACATATAGCTGAAAAAATCTTATTGGAAATGGCACCAGAATTCCACAGAACTCAAACCTCAGTGCAGGATACAGTTTCATGCTGTCTGGGCTCATTAGGTCCCCTGTGTATGTTGTCCTCATCAAATACTGGGCAGGTACAATTCACAGGGAATGTCCCTTGTATCTCCACTCTAAATGGTTTTATTTTTCAGGTGTTTTCAAGGCACAAAAGCAAGACCCTACTGTTAAAATGTATAATTCATATCTCTGACCAAGACAACCATCATTTCTGTGGTCCAATGAGTAAATATGCAGCCACCAGACACTGCAGAGGTTCTCAAAGAACTTACTGTGCAAGTAGATGTGAAGGGCGAGTAGATCAGGGAGCAGCAGGATGTGTCTTTTTTGCATCCTGGTGTACTTGCTGCACTGCTGCTTGCTCCCAAAGCAGGACATTCCACCACATGGGACAGATTTGGAGTCAGAGCCTCACAGCATGGAGGCTCTTTTTCTCTTCATCATTGATGCAGAAATATTTGCCAAGTTTTCATCTGCTGCTCTACAAGTGAGACTTGGTCCTGGCTGACAGATTTCTGCCTTCCTCCTCTCCAAGGAGATCTGTCCATTCGACTCATGCAGCAGGACAAGAGTAGTTTGCCATATGTTTTTCTCTGCTGGCCAAGATGTTCAAGCTGCTTCTAGGAACAGGTGCCTTTTGGCAGCCCTAGTTGCTTTTTCCAGCCACAGTGCACCTCGGCTGGATGATAAGCAGAGAGCTACACATCTGCTAAGGCCCCTTCTTCTCCCCTCAAGGAGCAAAAGTGTGTGCACTTCTGACACCCTCCAGGTGTGAGCCACATGGTTCCAGGCCACATATTTAATCTTTGGTGGCCCCAGTCTCAACTCTATGAAGGGACACCACTATTCTCAAATTAAAGAAGAGTCTATGGAACTGGTCCAAAATTTGTCAGCTGGTAGACAGAGATTTTTGAAATTGTTATACAGACAAGCTAACTGTGCTAATCAAAGAGTTGTGCCCGTGCCTTGACTGCTCAGGGATGTGAATACCTTCCTCTTGCTCCTTTCTGCCACCTTTTGTTCAGTCTCCCATCTCCTTGGTCCCTTAAATTTATGCAAAGACCATTTAAAAACATGGCAGAGGGCCATGAAATTATTTTCCTCATGCAGCAAATTTCAGTATCTTTAGCAATGATAACACAGGCCATCTGGAAACGCCAGCAGCAGCCACATATCATCACAGAACACACACATATCCAACACCTCCTTCCTATGTGGAGAAATGGAATCAGGTCCTCCTGGCTCAGTGGAGTTGCAAATGTCCTTTAAATCTGTCACTTTAATGTCCTCCTTGGAAGAGGCAGAATGAGGAGGTAGAGTTTTTACCTTATGGCTCCTTATAATATAAACGAGAGGAATTAAAAGTACTCCATGGATTTGTTACAGAAGTTCTTTGTAAATAATGTATTTTCTTCTGGCAGCAGCAGCAGAAATAAAGTTTTGAACTGTGTTTCCTTATGACACTTGAGAGAGTCAGAATTCAACCTGGGCATGATCAGCAGAACAAATCTTTCATGACGGCAGACTACCAAAGTCAGGGTAAGGAAGGCTTTGTTTTTTCAGGGTACATTTAGGAAAGACATTAAAATGAAGTTTTCAATTGCAGGGAAAAACATTATGCTTGGAGGACAGGAAGTACAGTGACTGCTGTCTGTAGAACATCAACAATTTTAAACATTTAATAAATGCACAATTTGTAGAGTGTTTACAATCCTTACAAGCACATAATACCTTTACAAAATGACGCCAGCAAAACCAGCGACAGAAAAGTGCTGTATTGATACATCCCAGTGCATTATCTTAAGCACCTTTCCTGGCTTAGAAAACTGCATGCAATGGGGAGACCAGCATGGTGGGACAAATGGCAAACATAAGCAGTAAGCACAACGAGGAAATCATCAAATCAGAAATGGTGCTGCGATGGGAAAACTAGGTACTTTCAAGCTGAAGACTTCAGATAAGCTTGCCTTTTGTTTTTTTTTTCAGTTGAGTTAGTGATTCCATGCATAACGAAGTTTAACTACATTCCTTTTTGTATTTCAGAGGGCCAGGGTTGGAAGGGAACTTAAAGATCATCTAGTTCCAATCCCCCTGAATAGGCAGAGACACCTTCACTAGATCAAGTTACTCAGGGCCCCATCCAACCTAGCCCTGAACACTTCCAAGGGTGAGGCAGCCACAACTTCCTTAGGCAACCTGTTCCAGCATCTCTACCTTTGCAGGAAAGTGCATTTTCCTAAGGTCTAACCTAAATCTCACCGCGTCGAATATTTAACCTTTTCCCCTTGTCCTCTTGCTACGCACCTGTCTAAAAACCCCTACCCCAGCTTTCTTGTTGCTTGCTTCAGACATTGACAGGCTACTAGAAGGTCACCTCAGAGCCTCCTCTTCTCCAGGTTAAATAATCCCAATTTGCTCAGCCTGGCCCCATGGGGGAGAGGCTCCATTGTAGTTGCTCTCCTCTGGGCACATTCCAGGAGCTCTGTGTCCCTCTTATGGTGAGGACTCCAGAACTGGACACAGGACTCCAGGTGGGGTCTCACAAGTGCAGAGCAGAGTGGAAGAATCAGCTCCCTTGATCGACTGCCACTGCTTCTTTTGATGCAGCCTAGGACACAACTGGCTTTCTGGGCTGCAAGCGCACACTGACAGCTCCTGTTAAACTTCTGGTCCACCATCACCCCCAAGTCCTTCTCCTTAGGGCTGTCCTCAATCCTTTCTCCTTTTTTGCACTCTAATATTTTTTTTAAATTGTTATTTATTTTTCAGTTTCATTTTCTTTCTTCCTTTAATTATCTCTTCACTTTACAGTTCATTTTAGCATAGTGGCATGTTTGACTGATCAACCTGATCCCAAAGAGAGTGGCCTCAAGCTGTGCCAGGAGAGGATGAGATTGGACATCAGGAAAAACGTATTCACTGAAAGAGCGGTCAGATTTTGGAACAGGCTGTCCAGGGAGGTGGTGGAGTCACCATCCCTGGAGTTGTTTAAAAAAACATGTAGAAGTGGCACTTGGAAACAGGGCTGAGTGGACATGGTAGCATTGGGCTGATGGTTGGACTAGATGATCTTGTAGGTCTTTTCCAACCTTAATGATTCTGTGATCCTACTAACTGTTTTTTCTTCTAATCCTCATATTCTTGGTTTGATCTGTAGTCAGCACCATGGTCTTCTTTGCCACCTCTGAAGTAAAAGCTGGTTTTTGTTTTTCTTGCTTCTTTCCTTGATTTTTTTCTTTTCTGTGTCCTGCACTTGAGTTTCATCCTTGTACTTACAAACCTGAAAGATGGTTTGGACTTAGAGGACCCTGAACACAACGTTTCCACTTGAAAGACATGCCATGATGAGTACTTGGAAGATCTGTTTCCAAACATAGATGTGGTGTTTTTTGTACATGAGTGATTCTGTTTCTTCCTCCCGCCTTTGATTACTGTAGTTGCATTTTCTTAAAATATTTTTGAATCTCAGTCCCTGTAACCTCCATTTTGCATTCTGTTGCAATTTTCTCCTTTTTTGTGGTCAGTTCCTGCTTCTCTTTCATGTAGGCAGGAAAAGAGGTTTTGTGCTGACAGTGTTGATTAATCAGTACAGCCACACATGGGAATATTTTTAGAGGAGAAAAAAACCCACCAAATAGCTAAGCATTTTGAATGTGGATTTTGAACAAACGAGAGCATTGCAACCGGAATTAACACCTAAGCAACCATGCTTAAGGACAAATAATTCTTCACCATAAAGTAGAGATGAAGTTTTAAAAATGTTGACATTTCCCTCAGCACTTACAAATCTCTTTCTAGTCTGTCTGCTTTAAACCAGTAGGAGAATGCAGTCTACTGTATCAGACTGGTAGTCCAATAGCGGCCAATGCCCTCAGTGGCTTGACTTCTGCTATCCATATCTATCCATCTCCTCCCTTCAAGGATGAAGTGCCTCCAGTTTGCTTTGAGGTTACCAGAACTGTGAATCACTGAGTTGCGTGTGCTGCTGGGACTGTTAAACCGCTACATCAAGAGAAATGGTTTGGGGACAGCTGGAGAATGACAGCCCTTCCAGGCACATATTTTGCACAATGAAGGGTTATGGTCCTTTTCATAGCACCTCCCACCTTGTTAACCAGCAAGCCATGAGCTGTGTTTCAGTATCTAGTGTAGAGCACTTGCACACAACATCCAAGAAGGGTTTAGGAAACAACCAGTAGAGCAGCATTGCTGTCATCCTTTTCCTACATTCTCATTGATCAGGACTCAAGGAAACCTCTTTCACCCTACAATTAGGAAATTCACACCAACCCTAGTAAAATCAGACCTGAGCAGCAAAACTTTTGTGTGTGCATTTTTGAACCATTATTTCACTAACCTGCAGCCTTAGAGCTTTTGATGAACACTTCATTCTGTATCACTGTAGCTCTGTTTACCTGTATGACTGAATCTAAAAGCTTTGTCTGAGTGAGTGTCTTCCACAGCCTGTACTGCTTCATAGGTGTAGTGTCGGTAGCGATGCCCTGATCAGCAGTTAGCCATTGGGACACTGTGAAAATACCCCAAGGAGCGTGTTCCAATATGTCCTCAAGGAACAGGCCTTCTACCTTTCTTAAAAGAGACTAAATATAATTCTCCTGTAGACATATTGTTTATCTCCTAATGATTCAAGAAAGACTTGATCAGTGTGATTACACGACCTGCTCAACTGCACTGCACGTGCAAAAGCAAATGTTACCTTAAGCTGTAAGATTGCCTTTTCTTCTTTGAGGTAGGTCAGTGTAAGAGAGACTGGGTCTGGAAAAGCCCCAGGGTGATGCTGGCATTTCCCAGCAAGATGAGGGAGGAACATTATGAAACTTTGTAAGGGTGAGCTTTAGAGATGTGGTAGAAAATGGACTGATGCAGGCTGAGGGCAAATAAAACTTTCACTGACATCTTCAAAAGTGCTTCAGACTCAGCAGCTTACTTTCCATTTTCAAGACTATTTCCAGGTGGCTTTCAAAGATTGCGAGATGCTTGTGGGTACAAAAAAACCCATTTCTTGATAATTTCAGCAACAGTCTGTCACATTAAGCAGCTAAATTCCCTAACCTCAAGAGGCACCAGGCACTGTAATATTTTAGAATGCCGGTAATTACCTGTTTGCACTTGAAAACCTGATCTTAGTCTCACTAAAAGTCAGCAGGACCCGCGAATCTCTACTCAGTCAGTCAGTTAGAATTTTAACCCCCAGTGATGTAGCTATTGGTAGACTTACCTTTGTAAGTGGGACCTAATCCATGATGAAGTATATAAAGCATGCCTCCCTACATGCTAGTGGGAGCTTTCAGGGAGACAGGTAAGTAAAGGAAAGCAGGAACTAAACTGTGCAAAAAAATGGCTGCTGTTATAAGGATGAACTAAAATAATGTCTTCCTTGACATAGCACAAGCCACACCACAGAGCTGGACAGAAAATGGAAACAAAACAGGAGGGGGGAACTGATACAACGAACAGATATCCAGAGACACTGAGCCAAACAAAAAATGGTGCCAGATGCGTTAGAAGCAAGAGAGCATATCTGGGAGAGATGATGACAGAAAAGCCATTGCCAGGAAGCAGAGGAGCAGCAAAGATGAGTTCTCTGCATGTTTTTATCATAAAAAAAAAAAAAAAGGAATGGGGAAATTCTTATGGCATAGGTTCTTTTATGGGAAATTAGTGTAGCCAGAAGAAGTGCAGTCTGCAAGGTGAATGTTGCAGGACAATCTGAAAATCTCAAGTAACTTAAATCACTGCAAGATGATGGCTTTGTCAAAGGGTTTAGGAGGGAAGGAAACATAAAATTGTACAGATACTTGTAAGAATGTGGAGTTAAGCAGAAATATAGCAACTGCTTCTGAAGGCTAGGAAGTCTCCCATATGTTTACTTGTTCAGTTTTTGAAAGCAGCCAAGAAATGGCTGAGGAACTAGAGATTACTTACCTCTGCGCTAAAGAAAGATAAAGCCTTTCTCCCTAAGAGCAGATAGACTAGTCTGCATCACAACACATTTGCAGCACTCCTCATTCTTTTATTTTCCTTAGGGAAGGTGGATTTCAGCAAGTAGGACATTTCTTTTACAGCATTCTTCTGAGATGAGAACATATCAACATCACCTTTTCAGCACCCTGCATTTTACTCTAGCACTTGCGTGGAAATGATCCATCATTTATCAGCAGTTCTGGAAAAATGGAAAGGTCCCAGTAGACTGGAGGTCAGAAAATGTGACACCTATCTACAAGAAACCCAGGAAGATCCAGGAAACTATGAGTCTGACCTTGGTGCTAGGGAAGTTTTATCAGAAATAGTGCAGTCAGCAGGAAAGAGGAAGTGATTGTCCCCCTATACTCAGCACTGGTGATGCTGCAACTAGAGTACTGCGTTCAGTTTTTGGCAACTCACTACAACAAAGCCATTGAGACACAGAAGCAGGTCCAGAGAAAAGCAACATAACTGATGAAGGGTCTAGAACACGTGTCTTATGAGGAAAGGCTGAGGGAACTGGGTTGTTTAGCCTGGAGAAAAAAAAAAGCCGATGGGGATTTTAGTGCTGCCTACAACTATCCAAAAGGAGGTTGTAGTGAGGTGTGGGTTGGTCTACTCTCCCAAGTAACAAGTGATAGGACTAAGAGAAATGGTCCTGAAGTAGTGCCAGAAGAGGTTCACATTGGATATTGGGCAGAATTTCTTCACTGAAATGGTTATCCCACGTTGGAATAAGCTGCCCAGGAAGGTCGTCAAGTCATGATGCCTGGAAGGGTTTAAAAGATGCTACCATCAGGCTAGTGTCTTACCAGCCTTGCCAGCATTATTCACCATTTGCAGGATGCAGCAAGATAACTTTGTTCACCAGATCTGTTTGTGACGCGATAGAGCCATACTGGTCACACACCAGAGTCTCTAAGTGGTACAGATGCAATGCATTCAGGATGTTGCAGAATCACATTGGAAAAGCATGTATTGAAACAGGACTTTGTTGTTAAATAGCCTTAACCTGTAAAGGCTCTACACATCCTGTGTGCTTTCTTTAGTGATGCTGCAGGCACCCATTCGTATTCACAAACACTGAATGTATAGGCAAGCCATCAAACCTTATTAAGAGTCAAATATCTCCACACATTGTTAGATGCAGAGGGCAACACGGTGACCCAGGATCATGATAAGGCTGAGCTGCTAATGCCTTCTTTGCCTCAGTCTTTAATAGTAAGACTAGTAGTTCTCTGAGTGCACAGCCCCTTGAGCTGGAAGATAGGTATGGGAAACAGAATAGGCTCTTCATAATCCATGAGGAAATGGTTATGAACCTACTTCATGAGCCGGATGCTCATAAATCTATGGGGCCAGATGGATTACACCCTAAAGTGCTGAGGGAACTGGCAGATGTGGTTGCCAAGCCACTCTCCATAATCTTTCAACAATCTCGGTTAATTGTGGTTGTCCCAAAGGACTGGAGGCTGGCAGATGTGACTCCCATTTTCAAGAAGGGCTAGAAAGAGGATCCTGTCAACTAAAGGTCTATCAATCTCACCTGGGTGCCAAGGAAGGTTATGGAACAGATTATCCTGAGAACCATCACAGAGCAATTAAAGATCAAACAGGTGATCAAACTCAGTCAGCATGGATTCATGCTATGATTAGGTGACCTGCTTAGTGGATGAGGGTAAGCCTGTCGATGTAGGCTATCTGGACTTCAGTAAGGCATTTGACACCATTCCCCACAACATCCTCATGGATACGCTGACCACCCATGGCTTGGACAGGCACGTACTCTGCTGGGTGGAGCACTAGCTGGATGGTTGGTCCCAAAGAGTTGTGGTCAATGGAGCCGTTTTTATCAATGACCTTGATGTGGGGATTGAGCGCACTGTCAGTAAGTTTACAGACAACACCAAGCTGGGAGGGAGTGTTGATCTCCTGGAGGGTAGAAAGGCTATTCAGAGGGGCCTTGACAAACTCTATCGATGGGCTGAGGGTCATTGTCTGGATTTTAATAGAGCCAAGTGTCGGGTCTTGCATTTTGGTCACAACAATCCCATGCAGTGCTACAGGCTTGGGGAGCTGTGGCTGGAAATCAGTCTGGCAGAAAAGGATCTGGGGGTTCTAATTGACAGGAGGCTGAATATGAGCCAGCAGTGTGCCCAGGTGGCCATGAAGGCCAATGGCATCTTAGCCTGGATTAGAAACTATGTGTCCAGCAGGGACAGAGATGTGATTGTCCCACTGTCACTCAGCACTGGTGAGGCCACACCTTGAGTACTGTGTTCAGTTTTGGGCAGCTCAGTGCAAGGGAGACATTGCGTTACTGGAGCAAGTGCAGAGGAGAGCAATGAAGCTGGTGAAGGGCCTGGAGAATAAATCTTATGAGAAGAGATTGAGAGAGTTGGGACTGTTTAGTTTGAGGAAGAGGAGGCTAAGAAGAGACCTCATCGCTCTCTACAACTCTCTGAAATGACATTGTAGAGAAGTTGGTGCTGGTGTCTTCTCACAGATAATTAGTAACAACAGAACCAGAGGGAATGGCTTCAACCTTCAATAGGGTAGGTTTAGACTAGATATCAGGAAAAAATTCTTCATGGATAGAGTGGTCAGGCACTGGAATGGGCTGCCTAGGATGGTGGTTGGGTCATCATCTCTGGATGTGTTTCAAAGTCGCTTAGATGTAGTTTTGGGGGATCTGGTTTAGGGGTGAACTTGTAGAGTAGGGTTGATGGTTGGACTCGATGATCCCAAAGTTCTTTTCCAACCTGAATGATCCTATGATTCTCTGAAATAAATAAGTGCATTGTTTTCGTCCTCCTGCATGTTTGCTGGTCCCTTAGCAAAAGGAAGCACAAACACTTCCCTGCAAGACTTCTCTTTTTCATAAATACCCTCCTGCAAATTCTTCTTCCTTCTTGCACTATGGCAAGTGGTAGGCAGAAAAGAGACTTTATCTCCTGGTCTGTGCAAGGCACCTTTATCTTTTGAGCTTGGAGAAGGCCTCTGCAAGAGCTGAGTCCTGGTCCTGAAGATAAGTAACATGACAGGCTTTTTTTTATTTCTCTGACACATAGTGGAAACACAGAGAAAGGTTTAACCTCAAGATCTGCAGTAACATTAAGATGCTCAAGTGAATAAAATGAAGAATTTCCACCCAAAGGAGAATAAATGGGTTTTATATCATCTTTGTGGGTATCTCTGAATACCCTGAACAGTAGAGCTGACCTCTATTTTCCAGTGTCTGCACACAGAAAAAAAATGAATGAGAAGAAAAAAGACATTCTTTAAAAAATCAACTCCTTCGCAACTTAATAGGACTCTGATCACCCATGTAAAATGAGTCGTGTTTTATTACACTGTTCTCTAACCCTGACCTCCACCACTCAGACACACCTCATGGAAAGAGAGGTGGAAGCGCAATTTCAAGGGCAAGAAACAGGTAATAATATTAAATGGCCACGGTGGGACTGCAGCAATGGATTGAGCAGATTGGATTTGCCCAGTGCACCAAAATGCCTATTCAGCCCTCGCCTCTTTACAGGCTGCCTTCCCAGTCACTCTGTGCTATATTTCATGGTCAAATTCAGGTGATGACATGGACAATTTAGTGTCTGAGTTCTTTCTAACCCAGGACATGGTGTTGTAATTACACGCTCCAGTGCAGGCCTGCATTCCAAGATAACAAACAACCTTGTAAAAGAGGGGGGAAAAAACCCCTTTAATAGAGTGCAGTTCCCTACTCCCCAGACTGAGAAAGCAGAACAGCAAAGGAAATTTCACAGAGTCACTGCATACCTGGAAGAGCCAATCGGAGTGAGCCTAAGTAACAGCAAAAACTATTCTTCAAGAGCTAATGACCACGAAAAGCATAGCTGCTTCCTTCAGCATGAGTGTTTTGGTATAGGCTTAATGTAAATGCAATTTTCATAAGCAGGTTTTTCCCATATACTTTACCTCTGACAATACTACTTCAGTCTCTGCTCTTGCTCGAAACACTCCTCATTGAGCATCAGAGGCTTATTCCATAAAGCAGGTTTCATGCAAGCAAATTATCTCCCAGCACACACTTAATAAATCTACACCCATATAATCTGCATTTCTATGCTTTGGCCTCAAGGAAGGGGTGAAGGACTGCAGGTTAGGACTGCAGAGTACTATAGGATACAAATCAGAGGAAAAGATTCCTGCGTGTATCAGAAGGCAGAAGGAACAGGAGAGCTGAAGATCATATAAAGCTTCTCTTAAGGTTATAACTAAGCGAAAACCAGTATGAGCAAGATGAGGCTTGTAGGGAGCAATATCATTATGCAGCTGTTCGAAAAAGATACCAGTTTCTTTCTAGGATCAGTTTTAATGTTTCTTAAAAAGTCAATAATTGTTGCCTGATCCACTTGCTGAAAAACACAATTAGTGCTGCTTCAGGCCACAGGCACAGGACCAGTCTCTTTTTTGGTCCTTTAGATCTCAGACCTTTGTCCAAATTTGAAATATCAAAATGCCTCAGTTTCTAGACTGGATCCTCAAAGTTTAGCTTTCCATCACTGTCTTTTTAGCAGCCCTTGGGTGTTTGTGTTCTTTAATTTGAGTGCCTTCCTGCTTTGGTTTTTATTTTTCCTTGTGGTCTATTTATAGATATGACTGTACTCACAGCATGCATTCCAAAAATCAAGTCAAGAGACAGTGTTTGTATGTTATCATAGAGAAGTCCCCCCCACTTATCGCTTATGTGTTTTCAAGCTCTGTCATGAACAGATGTTACTTTATCTTCAGGCCAACTGGAACAAGAGCTCTAAGAGGTAAGAACCATACCATTCATCTCAGCACAGAATTAATTCAGAGTTGACCTATACATAGACTGGAACTAAAAAAAGACCAGGCCTATAAATCATACCTGTAGTTCCATTGTGAACATGAATATTTTGGAGCCTTAGCCACATACCAACCTGACTTGGTTAAATCGCTGCCTGAAGAGGGGATAAACAAATCCCTATGTCAGTTCCAGTGCCTTCTGTGCAAATCTGACAGAGATTTGCCTAACAGAAAAAGGCCACTGCGAGTGTAAAAGGCACAGCAATATGATTCCAAGACTCACTGGAAGTTCAGACTGAAATCCAAGTTGCTATTTTGGTTCCAGTTTGGGTGCACATAAGCCCTCCAATGCTCAAAGATAATAGCTTAAATGTCACTACAATTAACCTTTTAATTCATGATCATATGTCTCCATAAGGGCAGGAGCCCCTTTGGAGCTTCCTCACTTTCCTGTCTCTTCCACATGGCTTTGGCTCTGCTGCTCCCCTGCGAGTGGATTTGCGCTCTGGTGGATACAGATATAGCTGAGAGAAAAATGAAGGCTATCAGCGATCACTTTGAGTCTGCTTATTCCAAGAGCAGCCCTTAAAGCTCTCTTCCTCTCTTTCTTCTGTAACAAGGCATCTTGCACTTTGTGATGTGCAGAGGGGACATCTGGCTTTATACTATCTAGTGGCAACTGAACTGAGGCAACCTGTACTTAATATAAGGTGTAAAATCCAGAGTAGGGGTTAGATGGCTTATTTATTGCCCCGGCAACTGCTGTGTCTACATGCAGCCAAGCATGATGCCTGAAAGCTGGGCAGTCTGGATGTGCTGTGCTCAGAGTAGCTACAAAATAGTGGATAGACCCACAGGTGAATATCTCAAGCTGGAGGGACTTCTCTTGTGCTCAGATGGATGCACCTCCCTGGAGCCACCTCTCCATGGGCAGCTGCCAGAGCAAGAGAGGACAAAGAACTTGGACTTCACTCTCCCTGCTCTTTTCATATCTTTCATTTTATAGGAGAGGAATGCTGCAAAGCATTTTGAGTGCATGGGGTTGTAGGTAGGCAGAGAGAGAAGGAGGAAAAGAGCAGAGTGCATGTTCACCGGCTGACCTGAAACAAGTCAACAGAACAAATAGGCAGAGACTAGGCAAGAAGAAAAGAATCACTAGGGGCGATGCACAGCCCACAGGGAGGTGACAAGACTAAGGTGGGGAGTAAAATAAAACTATTTCTAAGGCAAAGATAGAGTAGAGAGGGAATGGAGAAGAAGCAGTGAAAGAATTAAACTCGTGATGGCAAAATGTTGGCACCAGCAGAGTTCTATTGTCAGTTAATTACAGTCACCTTTTCTTAGTCGCAGGCTTATTCCCGCTGCAATACAATGATATATGAGTTTTATTATACACAGGCTCTGAGACTATATCTAAGCTTAAAAAAAGTTCCTAATCCACGCTACTGCAAACATGGCTTTAGCATTCTAAGCAATGTGTATTCTGTATTTTATGGGTGCTGATCCTCAAATCAGGCTTGATATCCAGCAGGATGTTATTTAAAGGCCAGCAAAATAAAACTGCTAGTGAGGCAAACAAAAATGTTTACACTATTTATTACGTGATCTAGTATGTTGCATAAAAATACACAGGCTCTGTGCACAGGCAATCACTGACGTATTTACACTGTGGGTCTGGAACCTAAATGGAAAAAACTACAATAAAGCAGCAGACTGAGACTTTCAGGTACAAGGGAACAATCACCTACTGTGTGATGAAACGAAATTGTTTCTTCTGGAAAGAAGGCTTCTGTCTCTCAGATTCTGGAAGTAGATATTTTTAGAATATCTCACTGTCAAAGGCATTGCAAAAACTTGCTTTCCAATGAAAGGGGGTAAAATATATTTGTCCCTTTTGAAATGACAAACGTTCCTGGGCACTGTGTGTCACTACACAAGTTTCAATGAGCGCAAATAATACCGTATTGGGACGCTGTCGAGTGGCAAGCTGCCTTGCACAGCAAAACCTGCTATTTGATTGTGATTTCATAGGAGAAAAAGGAATCTTATACCAAGCCATTTTCTTAAGCCTATGATAACAAAACTGAATCAATTGAATATGAGATTCATACTAAACAGCAGGGGCAAAGTTACAGAATTAAGATGGATGATGACTTACAATTCAACTAGCAGATAATGATATCGATGTATCAAAAGTTTTAAGCATCACTATAGGTGCTCATGAGATATGATTGCTACAACAGTTGAATTTGAAAAATCAGTTCAGTACCAGTTTGTGGCATTACACCTCACTGTGTGTAAGGAATGGATGAACAAGAGGTGGGGGGAAAAGGAGAGATGTAGTGAGAACTTCAGCAACATTGTGTTGTTTCACGTGGGTTGCCTCTTAACCTAGAGTAAAGGGGACGAGTAGCACCTTAACCAGGAGTATCTAGGTATTAGTGGTTGAGACTGTGCTGGCAACAAGATGAGTGACAGACACTCTATATTAGACCCTCTCCCTCCCAAAAAGAGGAAAACAGGGGGAATAAGAGAGAGCGAGTGACTTACAGATGGAAAAAGAAAACTACAACGGATTTAATGAAGCAATTATAATATGAAATACGTACAAAACTAACACTGAACCCAATCCCCTTGCTGGCAATTACATCACCATGACCACTGATGCAGATGCTGGGGAAGTCCCAGACTGGACTCAGCAGCAGACAGGAACCAGACACAGGAGCTGGATTCAGGAATGCACAGATTGGGAGCAAAGGCAGGATGAACAGAGTCCTCTTCGGATGCATCTAAGAGAGAAGAGGGCCCATGAGAGAAGCAGAAGCTGATGATTCTTCTGTTCCCTCAGCTTTATACCAATTATATGGGATAGAATACCATACTGGTCAGTTTAGGGTCACCTGTCCTGTTTGCTCATCCCCACAGGTGTGGCCTCTAACTCACTGCACCCCAATGTGACACACAAGATTCAGCAGTGACCTCAGTTCTCACAGGAGCAAGTATAAGCAAGAGCCTTTCTGCATACCAAGCCCTGGTGGTAGCTGCAAACATCAGCCACTGTCACCTGTAGAAGCAGAGACAATTTGCTTCTACAACATGCTATTGGCAGCACAAAGTGCAGTTAGTTAGAGAAGACTGGGCTGAAAAGCAAAGTCACGAGTAAGATCATTGGTTTGTAATGGCGAACAATACCTTTGCCAAGTGTTTGGAGAAAACAAGTCTTTTTCTGATCTCTTCAAATTAATTGAAGATGAAGATTAGTGATGTTGTTCCAAGAATGAGAAAAAACAAGGTTTACCAAGCTCTGTCTTCATCTTTCCTCTTTCAAAGCCCCTTTTTTCCCTGCTTCTTAAGCCTTTTGTAGTTTGCTAATGCAGCTGTCTAAATAGTCTGGGGAAAAGGAAAAAGAACAAAGTTCCTGCCTTTCTTCTTTCTCTGTACCACACAACTTTCTCATCTTAGATTGCAACCACAGCAGTCTCCTTTTTTCTGGCCCAGTCTCCCACAAAATTCTCCCCACTAAAAACAACGTCACTAAAGGTAAGTTTGAGGTCCACAGTTTTGGGCACTAGCCAGTAATATGCTATGTTTTATGAAGAGGCCCTCCCACTCCTGCCAAATGTTCTCCGTTTCAGCTGGGGATATGTGACGTACAGGCTAATCCCAAATCATGAGCCTCGCTCTATCAAGCAACTCATTTTTAATCCCTCGTGGCTCTCACAGACACTGTAAATCTCCCACCCCCGGCATCAGTTTCTCGTTGTAAGACAAGTCAGCACCAGCGTTCCTCTACACACTTGTACTGAGAGACTAAGGTAGCCAGTGCAACTGCTTAAGGGTCTGCTCGCTCAGCTTACAGGATAAGGAAAAAATCAAATGCAAGAAGTCTGTTACAAGGGGTATTTACACAGCCTTATTTTGCTATAAAGCTGTGACCACCCAGAAACGTGAGGCCCCACTCCTCAGTACGTTCCCACATTTCCCCAATGTCAGCTAGCCCCTAAAATGCAAGATGTCCTCTTCAGTGCATCCAGGCTTTCCTTCCCTGACTTTGTGAGGTTTTCTTTATATGATATTAAAATAGATGGCCTTGGCATCTCTTCCTACATTGGTCGGCGTTTATCACTGCATAAGAAAGCTCTGTCAGATCAGACTTCGAAGAATAAACTTCCTAGGGGTAAAATCTTGGTTAACAAACCAAAAAAATCCCAGTGAAATTTCTCTCTTGAGCAACCTTTCGTCAGTAAACCCTAGACCAGGGCACTAAGTACCACATCCAGTGATTTCTCAAACACCTCCAGGAACAGGGGCTCCCCCACCTCCCCAGGCAGCCCATTCCAATGTCTGATCACCCTGTGCATGAGGAAGTGCTTCCTACCATCCAGCCTAGCCCTCCCCGGGCGCAGCTTCAGGCCCTGCTCTCATCCTATCACTAGTCATCTGGCCTGGGAGCACAGCCCGACCCCCACCTGTCTAAAACTTCCCTTCAGGTAGTCACAGAGAATGATCACAGTATCACAGTACTACCAAGGTTGGAAGAGACCTAATAGATCATCAAGTCCAACCTGTCACCACAGAGCTCAAGGCTAGACCATGGCACCAAGTGCTACGTCCAATCCTGCCTTGAACAGTTCCAGGGACAGCGACTCCACCACCTCCCTGGGCAGGCCATTCCGGTGGCCAATGACTCTCTCAGTGAAGAACTTTCTCTTCACCTCAAGCCTAAATTTCCCCTGGCGATAAGGTCCTCCTGAGTCTTCTCTTCTCCAGGATAAACAACCGCAGCTCCCTCAGCCTGTCCTCATCAGACCTTCCTTCTAGACCCTTCCCCAGCCTCATTGCTCTTCTCTGGACCTCAATCTGTTTCTCAAAGTGAGGGCCCAGAACCGCACCAGCACTTGAAGTGAGGCCTCACCAGTGCCCGGTACAGGGGAATAATTACGTCCCTAGTCCTGCTGGTCCCACTGTTCCTGATACAAGCCAGGATTTTGTGCACCTGGGCATACTGCTGGCTCCTGTTCAATTGGTTTTCAAACAATACTGCCAGGTCCCTCTCTGCCAGGCCGCTCCAGCCAGTCTGTAGCTGCAGGGGGTTATTGTGGCCAAAGTGTAGGACTCTGCACTTGGCTTTGTTAAACTTCATCCCGTTGGCCTCTGCCCATTGACCCAGCCTGTCCAGATCTGTCTACGGCATCCTCCTACCCTTTGGCTGATCAACACTCCCCTCTACCTTTTTGAGGCTTTAGTGCACCATATGCTTTGCAGCTATGTTAACTTGTGGTATCTTCTCCATCTCAAGCTTGTATTCTACACAGCTCTTAATTTTGGCACATACCACTGTGTCAACCACAGACAACATCCGGACTATACAGAACGCGTTTCTGCTCTCAACCAACAAGGATTTGTCCTACTTTAAGAGCAATGTTATTCGTTTCATTTTCTCTCACTGACTTTTCTAAGAAATTTCCTTGATGCCTTTCCTGCTTCTCTTCTCTGCAGTGTTAAAAGGTTTAGTACTTATTGGACCAATATGGTTTGGAGACTGGATGGTTTTGGAAAGCAACTCTTTCTCAGGAAAAGGACCTCGAGATGCTGATGGACCACAGGCTGAGCAGAGTCAGCAATGTGCTCTCATAGGCTCCTGGGGCGCATTGAGCAGAGTGTGGCCAGTAGGTCAAGGGAGGTTCTATTTGGCCTCTGCTTTGCAGAGACCTTACCCCTCTTTCTTTCATTCTTTTGTTGATGCAATTTGCATGTTTGTTTTCTAACATTCATTCCTTTGTGACTTGTTTTTCTTCTGTAAGAGTGAATCCATGTTTTAACTTCAATTGTCTTTATTTCCCCATAGCTGCCTTTATTACGAAACAAGTGAACCTCATGAAAAAACAGACTTTATTGAATCAGTGCTTCATTGAGGTTAGTTCTAGCTAGTTCATGTGGGCCATAAAATGAGACAATAAAGGTGAAGAACAAGATTGGTAGTAGAAGAAGATATGGTGTTCAGAGAAGCATTTTCTATGATTCTATGGTTTTCCCACTATCTTCACTGTTGTGTACCCAACCACTTCCCTGAGACACCCTGCCAATACTTGCCATGTACAAAAGTGCCCTGTTCAAAATCTGGCAAGCCTGCAGGGAGGCTAGATGGAGGTTAGAGCTGTGGAGAGGAGGGACAGCCATTAGGGTTTTTGCCACTGGACATGCAAGAAGAAAGATCCTAGGGTTCAGGGATAACTGAAATTCAAGCAGAAGAAGAGGCTTCCAGAGGCGGCAAGGCTCAGGTCTGCATATTGAAAACAGAAAATGTGTGTCAGATGATATTGATTCCTAGAGGGCCCTCTCTCATCCATATATTCTTCACATCTTAGCTCCACTCACATTAGGATGGGCTTGTGTAATCTGTCTTCCATATGTTGCAAAGGGAAGCTGTCTCTTCCATGGCAAAACCGTATCAATTGTTCCCTGCCAGACCCCTCCCCATGGCTCATGATGAATGGACCCAGCATGCAGCCTGCTCTGGGAGACACTCACTTTGCTCACTGGAGATTGCTGCCTTTTTCCAAACCTTTCAGCAAGGTTTAACAAGTTCATATTTCTTAACCAGACCCTGTTCACAGGACTCTATCAGAAGTGGATAAATCAGGCTAGAGAGTTACAAAGAGGCATTATCTTGTCACTTGGGCTAAGTTTCTTGGTGGGTACTTGGGAACTTGACTCTCACTCCCACTGTAATCAATAGCAGAGAGGTAGCAAGCTCCTTTGTACTCTGGGTAGTAGTGGCCAAAGCTGAGTTTTCTGCATATTAGTATTTGGGTCTTGCAGTTTTATGCTTCCTGTTGACTTCAACAACGATTCAGTGGGTGCGGAGTGGTTACACAGTAGTCCCATAAAGAGAATTCAAATATTAAAATATTATGCCTTTCTTGCCAATTCCTTGTGGAGCTGTAAGCATCAGTTACTGTTATAGCAGGAAAAAAAGGATGTCAGGACAAAGCTCCTGAACAACTTCAGCATCCCTGTCAGAGTGGAATGAGACCCCATTGTGCTCATTGTCTGAGTGTCTATAAAGTAACTTCACCCAGAGATAGTGTTATTGACCCTAACATACAGTGAAGACAACAATGCTTGTGTAAGTAAGAGTGAACACAAGGGTCATGGTATAGCGTGGAGAGGGACAGAAAGGTTTACTGCTCCTCTTCACAGAACTATCATGCTCTTCTCATTCTTCAGTATCCTTCTATTTTTCTACATGCTTCTCTGGCTGTTCTTCCCACCTCACTGGAATTTCAGTTTCTTCCACTACACTTTTTTTTCAGGGTTCTGGCATTATTACCAACTGCACCTGAGAGTGTTTTACCTACTGCTGTCTGCCCATGTCCTCAGCAAAGCAGTGTACCCTCCCAGGGGAGCATGATGTCTCATTTGGGACTCATGACATTGTAAGACTCAACTACGATGTCATCTGGCTGTGACATGGTAAGTCCCGACAGTGATGCCATCATTCTGTGATTTCATAAGTCCTGACTGTGACATCATTTGACTGTGATGCCATGCATCATATCTGTGATATCAGCTACTGTTATCTCATCTGTCTGTGACATCATAAGTCCCAATTGTGAGGTCATCATCCTGTGACACCATAATTCCTGAATGTGACATCATAAGTCCCAAATGTAATGTAATCTGACTGTGATGACATAAATCTCAACTGTGATGACTTGTAACATCTACTGTGAGAAGTCACTACTGCAACACAATCTACTGCTACGTCACGTGCCTGTGATATCATAAGTCCCAACTGTGCTGTCATGTACTGTGACATCACAATTTTAGACTGAGACATCATAAATGCTAACTGTAATGTTCTCTGACAGTGATGTCATAAATCCCAACTGTAACACCATTGGTATGGGCTGCCCAAGGTGGGTTGTGGAATCTCTTTCTCTGGAGGTGTTTAAAACCCACCTGGATGTGTTCCTGTGTGACTTGGTCTAGGTGATCCTGCTGTGGCAGGGGGATTGGACTAGATGATCTTTCAAGGTCCCTTCCAATCCCTAATGTTCAGTGATTCTGTGGACCATGATGTCTTCTGACTGTCAAGTTGTCAGCTCTGACTATGTTTACATTTCCCTCTAACTCTGTTTGTCTGTGGTAACTTCAGACCTCACTGTGACTTCATCACATTGTGAAGATATCAGACTCTGATATCACATGACTATCATGTCATAAGTCCTGAGTATGATTTCATCACTCTGTGATTTCATAAATCCTGCCAGTGACATCATAAGTCCTGACTGTAATGTAATTTGAGTGTGATGACAAAGGTATCAATTATGATGTCATCTGACTGTGATCACATTCAATGACATCATAATTCCGGACTGTAACATCATAAGTCTTGACTGTGATGTCACCTGTCTGTCCCAGATGCTATATCATCAGTCTCTGATATTGTAATTTCAGATTGTGATGTAATCTACTGTTACATCATCGGTCTGTGACGTGATAATTCTTAAGAGTGATTTCATAGGTCCAGACTGTGATGTCATCTGACTGTGACACAATAAGTCACAACTGTGATGTCATCTATTTGCAACATCACACTTCTAGTCTGTGACATAAGTCCAAACTGTGATGTTGTCTACTGTGACATCATTATGCCACAGCCCAAAATTATTATATCACAGAACATCAGGGATTGGAAGGGACCTCGAAAGATCATCCAGTCCAATGCCTCTGCCACAGCAGGATCACCTAGACCAAGTCACACAGGAACATATCCAGACAGATTTTAAACATCTCCAAAGAAGAAGACTGACTCCACAAGACCCCTGGGCAGCCCATTCCTGTGCTCCATCACCCTCACCATGAAGTTCCTTCTCATATTTATGTGGAACCTCCTATGTTCCAGCTTACAAACGTTGCCCCTTGTCCTATTGCTAGATGACATTGAGAAGAGCCTAACTCCATCCTCCAAATGTTTATAGACATTAATGAGGTCACCCCTCAGTCTTCTCCAAGCTAAAGAGACCAGCTCCCTCAGGCTTTCCTCATAAGGGGAACCTTCATCATCCTCAACGCTCTGCGCTGGACACACTCCAGCAGCTCTGTGTCCTTTTTAAGCTGAGGGATCCAGAACTGCACACTATACTCCAGATGTGGTCTCACTAGGGAAGAGTAGAGGGGGAGAAGAGCCTCTCCCTATCTGCTAACCACCCCCTTCTGATGTCATTTGCCCTCTTGGCCATAAGAGCACATTGCTGGCTCATGGTCATCCTGCTGTCCACCAGGATCCCCAGGTCCTTTCTCCTACACGGCTCTCCAACAGGTCAGTCCCCAGCCTACACTGGTACCTGGGGTTGTTCCTGCCCAGATGCAAGACTCTAAACTTGCCCTTGTTATATTTCATTAAATTTCTCCCTGCCCAGCTCTGTCAGAATCAGGATTTATGATGTCACAGTCAGATGACATCATTGTTGGGAGTTATGATGTCATAAGAGCTATTTTTCTGAGACTATAACTTTCAGTCAAACCAAGGTGAAGCAGTTGCATCACCAAAGATTCCCAGAGAGTCATAATCTGTAGCTTCCTCCTCTGCCAAAGTACATTCGGGAATCTAGAGACTAGCGCATCCCTCACCAGAAGGTCTGAGCGGGATACTTGAGTGTCACTCTCCAAGGAATGGGAGCATAGATAACTTGGGAACAGCAACCTGAGACCAACACAGCCGGGAACAGAAGAAAATTGTGCTCTCCTGCTCGAGATCCTATGGGAACTAAAACATGCTGTCATCACTTATGTTAGTCTGCCAAAAAGAGGCAGTGAGATACTACCAGGCAGCAAAGGTTTACAGGATAGCTTCTGCTTTGATAGCTTCAAATCACTTGAATAGAAGGGGTACTCCATCTCTTGGGCTGCATTAACTCTATTACAAAGCAAATGCTCATGATATATGGGCAGTGTTAATATAGCAGCCTCAGCACAAGATTTTTAATCTATTGGTTTGATTCTCCTCAACATAGTAATGTAGGATGTAAATATTTATAGAGGAAACCACATCAGTGTGTGTGGAGCATGAATGACAGTGTTGCCTATAGATACGCATCAAAAGGCAGGGCAAAGCAGGAGTTAAACACTGCTGATCACAGAGCAAACAACAAGATTGAGACATGCTGTGAGACCAAAAAAACCTACAGATAACTAAAAGGAGTTAGAAGGCCCTGGACAGAGACCCGACTGTACTGAGGCTATCACAGATGTGGAGCAACAGTGGTGTGATGCCGTTCTATCTTGCTCTGAGCCTTCTTTATCCACGGATGTGCAGCCCAATATGACAAAAATCACTTGATGTTTTAATCTCTTTTCTAGTTTTGTTCATTAATAAGATATAGCAGATAAGGCAGTGTACTTGAGTGCAAGTTTATAGTATCACCTAATTCACAGAGTCATGCCAATGCCAGAATTGCCTAATATATGTGTTGGATTCAGAAATAAACCTAACATACCATCAACTAGTTCAGTCACTAGCTGGATGCACATAAAGAACCCAGGCAGCCCAACTGCCTTCTTTCCCTCTCAAAGCAAGGCGGGTATAAGGCAGAAAAGACTGAGTTGGGTGCTTTCCGCACAGCTCCTATGACTGTGACATGAAGATGCAGCTACCAGTTGGAGCATCTGAAGGTCTCTGTTCTCAGCATTTATGTTGCCAGGTGTGAATTTTCTAAAGCAAGGCAGTGTGGAGCAAAAGAAGCAGGGTTGTTCTTGCTGCAGGCCATTAACACCTCCTGGAGCTGTGCACATACTCCAGGTCATGTCACATGCAACCAGGCAGGCTGCATAATTCTCCCTCTCAGCTCGTTCCTCCTGTGGTCCATGTACACAGCATATTACACATATAGTAAGTCTGATATGCCTCTCCACCCTCTCCTTAGGGAATCAGACACACTGGCTACACTTACAGAATTATTAATCCAAAATCAAAGAAGTGAGAGGGAGAAGCTGGGTGATTGGCTGGTTTTCTTTCTAAACATGAATGGTGAAGCTTTGGGATTCACTGTATCACTGCAGTTGACAGTTTGTTGCTGTTCAGAAAGGGATTCAGGACTTGTATGGATAATGAGAGTATATACAATTTTATTAGATAGATTTGGAAAAAATGCTTTGAGAAGAGATCTAAGTCCTTCTCAAGTTTCAGGACATAAGCCAAACATCAAGTGATAGAGACTGGAAAGAAAAACTCTGTGTTTGTAAAGTAATCATCTACTTCATCATTCCTTTCTGCCTCCTCTAACACAGCAGGCTCTGAAAAGAGACCAGGGCCTTAAGGTCACTGCTTCTTACAGGTCATACTCGGGCTATTCCTAAGACAAGACAAGACAACAGTGCGTGTGCATGTACCCACCCAAATGGGCAAATAAGTATTCTTCCCTACCCAGGCCTCTTTAAAAACTAGGCACAGCATTTCCCCGTTTTTTACAGCAGGATGTTGTTCAGTTTGTGGCACGTTAATTACTATTTACGGGACTGCTATAAAAATTAGTTACCTTTTTATAACAAAAGGCCCACAGCCAATATTTTATAGACAACACACAAAGAGGTTTTGGAATTGATGATTTACAGATCAGGAAATAACACTTAATCAGCTTCCCTACCTTCCCAAGTGTGACTGTGAAGTTTTACGCCACCTTGCCATTTTTAACTCATTATTTATCAATGTTGATTGCTTGACATTTCATGACAGGATACGCTTGTTCTGAGAGGTGCACCCTGGGATTTATCCCAATGTGGCACAGAGGTGTGGGTTATATTATTTTGCCCACAAGTCAGCTGTATCGTATGTCCCAGCACACGGAGTGGTCTCTAGTGTTTATGTCACACAACATAAAACCTGCTTTCATGGAGGGCTACTGCTTTCCCCTGCACCACACACGGAGGGAGCCCAAGAATGCAAAGCAAATACCTCATTTGCACCATCCCCACGGCGTGAAATGAACATGACCATCCTGCCAAAACAACGTGTCTGCTTAGTACTGCCCGCTTCTGTAACATCTTTCTTCATGAATCTCTTTACCCCCATGAATCAATTAACTGCACGCTGTCACTGTGATTTGGAAAGACAGAGGATAGCTGCAGGTAATTTATAGAAAAGTAAATGGGGGCACTTCTTATGACCATATTCCAACCCAAGCACTACAAATCACAGCCAGCTGATTAAAGTCTGCAAAGCAGTGGTTGTAGTGCTTTGCGCTTCATGCATCACTGCTGAAACACTGCTGAAGGCATTCTGGGCCAGTGTGGAGTGAAGGATAGTCTGACGTGATGCCATCAACCGCAAAAGAAGATGAGTAATCTGCTCAGTGTCACACCTGACAGTTTCACAGAGCTGACGATACACTATGCAGGAGGGAGGAAGTATTACCTATGTTCTGCCCTCACTGCTCCACATCCACATCTTGATAGTGGCAACACACAAGAAGCTAAATTAAATAGAAGTCTACAGTCTCCAGCCCTCCAGACTGCCAGCTGCACCAGACATGGCATTACAACATGATCACGTTTCCTGGAAAAGGGGAAACATAATTCCTATTTTCAAAAAGGGTAGGGGGGAGGAGCCAGTCAGTCTCACCTCTGTGCCCAGTAAGATCACGGAGCAGATCCTCCTGAAGGCACTACTGAGACAGGAGAATAGTGAAGAGGTGATTGGGTACAACCAGCATGGCTTCACCAAGGGCAAATCCTGCCTGACCAACCTGGTGGCCTTCTATGAACAGGTGACAACATTAATGGATGAGGGGCGGGCGACTGATGTCATTTACCTGGACCTGAGCAAAGCCTTTGACACTGTCCCACACCACATTCTGGTCACCAAGCTGGTGGAACATGGCTTTGATGGATGGACCACTAGATGGGTAAAGAACTGGCTTGATGGCCACACTCGAAGAGTGGTTGTCGATGGATGCATGTCCAAGTGGAGGCCAGTGGCAAGCGGAGTCCCTCAGGGATCAGTCCTGGGACCAGTCTTGTTCAACATCTTTGTCAGTGACATAGACAAGGGCATTGAGTGCACCCTCAGCAAGTTAGCTGATGACACCAAGCTGTGTGGTGCAGCAGACATGCTGGAGGGAAAGGCTGCCATCCAGGGGGACCTGGACAGGCTGGAGAAGTGGGCACAAGCCAACCTCATGGGGTTCAACAAGACCAAGTGTAAGGTCCTGCATCTGGGTCGAGGCAATCCTAAGCACAAATACAGTCTGGGCAGTGACTGGCTGCAGAGTAGCCCTGAGGAGAGGGACTTGGGGGTGCTTGTGGACAACAGGCTCAACATGAGCCAGCAGTGTGCACTTGTGGCCCAGAAGGCAAACCTGATCCTGGGCTGCATCAGGAGAAATGTGACCAGCAGGTCAAGAGAGATGATTCTCCCCCTCTACTCCACTCTGGTGAGACCCCACTTGGAGCACTGCATCTAGTTCTGGGGCCCTTATTGCAAGAAGGATGTGGACATGCTGGAGCGAGTGTAGAGGAGGGCCACGAGGATGATCAGAGGGCTTTCATACTTTTATACAGGCTGATACCAGAGTTTGCAGCCACATGCTGTGCTTTGGAAAGAGTGTCCAGCTTAGCTAAGAGTTCTCTAACCTGGTCTCCTTCTACAAGGAGAGTCTTATTTTCTCCGGACCTTGTCTCTTAACTCCAGAGACTCAGCCTTCATGAGGGCTGGCTTTAGCAGTGAAGACCGAAGCGCACACAAGGCATTTACCTTCTCTATGCCTTCTACCACTAGATTGCCTGTGTCATCCATCAGCAGGAACACATTCTCTCTAGTCTTTCTGAAATGGCAGAAGGGACACTCCATACTATATGGACATAGTGTTTAGCAGCAATTCCGTGTAGATGAAGAAGCTGATGGCAGCTGTTTTCTTCTAAGGTGGGCGTTGGTTGAAGACTGGCTGGTTTGGATAGTCCCTCTCCTGAGTATGGGATAAACCAGTAGTAGTTGCCTACTCTAGGTGGCCACAACCACTCCTCCATCACATGAAACTTATAACAAGAATTCTGTCTCACTGAGACATTGACATGAGAGAATAAAATGGATTTTGGGGAACAAATTATCTGGAAAATTCTGCAACATTTCCTCTCGTGGGAGAATTCTGTTCCCAGCCTGCACCTTTGCCAGAGACTCTTTAAACTCAAGGAACAGGCAATGAGCAGTAAAGAGATTCATAAGCTGCATAGCTCTGCCTGATTCCCAGCTTCTGGAATAATGTCTGTGATTTCATTGTCCAAGAAAGGATCACCACCTCTGTTCTATTTGAGGCTTAAGTTATATCACTCTGTACAGAAGTTAATACTGACATCTTCTAGCCAGTGCTATGAAGTGTTACACACTGCCATGGCACTCTGGCTTTAAAGCTGATTAATCAAATGAAGGAAAACTAAAGGAAACATAGAATCATAGGGTCAGAAGAGATCTCCAAATGTCATCTGGTCCAATTCTCTTTCAAAAAACAGGGACATCACTCACTAGACCAGATTGCCCAGAGCTCCATCAAGCCCGATTTGGTTCTCCTGCAGTGATGACACTAAGAAGACCTCCAATGTTTTCAAAATAATAGGGAGAAAGTAGCGTTGCCAAAGGAGACATAGATGGACATGAGTGAATGCAAGGGGAAGCAGTGAACAAATGAAATATATTTTCCATCTTGCCATGAAGGTGTGTCAAGCAGTGATCTGATCTTCTATGGCAAGAGCAGGAACTTCACAGCTGCAGGCTGGTTAACTGGAAAAATGCTGAAAACCACCTGAGAAGCTGCTCCTCAGAGTATTGCAACAAGGACTTTTGTCCTGTCCAAAGTCTTGCTCACTTCTCATTGAGTATCACAAAAGAAGCATTCATTGGGTTCTGTCCATTGCTTGCCATGGTGTCAGGAATAGACCTTCCCTGGGAGCTAGATCTATCTGCTCCCAACCAGTGAGCAGGGTCTCTCTTCATTTGTTCTTGCACATGTGCACTTCATTGTACTAAAGCTATGTAAGAGAGCTGGCTTGATTTATGAGGGCTGCATTTCTTCCAGTGATCCCTGCTGGTACAGGACTCACTACTTCCCTTTTATGTGTCTGTGTCAGAGGGCAACTGGCAACCAGCTGTTGAAAACTGATTTAAAAAAAAAACCAACAACAAAAAACTTTATTATCACAATGATATTATTTCAAGTCCCAGTCCTGCCCGTAGTTTTTATAAAGACGACAATGGAGACTGTGGCTGCAGGCTAATTATATCAATGGTGTGAAGAAACTTAAATGAAATCATCACATTTCCCACTTAAATAAGTCAGCAGAGCTAGCAAACCAAAACACATCCTAACTACAAAGCAACAGTGATTCAGGCTGAGGATGCGTTTTCCCAGTAGGTTTTGTAATTAGGGATCATATAACATACATAGTTTCCCCTCCTAGGATGCTGTTAATAAGTGGATATCAATAATCAGGAACAATAAGAACTGGACACAATATTCCACATGTGGTCTCAGCAGGGCAGAGTAGACGGGGAGGACAACCTCTCTTGTACTAATCACCTCACTTCTGATCCACCCCAGGATGCCATTGGCCTTCTTGGCCACAAGGGCACATTGCTGGCTCATGGTCACCCTGCTGTCCATCAAGACCCCCAGATCCTGATTCATTATGCTGTTGTATTTTTTTGCAGGTACAAGAGAGCTGGAGAAAGGTGGGTGGTGCTCAGCATCAGGGACAGCTCCAGAAGCACCTTGCCTTCTTTCCTGGTCAGGCCAACATAAACCTCCCAACACTCCTTAAGTGGGTCTATAGCATCTGCTCTCCTCATATGCACCCACACTGGTGGCTCTCCATAAGTGTCACCTGACGATGACTCTTCGGTTTATAGATTCTGAGTTCCCAGCTGCCTTTAGAATTAATAATTCAGAATTACTGGGCTGGCTGTCCACAGAATTCCAGGATACACAGACAGACACCAAGAAATTGTCCAAGCATTGCAGAAAAACACTGGACAATAGTGGCTAAAGGGCTATGCGGCTGCTCACCACCCTTGTAGGGAGATGCCCAGCAGGAAGAGAGGCTGTTTGTCATTTCTGCCACTGAGAAAGACTGGGGGTGCTTAAGTATTTGGGGGAGAACCCCTTCATGCTTGGCTGAAGAAAGCAGAAGGACTTGAGAATCCTTAAACCTTAGATCTGAAAGACAGAGACTGGGTTCTTTGTTTGAAAGAAGACCCAAGGCCCAAACGATAGTGACCTCCCATTGTATTTTTCTCAGAATGTGTGATGGAATTTGTGACACAGTTTCTAGTTTTTGCGCATTAAATTGCTTGGTTTCTTCTTCGTCTTCTCCTTTTCTGTATACAGTTATATAGTTAATAAACTTGTTTCCAGTATCCCTGAGCTACCCATTGTCTGGCAAATTTACCTGAGATGCCATCGAGACCTTACTGCAAAGCAGTTCCTTAGTTTCAACCTGCTACGCTAAGATCCAATCTAAATCTACCATCTTTTAGCTTGAAACCATTTCACTTTGTTCTATCAATGGAATGCCTTGTGAAAAGTCTCTCTGCAGCTTTCCTGTAGTTCCACTTCAGATACTGGTAGGTACCCCCAGAACCTACTCTCTTCCAGGCTGAACTCACAAGAGGATCATCCTTGTGGCCCTCTTCTAGGCATGCTCAAGCAGTTCCATTTTCTTCTTGTAGTGGGAACTCCAGAACTGGATGCAGTATTCTAGGTGAGGGCTCACTAGAAGGGGAGAATCAACTCTCTTGAACTACTGGTGACAATTTTGATACAGCCTTCTGGTTATATGGTTAGCCTTCTGGACTGCACTCACACATTGCTGGCTGATGTGGAGCTTCTCATCTACCAACAACCCCAAGTCCTTTTCCTTGTGATTGCTTTCTATCCACTCATCACCCAGCATGTTATTTGTGCTTGGGGTTACCCCAACCCAGATGTAGACCCTTACACTTGGACTTGTATACAGTATCTGCAAATCTACACACGGTGAACACCCTTCAGCCTACTTTACAAAGTAAAAAGCCTGTGTAATTGCAGCGTTGCAGAGCCGTTTTGGTTAGGAGAGGACTTTAAGATCATCAAGTCCAACCATTGACACAGAACTGTCATATCAAGACTAACCTATGTCCCTAAGCACCCCATCTACACAGTTTTAAAATACCCCCAGGGATAGGGTTTCTACAGCTTCTCTGGGCAGCCTGTTCCAGTGCTTGACAACCCTTTTGGTGAATAAATATTTCCTAATATGCAATCTAAGCCTACAGTGGTGCAATGTGAAGCCATTTCCCCTAGTCTTATCACGTGTGTTACTTGAGATGCCCTCCTCTCTGCAACCTCCTTTCAGGTATTTTAGAGAGCAGTAAGATCTCCCCTTAGAGTCCTTTTCTCCAAGCTTCACATAGCATCCTCGCAGCCAAACTGAGGCAGTGTGGTCTAGACGATCATGTAGTGAGGTGGATCATGAGCTGGCTGCAGGATAGAAGCCAAAGAGTGGTGGTCAATGGGACAGAGTCTGGTTGGAGGCCTGTATCTGGTGGAGTGTTCCAGGGGTCGGTGCTGGGACCAGTCCTGTTCAATCTATTCAGTGATGACTTTGATGAGGGATCAGGGTGCACTGTCAGCAAGGTTGCTGATGACACAAAGCAGGGTGGTGTCGCCACCCTGCAGACTGTGTTGTCATTCATTGAGACCTGGACACACTGGACAGCTGGGCAGAGAGAAATGTAATGAGGTATAACAAGGGCAAGTGTAGAGTCTTACGTCTGGGCAAGAACAACCCCAGGTACCAGTATAGGCTGGGGACAGACCTGTTGGAGAGTAGTTTAGGAGAAAGGGACCTGGGGGTCTGGTGGACAGCAGGATGAGCATGAGCCAGCAGTGTGCTCTTGTAGCCAAGAGGGCCAACAGCACCCTTCTGGGATGGATCAGAAGGGGGGTAGTTAGCAGATCAAGAGATGTTCTTGTACCCCTCTACTCTGCACTGATGAGACCACATCTGGAGTATTGTGTCCAGTTGTGGGCCTCTGAGTTCAAGACGGATGTGGAGCTGCTGGAGGGAGTCCAGCGTAGAGCAAAGAGGATGATGAAAGAAATGGAGCACCTCCCTTATGAGAAGGGAGCTGGGTCTCTTTAGCTTGAAGAACAGGAGAGTGATTTTTAGACATCATTAATGTTTAAAAATATTTGAAGGGTGGGTGTCAGGAGGATGGAGCCAGGCTCTTCTCAATGTCATCTATTGATAGGACAAGGGGTAATGAGTGTAAGCTGAACATAGAAGGTTCCACATCAACCTGAGAAGGAACTTCCTCACAGTGAGGGTGATGGAGCACTGGAACAGGCTGCCCAGGGAGGTTGTAGAGTCTCTTTCACTAGAGGAGTTTAAGACCTGCCTGGATGTGTTCCTGTGTGACTTGGTCTTGGTGATCCTGCTGTGTCAGGGGAATTGGACTAGATGATCTTTCGAGGTTCCTTCCAATCCCTAATGATTCTATGATTCTATGAAGCTTCCTCTGCCACTCCTCAAAGGATTTGTGCACTAGCCTTTTCACCAGCTTCATTGTCCTTCCCTGGATATGTTTGAGTGCCAAAATGTCCTCCTTAAAGTGAGAAGCCCAAAACTGAACACAGTACTCAAGTTTCAGCCTCAACGGTGCCAAATATAGGAGAACAACCACTTCACTACTCCTGCTGACCACAGTAGTGCTAGCACAAGCCAGAATGCTGTTGGCCTTCTTTGGCCACCTGAACACACTGCTGGCTCATATTCAGCTGGATGTTGAACAACAGCCCCAGATCCTTTTCTGATGAGCAGTTTTCCAGCCACTCTACCCCAAGCCTGTCACATAGAATGATGGTGTTGTGACCCAAGCATGGGGTCCATTCATCCTCTGGAACATTTTTGTCCCTTCCTAAGAACTGATGAACTTGAAGAACAATTGCAATCAAAACTGAGGGTGAGCAGAATGGCTCTGAGCTAAGTTCCTTAAACTTTTATGAAAACCGGGCACCGAGTAATGGAGGAAGCACCTCATTAGTGTTTTCAGTGATGGAAATGCACAGGAAGGAGATGAGGATTTTGCGGTCAGATGGAGGGAATACAAGAAGGTCTAGAAGAAGCCAGGAGGACCAGAGATACTGCCAAGGGAGAGGCAGGGAGTTGACTTAGTGCCACAGTCGAATTAGAGAAGAGCTGTAGGGATGCACAGTACAAATCCATAGGAAACCAGGCTTCGTGAGTTTGATGGCTTGACTATCCTGCCAGAACTCTGCAAAATCAGTTTGCTAATAATAAAATATCTACCTCACCTGCTTCTCTTCACTTCTCGGTGACATGCAACTAACTCTGGGTACACACAAGATACTTTTTGAGAAGTGCTGTGCCACTGTAGCAAGAGCAAGAAGAAATGAACAGGACAACTGAAGCAACAACTGATTTTGGATCAGGCCAGCAGGAACTACCTGAGTCTCCTTCAGATGCAGGTGGAGCCAGAGACCACCCGGATCGGATGCAAGCACCTTTAGGCCCAGCCAAGGGAAATCACACAGGAGCTGAACAAACATTGCTGTATCTTTTTCCCACCACTATCTTCCCTGTGGAATAAAGTACTCCAAGCCAAAGAGCAAACCCAGTTTCTCTGTGCTGCCCAGCATCCATCCCTCCCAAGCTTTCCCCATCTCTCATCAGCTTCTCACCTCATCCTGCCTCTGCACATGCCAGGTGACAGCCTGTCTCAGGAAAGTATTTATATTTGCATTATTGGTTAGCTTTGTTTTACCTCCTAAGTAAACTTTCCAGTATTTATAGCCTCGCCTCCACGCTTGTAGTATATATTAGTCTTTTATGCCTTCTCTGTCACCTGTTGAAATGAGAACTCAGGGTCTTCGGGCCTCTGCAGCCCTTCTCTTACATTAACTTAAATCACACCAGATGTGGGTCCTTACTGCAGAGGAAGACTAATTGATTTCGCCGGTCACAATATGCCTATTGTTTTTTAACACAAATAAACACTGTGGTGTGTGGGGTTTGGGTTTTTTTTGGTGGGTTTTTTTTCCTTTGCCACAAGAGCTAAAGGTTATTCAATTAAAGGACTCCAGAAAGTGCGACTAATAATCCACGGGCAGGGTATTTCTACAGTAAAAAGGCAAAAGGATAAAAAAAAAGAAGAAGAAAAAAAAATGATCCCCATGCTACCCTGAGAACAGCAGCCTCACCGGGGCCAGCCATAACTGTGATGGATGGCTGGTGTGTGTAAGACGTTATTATTTGTTATGTGAGTGGGGGGAGATGGCAGGCGCATTGGGTAGTACACCTGCTGGGCTACAAGAAGCAAGAACAGCTGTGTGCATTGATTTAGACGCTCGCTACTTGGGGCTCCAGGAACGAATCAAGTGACAGCTCATAAAAAAAGAGGGTTTTATGATTTTTTCCCCCTTCTTTCTGCAAACAAACGGCCACATCATATGTTTTCCTAACGCTGCCATAACTCAAAATTAAATCCCAGCCCAAGGTGTCAGGCTGGTACCATGTCAGAAGTGTAACGGCTTATTTTAAAGGTCTTTATGGATGTACCAGGGAAACACTGGGGGTTTCTGCACAAAGGTGCCATTTCGTTTTGCTGGAGCTCAAGCACTTAAGGGCAATTAGCTCCACTGTTAAAAAATGAGCTGAGAGTGTTTTAACTGGTGATTTTATGCTGATAACAACTACTAATTCATATTGTTAAAAGAGAAAGTGCAGGGTGCCAAAGCAGGGTCCTTCCCCACCAGAAGGTGTGCTGTATACCAAGCTGCATGTCACAGGGTCAGTAAACCTCTTCCAGAGCAAAGGAGACCAAAGCCTCTGAACAAATGTTGCAGCAAAGACCACTAGGACCCCTGATCCATCCTGCACCCCTTCTTTTTGGCTCTAGGCACTACAGTGCTGCAGATGTTGCCAGATCCCAACACACAGCACCAGGGCAAAGCCACACTGTCTTTCCTTTGTGCAAGGCTGCAATCTAGATTTTTACTAGCCCATGCTCACCAGCTCTAGTGCACCAGAGTACATTGGAGAGCACAGCTGTTACCCCCTCAGGGGCACACCTGCAATCCCATGAGCAGACTGGGTTCAGATGAGGTGCTGCTAACAAAGTCTCAGCAAGTCACTTGGCTAACCACCTCTAGAGACACTAGCTCTCTAGGCTGTGCTGGCACAAGGATAAAACCCCATTATAAATGGTGCATCTGTACTGAGCAGACATAGCTTTGACATGCAAAAGAAAAACATCTACACGAGCTCTCTGTACAGTTACTCTCTGACATCTACTTATCATAGAGCCATAGAATGGCCCACGATGAAAGGCACCTCCAAAGGTCATCTAGTCCAACCCTCCTGCAGTGAGTGGGGACCTCCTGAACTAGATCAGGTTACCTAGACCCTTGTTGAGCCTCAACTTTAATATCTCCAGGGATGGGGCCTCAGCTACTTCCCTGGGCAACATGTTCCAGTGTTATACCACCTTCATACTAAGGAACTTCTTCCTAACATCCAATTTAAATTGAAACCATTGCCTGTTGCTCTATCACTACAGGCTTTCATAAGCTGTCCCTCTCCAGCCTTCTTATAGGGGCCCTTCTGGTACTGGAAGGTCACTATCAGGTGCCCCCAGAGCCTTCTCTTCTCCAGCCTGAGCAACCACAGCTCCCTCAGCCTGTCCTCATAGGATAGCTGTTCCAGCCCCCTGGTCATTTTTGTGGCCCTCCTCTGAACCAACTCCATCAGGTGCATGTCCTTCCTATGTTGAGGGCTCCAGAGCTGGATGCAGTACTCCAGGTGAGGCCGTACTAGGGCAGTGTTCTAACCTGCATTCCACCAGCTGGGCACAGAAGACAATATCAGAAACATCTCCTGTTAGTTGCTCTTCAGATGGTATTTAATTCTTTGACTGATGCGAAATGTTCCAGCCCTAAACACATAGGTTTTACACGGTCCGTTACCCTTGTGGTGAAAAACTAACATGTGTCCCCTTGTACAACAAATAGGCGCAAACACTTAAACAAGGAGAGCCTTATGGGAAGGCTAGACCACATGTCTGAGTTATCCAAGAAAATGCAATTGGTTTTGCTTATCTTAAAGAAAGGAGATAATCAGCTTTCAGAATTGGGGGAAAGTTGATCTGTTCCCACTAACTGCCAAACAATAAGGTGCAAAGCCATAAAAATGATAAAAATTAACATGAAGGTTGTCATATTATCCAGTCTGTTAGACTTTCAGTTTTGCCTTTCATTTATGAGAGTGAAAAACAGCAAATGTCTTTGCAAACGTAAAACTGCACTGTGGGGGCTCTTTATGAAGCTGCTTCTCTGACTTGCCTCACAGCTTTGACATGGCAATAAGCAAACAGAAAATTTGAAACGGAAAAGGAATAGAATAGAAAATAACAAATAGGAAAGGGTATCGCTTTCAGAATAGAGCGATGAAAACAAAATCAATCTATTCCTCCCTTATATAGACATGGATGTGTATGCCAAAGCTGTACAGAGTAACAAAAAGCCTCAGAAACCTGTGCAAGCAGCAGAGAAACCTTCAGTGCTCCTTGCTCCAACCTGTCACAGTCTTGGGTCTTTTGACTGCACTGGCTGCACTGCCCATGCATACTCTTACTCCCCAGCCAGACTGTGATGCTGTTTATTATGGTCTCTGAGTGTCTTTCTGTAGCACCTAGCACTCCCCATCTAAGCTATTTGCCACCTCTAGTCTAGCCAGAAACACTCTGGCTATTCTTCAGAAACAAATAGGCCAGTTAGTACACCTGAACCTGGTTCTGCAGAGACTGTGGCTGGTTCCTGGTGAAATTGCTTCTCCCTGGTGCCAGAGGCCACTTGGGCAACATCTGCCAGGGCAGAAATGGAAGATGCCCTGTGCTTTTGGTCTCTGTGCTCCTCTTGCTGAAAGCCAGCAGGGTTATGTGAAGAATTGAAGGTCTGCTTTACTCAAACATAGAGTGGATGAAAGTGGCAAGCTGTGATCTGGACAAATAAAGGAAATAGAAATGTTAGAGTATTCTGAAAAGCTGAACATATGCAGACAGTGGGCATACTTGAACCTGTCTTCTCTATGTTTTCTTCATACAGCTGCCAGCAGGCAGCTCACAGGCTGCCCTCATTTTATTCTGGAAACATACAATGTAGAGTTCACAGTAACACTGAATAAAAGCCAAGGAAAAGCATCAATTTTCAATATTAAACTTTGGATTAAATAAATCTTGGGTCCACCAGCTGGATGGAGAAAATTACTGACTTTGGGGCCAGAACTGGTATCAGTCCAGCCCTGTAGCTGACTCTGGCTGGAACAATAGTTTTGGGGCAACACACAAATCTAGCCTCTACCTGTGTTCATAGAATCATAGAATTATCCAGGCTGGAAAAGACCTTTAAAATCATTGAGTCCAACCATTCACATAACTGCACCAAGCCCACTGCTAAACCCTGTCCCTAAGCTCCAGATCTACACAACTGTTAAACACATACCTGCAGGGACAGTGATTCAACCACCTCCTCACGCAGCGTGTTCCAATGCCTGATAACACTTTGAATGAAGAAGTTTTTCCTAATGTCTAACTTAATCTTGTCCTGATATGACTTGACGCCATTTTCTCTATCACTAGTGACTTGGTAGAAGAGACCAGCTCCCCACCTAGTGCTGCTGGCCACACTAGTTCTGATGGAGGCCAGGATGCCCTTAGCCTTCTTGGTCATCTAGGCACATTGTCGACTCATGTTCAGCCAGCTGTCAATCAGCACACACGGCAGTGCTCCAGCCACTCTTCCCCAACTCTATAGTATTGTATGGGGTTGTTGTGACTTAGATGCAGAACCCAGCACTTGGCCTTGTTGAAGCTCATTCAATTGGCCTTGACCCATTAATCCATCCTGTCTGGATCTCTCTGTAGGGCCTATCTATCCTTAAGTGAATTAACACACCCACCCAACTTAGTGTAACCCTCAAACTTACTGAGGGTGCACTCAGTTATCTCATCCACATCACTGATAAAGATATTAAGCACAAAAGTACTCTAGGGAACGCCACTTGTAACAGTGACCAGCTGGATTTAACTCCATTCGGCATCACTCTGTGTGTCAAAAATTCCAGCCTGTTTGTCTATATTTGTACATGGAACCTCTGTATATATATATATATATATATATTGCATCTTAGGCATCTCTTTGCTTTCTTAGCTCTCTCTCTTTTCTCATAATAGCCATTGCTTCATGAGGGAATTACAACAGCAATGGAAAGCAATTGAGGCAACTCAATCAACTAAAAAAACTTAGAAGTATGTGAAACTATTTTTTCCCACTGCCAAGATAAAGTGAGGAACAAAAGGTAATAAATCACTGTCTTAGAGAAACTGTCCCTAAATCCTGAGCTTACCTGTTACTCAAGTAATTAAAACATTTGCCATATGAGTTTAGATGTGAGGTATATTACATATCATTTGAAAACATAATCTATATTGGATTTATTAAATTCCAAGAACCAACCCATGCAGCCAGATGCTTGATACTGTCCTAGCGCATAAATAGGGATAAACCGCATTTGGGAAGAAACTCCTCCTAAATCTACGAAAAGTTCGGCAAAGTGGTGCAGGTACTTATCTTAATCTGCTGAGAGCAACCATAACATCTCAAAGCACCTCTAAACTGTAGAACTAATTGGTGAACAGACCAACACTTCTCTAGAGAGCAATCCAATAGATTTTAATATTTTATATTAAAACTGATTAGTGTTTTTTTTCCTGAACTACTTTTTGTTTTATCTTTTCAGAGGAGACAGTTCTAGAAGCATAAATAAAATGTTAGCATTACAAGCTCCAAAAAGAAAAGGAGAAACAAACAGAAGATATGCACTGTAACCAGCCACAGCCCACATTGTATTCTATGCACAAATAAAACAGCATTACACATGTTAGACAAAACAGTTATTACCTGCATCTCCTGAAGGACATCTTTTTCTGTTGTTAGACTCAACCACCATTTACTTCTAAGACAGTGTAGGGCAGTAGTGAAATGTCCATAGTCCTATTTGAGTAAAATTAGAAGATGAGATGGTATTAGATGTAAAATTTAAATGATAATAGAGATTAATATTTTTAATTTAGCAAATAGTGCTGCAAAATATTTAGTAGTTCACTTATTTTAGGACTAGAGATTCTCAAGTAATGGGAACAATATTATTTGCCTAATGTGAAGAAACTGACATAATTCATAAATATTGTTTGCCCAGAACAGGAAGGAGCTGTGTTTTGTATCTAAGTTGAGAGAAGATATCTCCAGTAACTCTGCTGCATTGATTCTTCACTTCAAGAGGAGAATGCAATCTTCTCAGCTTCTAGCATCTTCTTACACTCATGTTTGGACTCAATCCCAAGGGTCTTTTCCAACCTGAATGATTCCACAATTCTAATACCTTGAAGGTTTCTTGGAAGTTTGCTATTTACGTGGTGACCCTAGTCTGTTCCACTTATGGATGCAAAATCTGATACAATCATAGCACACAGGAAAATTTATTCGTTTTAAAAATATGTATTGGTTACCTCCTTCCCCTTTCTGGGTTTTGCATAGGGGCAGGCTGCCAACATTTGACATGTTCCAGATGGATATACAGAATGGCAGTGCAGGTCAGTGGTGCCTTGTTCTGTGGTTAGACCTTAACACAGGAGGATAGGAAACAATGGGAGAAAAGTAGAATATTTCAGGCAAAGTGTCTTACATTCAGAAAAGGCCAAGGGCTTTTTATACATTAACAAGCACTTTCTCACGTTACTAGCTGACGAGATTCTAGTGATGCCTTTGTCAATCTCTCTCTATTTCTCCCCGGTGTTCTATTAAAGTCAAATAAAACCTATTTGCGTCTGCTTCCCCCCCCCCCGTTGATGTATGTAAAGTTATCAGCTTCTTGCAGGTGTCTGCTTCTTGCATTTGTAATGGCAGTTTAATAAAAAAATCAACCAAATTTGAGGCCACAGAAAAGCTTTCACAAGAGGGGTCAAAAGGGTTTCCTCTTCTGCTAAAGGTCTGCTACATTATTAGCAGTGCCGTGCTAGAGATATTTACCTGTTGGTTGCTTTTCAATTGATTCAGCATGTGGCTACAGGGAGGTTGGAGTCTTTAGTTTAAACCCATTTCAGGTTAAAATCTCGATATAATTCCAAGCAAAAGAATGACTGGTTTTTCTTCTTTGGCTCCATCATGATTTTTTTTCCCCCTGTTTCAAAGTTTATCCTCAATTAAAAGGAAACAAGCAAACAACAAAGAGAGAAAAACAATCCCAAACAATTAGAGTTTTGACATCTAAGAAAGCCAATGTTGGATGAGATCATCTCATCACAGCCCATAAAGCTATCTCTTCAACCCTTTGTAATGCACATGTTCCAGTCCAAGTTCCTCCTCAGTCTTTTGTGGCTAGAGTGAACGAAACATCCCAGGCAAAATATGTGTCTGATTTATTTGTTGTCTGGGAGCATTAATGCTACAAATGCAATAACGTCTAATTTCAATTCAAAAGGAAAAGCAAAGCCCAAATGTATGAAACTCCTCATGAAAGAATTAAGGAACTGATTCATGGTTTATAAAGCCAAAAGGGAGCAATTTGCACATTGATACTGACCTCCAGGATAGCATGGGCCAGACTATTTCTTTCCTGAATTACTTCCTTTGGGAAGTAAGGTACATCTTTAAGAGAAACAGTTAATCTTAATTTTTAAATTGCAAGTGATAGAGAACCTTACATAGCCATCAGATCTGTTCTTTTGATTATTATCTGCCGCTCCCAGTTAAAAATATTAATGTGTTATTTTAGGTCTGAAGTTACCATGTTTGTATTTCTGGACATTGGGTCCTGAGATGACTTTATCCAGTAGATAAAAAAAACCCCATCAAAATAAAGCAATGTTCTCAATGTAGGTAAATATGGACAGTCATCTTTACAATATTCTTTAAGAGACTGAGATTTTGAAGTCTTCAACCCCAGCCTTTTAATTATCTCCTGGGAGACTTTTCCTACCATTGACTATCCAGCTTGGATTGTTAATGCCAGGGAATACGGATGTTATGGTCACCACGTAATTTGTTATCACCAAATACAATACCTGCATTCATTCTTCTCATTTCTCCTTCACCTCTGTAACCCTTTCTTGAGGTTCTCAGGGAAATTCTATTTGACTGTGTATTCACTGCAGTCCCAAGCACCCTCTAGAGTGTGGGTACCACATATTCTGCCAGTATGGCCTGCTTTATTCTTTCCAAATGAATGCCTCTACTTCCTAGTATGTTGCTTGCATCTGTTTCACCAGGCAATCTGGTCTGCATCACTTTTATCCTTTTGTCTTTCCTTTTCTCACTCCATAATCTTTGTGTCTTATCCAGCCTTGTCAGTGGTAACCATGTATTTTTTCCCTGACTGTTGAAGCTGATACTAAATAGCTTAATTCTGAAAACCTACCCATGCAGGGCTCAACATAAACCACATCTATTTCACAAAGATTCCAGATTTACAGTGCTACTTTCCAATTTATCAACTAATTTTTAAAACATTTAACACATAACTGCCTTGAATTTTTATTATGCCAGATTCTGAATGAAAACACATAGTAACACCAAATGAAATTCCAAACTGAAGACTATTTTACTGACATACCAATCTCTAAGCACTATATTTAGAATGTGATCTCCCCTGTATCTCAAACTTTTGGACAAGATCCGCTTTACATAAATCCATTCTGAACACACTAGCTTTTGAACGAAGAATCTTTGTCTCAGCCTCCACGATTATACCTACCAGTTTTAAAGAGGCATCTGATTATTTCAGTCACTCCAATTTTCCTGGATTTGCCAGAAAGCTTTTAAACAGATATGTACATACTTTACATTTTTAAGGACTGACAGAGTTTACAGCCCCATTCTCCAAGTCCAAAATTCTCCCTTTCATCTTTAAGGCTTTTTACTGTGGTCCTTTGGCCGAGGAGGGCTCTGCATAATTTCCATCTCCTATGTGGAGCACAAAGCTTCAACATTATGAACATCTGTATTGGTGTTTAAGTTCTGGCATGTTTGGTGAGTACAGTGACCAGAGACAGCCATTCTTGTGTTCACACCAATACAGTGCATTTCATGGATATGAATGAATAGGGAGCTAAAAGAGCAGAATCAGGACCTAGAAAATAGTTCAATGAGTAGAAATACGGGCAGGCAGCAACCCACATAGTGTTCAACTGCATCTTTAGCCATCCTCTTTTTATCTTAATGTGCAAGAAAAAGCAAGGGAGATACTACAGACAGCTTTGTCAATATAATTAAGTTTAGTTCTGATTAATTTACCACAGTGAGGGTGACAGACCACTGGAACAGGCTTGTGGATTCTCCTTCTCTGGAGACATTTAAAACCCACCTGTATATGTTCCTGTGTGACTTGGTCTAGGTGATCCTGCTGTGGCAGGGGAATTGGACTAGATGATCTTTCGAGGTCCCTTCCAGTCCTTGATGTTGTGTGATTCTGTAACTTATACAAATTCCATCACTGGTTAAAGAGAAACAGACACTATCTAAGTTACCGACACTGCTTCTGTGCCAAGTGTCTTAAACTCCAACATAGAAACTTTGTCCTTAGCATACAAAAAACAAATACCCACTGTAGCCAGGAGTTTTAAAAGAATTGGCTAAGGAAGTTTTATTAGCCACTGACATAGCTTTTAAATAAATCTTAGATTCCTGAGTTTGTTCCATAGAACTGGAGAAAAAAATGTCAATATCATGCCAGCAACTATGAATGATCAACAGGAAGACTCAGGAAACAATAATCCCTTAGAAACTTGGCTTAGCAAACCAGGCTTTGCAGCAGGTGGAGAAGAAAGATGGGAAGAGATACTTGCAGAGAGAGATAAGAAGATGTACATTTCCCAGTGGCACATCTAACAGCTCCCCGTAGAATTTTCTCTTCTCTTCTCTTTGACTGAAAAGTGGAAAATATCCTTAGCTAATCATTTCTGGAAGAAATGGGAGACTCAGAGTTCAACATATGGAGAAACCCTTAGTTTTCAACAGTCTACTTTTCATGTGCATATCTGAAGCTGCCAGACACATGCTTCCTTCACATCTAAAGCATTTCTTTTGACCACTGGTCTTCCTTTTCTTTTTCTTCCCTCGAGACTAGGCTGTGGATGGAGTACTTTGTTACAGAGAGTGGATGTTTTTTTTGCCTCACAGTTTTTATTTACTCCAGTCTGTTGTGTATATAATAAGGTCTCTTAGTCAGCTTGCCCTGGAGAGTATTTACCAGCTATCAAATATCATAGTTAATTTGATGTGGGACTTTAATCTTAAGCCACCTGCTTTGCCCTATTTGACTAAACTGTAACAGACATTAGTCTCGGTGCAGAAGTGGATCATTTTGGAAGCCACAAGAAAAAAGGCAGTTTTCAATTTATGCCTTTTCTGAATTGTTTTTTCTGTGCTTATTCTAAAAGTATACCTTTTTTATGTCTTCATAACTGAAGGACATCTAAATTTTACCACTTGAAACTTCCCAGGTGTTTATTTCATGCTGTTCTCATTGTAAATAAACAAGTTAGCATAATAGTGGAAGCATAATCCATTTAACACACTTCTGTGCACATTCATATACCAAAACCCTTCTAAGATGAAAAAAGAAGACTGGACTCCCAGGCTACTGGGCATTTTTGCATTATCAATAACTTTTCATTCCAACATTCAGAGGGGGATGCACAGAGGGGATGAAAATATGGTGGAATATGAAATCAGCATAGTTCAGGAAGTTTTAGCTGCTGCCATTTGGTTGAAGCTGGCCCCACTGCTGTTGTAAGCAGACTGTGACACTTCTTGGCATGAAGTTTCAGACTGGTTAATGGAAAGCTGATAGCTAATAGGTCTCACGGATTTAATCATGAATCATGTACTTCATTTTGTTCAGCAATTTCTATGTAGCATGACTGAATAATGGGGAAATTTAAGCAGTAATAGTTCAAATTGTAAAAGACTTGGATTCCTCTTATGTTTGCATGCCAGTTTGCAATAAATATTCCAGCTGTATCAGAATAATCACTGCACTAAGCTTCAGTGATCCATGTGTTTTGCTTCTTCGCCTGTGGCAGCAGTCAATTTACAGGCTTAATAGGCAAAACTTGCCAAATAGATTAACATCTACCTAAGGTAAACTTGGTTCTGCATTTGTTTGATTAAGAAGCAAGCTTAACATGCTAAAACAGCAAGGCACATGCCCATTATCAGCTTTAACTTTCTTGTATACTATTTTTGGCACCTTGCTTTACCTATGTAGCCTGACACTGTGGTTATTTACGCACCAAGCAGCGCCCATGGCAAAACAACCCACATTGTAGTTATTCAGATAAAATGGATTTACAGTTATGAGGGTGTCAGCTGATTTTTTCTATTGTGTACAGCTTTCTTCAGCACTGATTGCTTCTCATTCGCTGAGCATTCAGCCAACACAGGTATTCAATGCCTGTTCCTCAGTTTCCTTTTTCAAACCATTCTTAGCAGAACTCCTGCCCACCAGTATTGAGTTTGCATGTCAGGGTTGTAGAGTGGTGGTCAGGTGGAAGCACAGGGGTGGCTTCTGTGAGAAACTTCCTGAAGCTTTCCATATATGTCCAGTAGAGCCAGTTCCAGCTGGCTCATAGATGGACTCACCACTGGCAATGGTGGCAATGCCTCTGTGACAGTGTATTTAAGAATAGGGAAAAAACTACACGCACACAACAGCAATTGCAGACAGATAGACAAATGAGAATCTGTAAGAGCATGGATGCTGACAGTGGAGCAGATATTAACCTGCAGCCCATGGAAGACCTTAAAGCAGAGTGACCAAAGGAGGTGATACCATGGGGACCCTATGCTGAGCCAGGCTTCTGGCAGGACCTGTGTATTCATGAAGAGAAGACCCCACACTCTAGCAGGATTTCTGGCAAGACTTGTGGCTCCGTAGGGGACCCACACTCTTTCAGTCTGTTTCTGAAAGACTCCACCCTGTGGAAGGGCACCACACTGGAACATTACATGATGAAATGCATACTGTGGGAAGGACTCATGTTGGAGAAGTTCATGGTGGACTGGTTGTTCTTGGAATCAAAGAATCATAGAATCATTTAGGTTAGAAAAGAACAAGATCACTGAGTCTAACTATTAACCCAGTTGTACCAAACCCTCTGCTAAACTCTGTCCCTAAACTCTCATTATCCAGTGACAGTGATTTAACCACCTCCCTGGGCAGCCTGTTCTAATGCCTGAGGACACTTTAAATTAAGAAGTTTTTCCTAATGTCTAACCTAAGCTTCCCCTGGTGCAGCTTGAGGCCATTTCCTCTTGTCCTATCACTCATTGCTTGTAAGAAGAGACCAACACTCAGCCCTCTATGACTTCCTTGCAGGTAATTGTAGACAGCAATAAGCTCTACATGAGCCTCCTCCTTTTCAGCCTAAATGGCCCCAGGTTCCTCAGCCACTCCTCATAGGGCTGGTTGTCCAGATCCTTCACCAACTGTGTTGACCATTTCTGGACGCACTCCTGCACCTCAGTGTCTTTCTTGCATTGAGGTGTCCAAAAGTGACAACAGCACTTAAGGTGTGGCCTCATCACTGCAGGGTTCAGGGGGACAATCACTTCTCTACTCCTACTGGCTACACTATTTCTGATACAAGCCAGGATGTCATTGACCAAAAGGCCAATGACATTGGCCACCTGAGCACGCTGCTGGCTCCCCTGGGGAGTAGCTGCTGGATGTGATACTGCAGATGTCTGTGAGTTTCCTAAGTGGTAGGAGGTGCATTTCGTCTCACACTGTAAGAAGGCTGAGACTTCAGTTTACACTATCAACAGGCTTCCCCCAAGGCAGCTGGAACAACCACTCCTTCACGGTCAAAGCCTTTCATCCCAGGAGAAGCTGAATATGCTAAAAATCTTCCAGGAATTACCAAAGTAAAGATTGTAAATAACTGAAAAAAGAGACGAGGAACTGGTAGGAGCATAAAAATCTGGCATCACATTTCATGATTTGCAAAGCAACACTCAGAGTCCAGCTGATAACACACAGAAGATCCTTAGTTTTGGCTTGCCAGAAACAGAGGAAGGAACCAGGAACCTGAATTATGTGAAGCCCAGCAGGTTCTGGCACTGGTAAAAAGAATGGAAAACTCAAATAACTAAGGTGAAGTGGGCAGGCTTCCTTTGAGCACACGTACAACATTTCATTATTGTTAAACAAGGCAGCCAAGCACAGCTTTTCATTTTCGGCTCCCTGCAAGATTAATTTGACCTGTATTTAGCGAAGGACTTCAGTCTTTTGTAGCCACCTGGAGCAGGGGACAGGCAAAGGCCAAGGTATTTGCCTGTCCAGGTGGCCCTCATAAATATCTCAGTGGAATTCATTTTCTTTCATTTACTTTGGCATTGCTTGGGCACTGCTTGATTAAGGGGTGGTGTGTAGGAACTGACATGCCCAGAGATAGACAGCCACATCTGCTAGCCATTTGGATTAATTATTACACCTGTACCATAAAACACATGTTAATAAAGGGCTTCTGAACAGGTTCAGGTTGCAGTTTTCAAAAGGCCCAAAGAAAGCCAAATGCTAGCCACATACAAGAGTGAACCAGGCCTTTTGCTGATAAGATGCGGCAGGTTCTAACCCTATACAAGGAAAAGTCAGATACATGCAAAAAATAAATCACACTCAGGAGGAAAGTGCACAGCCTGGCAAACCATGCCTTTGTAGTCTATTGGCTGAAGGTGAACGACAGCACACATTTCTTTCTTTCCTTCTTTCTTTGCTGTTAGATGTAAAAGGAAAAAAATCATTAATCACTCTGCAGGATACAGCACTTAAACGGGTAAAGTTGCTGAAGGGGTCTGGTTAGCATCAACTGATTTTTCATTTCCTTTCAGTGGGGACAGTGTGGTGCTCTGGAATCCCTGGAGCCCAGAGGCATGAATGCAGGTATTGAATTTTCAGGAGACAATTAAGACCAAGCGTGTGAGATACAATTATATTTAAATTAATTTAGGTACCTTAGTTGAAGACCTAAACCTTCTGCCTTTTTCGGAGGCATATTTGGGACGACCTAACTAGGCTGGCATTAATCATTAATTGTATGAGCCTTGTGTTAGTTGTGATGGAACACACTGGACCTCTGTATTTGCAATTTCTTACACTGAAAAGGTTTACCATGTTCTTTCTGCTTGCAGAAAATCAATTTGCTGAACAAATTCTTCAAACAACTTTTACCAAATTTTCACAACCCTTTATTCTGAAATTTCCTGCAGTTGGAACAGGGTGAATGTGGGTCCTGAGCCTGGTGCCATTTATTCATTAATTGATAGATGTCCTCTGACGTAGACTGGATTCCATCATGGTTAGACTGGACATCAGGAAGAAATTCTTCCTGGAGAAAGTGGTCAGGCATTGGAATGGGCTGCCCAGGATGGTGGTTGAGTCCCCATCCCTGGATGTGTTTAAAAATCGGTTAGATGTAGTATTTTAGGGCATCTGGTTTAGGGGTGGACTTGTAGAGTAGGGTTGATGGTTAGACTCGATGATCCCAGGGGTCTTTTCCAACCTGAGTGATTTTATAATTGTATGATCTGCAGATGGGCCAAAAAGTAAAAGAAAGTGGAGAGCTAGTGTGAGGACAACCACAGCCCTCCTCACTTTGTTCTTCATCATGGGTTCATATTAGTCTTTATCACAGAATCACAGGATCACAGAACATTAGAGATTGGAAGGGACCTCAAAAGACTATCTAGTCCAATCCCCCTGCCACAGCAGGATCACCCAGATCANATCCCCCTGCCACAGCAGGATCACCTAGATCAAGTCACACAGGAACATATTCAGGCAGGTTTTAAACATTTTCAGAGGAGACTCCACAACTCCCCTGGGCAGCCCCTTCCAGTGCTCTGGCACCCTCACCATGAAATTCTTTCTCATGTTTATGTGGAACTTCCTATGTTCCAGCTTACACCCATTGCCCCTTATCTTATCACTAGATAACATTGAGAATCATAGAATCATAGAATCATCAAGGATTGGAAGGGACCTCGAAAGATCATCTAATCCAATCCCCCTGCCAGAGCAGGCTCACTTCACTGGAGAAGCCATGGAATCAGAATCACTCAGGGTTGCAGGGAACCATCATCCAGTTCCAACCCCCCCAGCACAGGCAGGGACACCCCAACCCTAGACCAGGCTGGCCAGAGCCCCATCCAGCCTGGCCTTAAACACCTCCAGGGAGAAGAGCTTGGGTCCATCCTCCTGACAACTACCTTTAACACATAAACATGAATGAGGTCACCCCTCAGTCTCCTTTTCTCCAAGCTAAAAAGGCCCAGCTCCCTCAGCCTTTCCTCATTAGGGAGGTGTTCTACTCCGTCTTCTTCCTGGCTCTGCACTGAACTCTATCCAGCAGTTCTGTGTCCTTCTTGAATCAAGGGGCCGAGAACTGGACACAATATTACAGATGTGGTCTCAGCAGGGCAGAGTAGAGAAGGAAGAGAACATCTCTAGATCTGCTAACCACCACCATTCTAATCCACCCCAGGATGCCACTGGCCTTCTTGGGCACATTGCTGACTCAAGGTCATCCTGCTGGTCCACCAGGATCCCCAGTTCCCTTTCTCCTACACTGCTCTTGAACAGGTCTTTCCCAAACTTATACTGGTACCTGGGGTTGTTCTTGCCCAGACGCAAGACTCTACACTTGCCCTTGTTATAGTTCATTCAATTTCTGTCTGCCCAGCTCTCCAGCCTGTCCAGGTCCCACTGAATGGCAGCTCAGCCTGTTGGGGTGCCTGCCACTCCTCCCATCTTTGTATCATCAGCAAACCTGCTGATAGTGCTCCCTAATTTTCATCAAAGTCATTAATGAATAGATTCAGAGGGTTGTGATGGGTCCCAGTACTAACCCTTGGGGACTCCACTAGATACAGATTTTCAACTAGACTCTGTCCCACTGACCGCTACTCTCTGGCTTTTATCCTGCAGCCAGTTCACGATCCACCTCACTACCCAATCATCCAGTCCACACTGCCCCTGTTTGGCTGCGAGGATGCTGTGGGAGACTGTGTTAAATGCTTTACTGAAGTTGAGATAGACCACATCTACTGCTTGGCCTTCATCTATGGACCTGCTTCTGCCCTCATAAAAGGCTATCAGGTTGGTCAAGCATCCTTCCCTTTGGTGAAGCTATGCTGACTGTCCCTAACAACACTCCTGTCCTTGCTGTGCCTAGAGACAGAGTCAAGGACAAATTGTTCCATCACGTTTCCTGGGATGGAGGGAGGCTGACCAGTCTGTAGTTACTTGAGCCCTCTTTCTTTCCCTTTTTGAAGACTGGAGGGACCTTTGCTATCTTCCAGTCCACAGGCATCAGTCCTGATCCCCATGGCTTAGCAAAAATGATGGAGAGTAGCAATGCCTTCCACTGTCTCCCTTAGCACTCCCAGGCACATCCCATCAGGGGCCATAGATTTATCTCTCATCCTTGTGAGTCCCTTTGGCATACTAATACTCTATTCAATAACTATTTCGTGGCTATTCGGATTGCTAGGATTCTATCTAAGTAAGAGGTACCAGCTATTGGCACCTGTACTATCTGAACTGGTACATTAAGGACGTTCATCCTTGGAATGTAAGAATGAATGGACAGTTGAAGCTCAGAGGGTTGTGCTCAGCAGCGGAGAGTCTACCTGAAGTCTTGTAACTGGAGGTGTTCCACAGAGGTAGTACTCACTCCAGTCCTGTTCACAACCTTTATCAATGACCTGGAAGAAGGGATGAAGTGTGTCCTCTGCAAGTCTGCTGATACTACAAAACTGGGAAGAGGCTAACACACCAGAAGACTCTGCTGCCATCCAGCATGACCTTGACAAGTTGTAGAATTGGGTGGTCAGGAACCTAATGAAATTCAAGAAGTACAAGTGTAGAGTCCTGCACCTGGAGAGGAGTAACTCCATGCACCAGTATAGGTTAAGGGTTGACCTACTGGAAAGCAGCATATTGGAGAAGGACCCATGAGCCTTGATGGACCACAAGCTGACTGTGAGCCAGCAATGTGTTCTGGTGGCCAAGAAGGCCAGTGGTATCCTGGAATGCATTAAGAAGAGTGTGGCCAGCAGGTCCTGGGAAGTTCCCCTCCCCCTCTACTCTACCCTGGTGAGACTATCTCTGGAGTACTGTGTACAGTTCTGGGTTCATCAGTGCAGGACAAGGAACTACTGGAGAGAACCCAGTGGAGGGCTGTAAAGATGATCAGGGGACTGGAGAATCTCTCTTATGAGAAAAGGCAAGCGTCTATTTAGTCTTGTGAAATATGGGTGTCAGGAGGATGGTGCCAGTCTCTTTCTCTCATGCCAGCAACAGGACAGGGAGCAACAGACAGAAACTGGAACACAGGAGGTTCCACCTGAACATGAGGAGGAACTACTATGAGAGTGACAGAACACTGTAACAGGTTGTCCAGATGGTAGCGTCTCCTCCTCTTGAGACTTTAAAAAACCCACTTGGACATGATCCTGTCAAATCTGCTGTAGGTGAATGTGCTTTAGCAGGGAGATTGGACTAGATGATTTCCAGAAGTCTCTTCCAACCCCTACCATTCTGTGATTCTGCAATAAATTGCAAGTTATTGTTTAGATTTACTATCCAGCTCCACCTTCTGGTAAACTTGCATTAAATCTAACTTAAGTCTTTGTATTTGTAAACAATGAAAGCAAATGTTTTGCTTTGTACCTATTGCTACTGACTAACATTTTAAGGATTAATTTATTGACCTATATTAACCCTGTCAATCACTGAATTTGTACCACATTTTCTGTTTCAGAGACACATAGAATAAAAACAATACTTGTAGGGTAAGTAGTAAAGGAGATCATCTGCATTCTCAGGTCAGTGACACTTCTGATACTCAATACAGAGCACTGGGTTTATTTAAAAATGGCTTATTGTCTCTGATTTTTTTTCCTCTTTTGAAATATATTATGCAATCAGACTGTTAGCTCTCAAGTACAGGGAACATCCAGAACTACTAATCTGTGAAACACTCAGGAGACCTGTATTCTGTCATGGACAGAGCATGGAAACACCACGAATTTCAAAACTAGCTATTTAATGAATCCATTTATCCAGTTTTTTCAATACCTTTATTTTTTATGCATGCTTTTTGTATGCATACACACTGCCTGTGAACCTGCAGCTTTCTTTCACATCCTCTCGTTTCTGTTAATGTGCTTCTGGAATATATGGCTATATATCAACTAATAAACTAAACAGAGCTGCAACACACGCTCGAGAGCTAACCAACAATCATCTGTCATGTCAACTTCCATCATACTCCTTGATGCAGTTCCCCCAGCCAAGTGAACCCTCATGGAAAAGTTCCAGTCACAATCTAAGGCATGCTGCAGGCCAGTGGGTACTTCCCACAAGCATCTGGGCCATGATATGCTACTGTCTTTCACTGCTGATTTAATTTTTCAGGGCTGAGGTCATCTATAGCACCCATTTGCTACTCCTGAGAACAAAGAAAACTGACAAACAAGTTCACCATGTGGCTGTACAGGACATGCATCCGGACATGCAGTCTTGATGCCCATCTTGTGCATATCACAATTGAGAAGGTATAGTTTCTTTTCCACTTACTCCCCGAAAGCAGAACATATTTGTGTTTGGCTGCTACTTACAGTGGGCTAATAATGGGCTCTTCTTAATGCTACTGTTCAGGCAGCATGCTTTTCAATGTGCAGAAGGCTGAGGACAGTGTATATTTTATTTATTTTTATTGTGAAGCAAATCCTTGGCTTCTTTTGTGTTTATACTCAAGCAGCATTCAGCTGTGCTACAGCTAATGGGATCTTGTCCAAATAAGAACTAAACATTTGTACTCCTACTGAAAGAAAACATCTTTTTTATTGTTTCTTGCTTATGTTACTGTAGGCATAAGATCCCTGTTTTTAAACCAAAGTCCCTTAGATCAAAGAACAAAAGGAAAACACAGTTCTACCCCTCAAAGTGATCATAAGACAAAAGACAATGGGCAGCTACAGACAGACGAATGAACATACTAACACAGAGAGACAACGCTGGTTGTTGTGATGAGCTGCAACCAAACCATTGTCACCATAGGCATCACTATAAGAAAAACAGTTGGGAAGAGGACCAGGCCAAGAGAGGCATTTCATTTGCAGAGGAATTTGCATCTCAGCACTTGGAGGCAGTCCAGACCGAACAAACAGCAGAATTGTTGCAATGTTAGGTGAGATGAGGCACAGAGTGCCCACCAGGAATGCTCTCCTAGCAGGCTGGCCCCATGCAGGACTTGCACAACCTCCCAGTTGCAGCAAACTGGCACATGCCATCAACCACGAAAACACTTCCGTCAGAGTTTTTCCAGGCAGCCAAGCCTGAAAGAGCCTGGTGGAGTAGCTTTTGACTATGATTACAGGGCACTTCTCCAGGAATGAGAGGCAGTAAAGGAGAAAACATGGTCATTAGATCTGAAAATGTAACGTGCGGGCACTATGGTATGGCATCACAGTCTGGCGAAGGATCCAGTACCTTCCAAATGATGAGAGATGATAGATGCATAAGGATTGTTTGCAGACAGTTCGAAGGGAAAGGCTAGTTCCTTGTATTGGTGCAGAAGGTGCAAAGGAAACAGAGGAAGGTAGCAAACAAAAGGTGGTGGGGTCAGAGTAATAGGCTACAAACACAAAATGCAAACTGACAGAACCTGGATCAGGGTTTAGCTCAAATCCCTATCACAGTGGAATAAGCGTGTGTATGGTCAGGATGGGATTCATGTGTCATAGGCTCTGCCCACATAGATTCTTGAGTGACTATGGAGATGCTATCTCTAAGAACCGAGAAAATTAACTTCAAACAACTTAATGAGCTGCACATAAAGGAGTGCAGCAAACATGAGTTAGGTTTTAACTTGGAAGAGGAAGAGATTCTTCTCTAGCAGTGACGTGAATTGCTTACATGGAGCAGTTTGTGTGGAGACAGTAGATGGATTTGTGCCCAGTGGTTTGAGGGATTTTACACTGAAAGAGGTGTCAGAAGGAATCAAGTTCATAAGGCTACTTGAGTCTGACTAGGCTCTGGCCAGACGAAAGAAAAGTTACCTCCAGTTTCGGGCATCTGCAAGATATCTTTGTCCTAGAGTGCTTTAAAAAACACAGAAGAATGGTTGGCCACCACCACCAGACTGAAACGGCTATGACACTTCCTCATCTCTAAAAGCTCCTCTTTCCCTTGGGTGGAAGAGATTCACCCAAAAATGCCTGAAAGACAATGAAAACCTGTCTGCTTGGCTAAAATTTCTCCTTACCATTTTCTGTTGTTTGCAGTTATCTGTGCTTTTTTTTAACGTCAGTCTCAGCAAGCAGCATTAAGAGGCTCCATGCCCTAAACTAGACTGTCAGAGTCACACATGCATCAGAAAGTCAGGATCGTGTCTCTTCTGGCTGCAGGCAGATGCTTTGCTTGAGAAACCCAGGAGGAGACTGCAAGGTTTTTTTCCTAACCCCCAAAATCCTGTTCTTTTCTCACAAACCAAATCAGATGTCCTTTTCAAAGTTTTCCCAACTGGTCAAATTTTAACCTCCATGACTCTGAGGGTCAGCAGGAAAGCTGTTTTGCTGACCCACAATTTTATTCTCATTGGTAATTCAGCAATTCACTTGGTTTCTACCCTATAATGACAATAGTTACCACTCTACAAAATATTTTATCTTCCTTTTTCTTGCCAGTTAGGTTCAAATGTCTTACATTCTGTGTGGAGATTCATTATATTTAATCATGTTTAACTCTTTTCTTCAAGCTCAAATAGACGTTTCCACGCCTCTAATGAGTAACGGTATGGAAAAAAATTGTAACTGTGATTAAAAAAACACAACTTGTAGTCTGCCACAGTATTTTAAATTTCTTTGTGTTTAGACACTCAGTTCAAAATTGTATGTGCTAGACCTCTTAGTGGTTAGGGAAAACAGTGGGGAGTTACTAGTCTGGAGCCAGGGGGTGTCTGATTTTTGTTGGAAGCTGGAATATCCAATGTAGGAGCTGGAGGAGCCAAAAGTCCTTCAGAATAATTTTTCTGTTTTGCAAAATAAACAAAGGAGAATTCAAATGAAAGCAATGCTGGGACAGATTCCCATAGGAACACACATCATATTCTGGTGGAGTCCTGGGGCTCTTTTCTGCTTTGATTTATACCAGCAGGATAAACACTCTTTATTATTTACCAGCTGCCAAGTACCAGCAAAACCTACATGAATGTGACTCAGTGTATCGAATGAGATGACTCGGTAACCTACAGCACAACTATTTCTTGGTTACCTTGTAGTTTCCCTATCTCATTTAACTTCCTGTGAATGTGATCTGGGTGATTTCTTCAGCAGGAATAGTACAATCCAGTGCAACGTCCTGCCTCCTGCCACTCTTCTTCCTCAACACACAGATTTTATAGCAGCCAAGTTATGGTTCCTACAGAGCTGATAGATGCACCACCTTACATCACTGATTATGTGTTGAACAAAAACAAGCTGTACAAGTATGACATAGCTGTACTGAAGTAACTGCAGCCACAACTGGGAAGTGCTCTACCAGCTCAACTGTGCTGAATAATTAAATCAGTGACTACTGCACATTAAAATGTGTTCTTAGAAATCCTAGCCATAAGCAGGGAGTTGCTTATTTCCTTAACCTCAGATCCCACTTCAGAGGAAGGTCTCACCTTCAGTTATACATTCACCCTGACATCTATGATAAACTACGAGATTAGATCAGCAGGACAACTACAGTGAAATGCGGGTTTTCAGGATATTTTTCAGCACAATTTTCTGATTGCAGGACCTAGGTCAGCACAAAATCCCACTCCTGCTGCCCTGATTCTTCTTCCTTCAGCCCCTTTCACCTGCATGATACAGAATCATAGAATCATTAGGAACTTGAAGGGACCTTGAAGGATCATCTACCCCAATCCCTCTGCCACAGCAGGATCACCTAGACCTAGACACACCTAGACAGAGGAACACATCCAGGCAGGTTTTAAACATCTCCAGCGAAGGAGAATCCACAGCCTTCCTGGGCAGCCTGTTCCAGTGCTCCATCACCCTCACTGTGAAGAAGTTCCTTCTCCTATTTATGTGGAACCTCCTACGTTCCAGCTTACACCCATTGCCCCTCGTCCTATCACTAAATGACATTGAGAAGAGCCTGGCTCCATCCTTCTGACGCCCACCCTTCAAATATTTATAGACATTCACCCCTCAGTCTCTTCTTCTCCAAGCTAAAGAGACCCAGCTCTCTCAGCCTTTCCTCATAACGGAGGTGCTCCACTTCCTTCATCATCCTCATTGCCCTCCAGCAGCTCCATATCCCTCTTGAGCTGAGGGGCCCAGAACTGGACACAATACTCCAGATGTGGTCTCACCAGGGCAGAGTAGAGGGGTAAAAGGACCTCTCTTGAGGTCCCCCTGCTAACCACCCCCCTTCTGATCCACCCCATGATGCTGTTGGCAAGTACCTAGGAACTGAGAGTTGAACAAACTTTGTACATCTTGTGTGACAATGAGACTCTACTGCACCGAAACCTCCAGGCAATCTCTTAACGGCATGCGATTGCACACTCTTTTCCACCAATTTAAAGGCCTAGTTCTTATAGTACACTCTACAATCCAACAACGTGTACTCCTCTGTGGTGTGTTTTTAAGGAAAAAAATTTATAAATTAGTACTTTTCTAAAAAGAACATTTTACAGAATCACAGAACATTAGAGATTGGAAGGGACCTCAAAAGATCATCTAGTGCAATCCTTTTCTTCCACTTATGCTTTAATTCAGCTATTTATAATTATTTTTCAGTATTAGAATATACTATTCTTGGCTGTTTAAAACAGTACTTGGAGTAGGGTGCTTGTTCACCTTCCTCCTGCCAGATACTATAAACCGAACAAAGCGTTGATGTCAAGATGTCTCTTTCCACACATAAAACTATACACAAGGTCATAGACATCAAACAGTGGGGTAGATTCTAGGTCCTTCATTCTTGGAATATCATTTGACTTTTGTTTATACTATCACTTTACTTCTCTGCACCACCACTGAATTCTTAAAAATGATCCTGAAAAGGTTAATTTTATCTATTTGTCTGCTTTGCAGATTAGTAATTCCATGTATGGCATCTCCAGCATCTGTTTTTCACTGTGCAGGGCAGTGATGGGGAATAACACCTTTTTTTTTTCTGGACCCAAGACAGTTGGGGAAAGGCAAATACTAGGAACTGAGAATATCAATGAACGTAGAATATGCTTACTCACAAGTCAAACACAGGCAATCAAACACTTAGATGACAAGTTCATGTTGTGCCCAAGTTGGCCTGTCTAGTTGCCACTGAAAGCCGTTAGTCTCTCAGGTCCCTGTTCCCTCTGATGGCTGCACCAGTCACCTAGTCCTGACCTGGTGTTTACCTGTTCCCACTGAAGACTTAGTCACACAGCAGTAAGGTCAGTATTATGGTGCTAAACTCCCTATAACACTGTGGGTTCTCACTAACGCCTGAGAGATGTAAAAGAAGTAGCGGGAGCACAGAAATGGGATGATATTTATGGTGTGGAAAAGGAAGCAGACTCCACAAACACCTTTCACCAAATGCCATGTCTTAGGCTTAGCTGCACCCTGAAATAGCAGCATCAACCTGCTTTTGATGCTTCAGATGGGCATGAGCTGTCACTGCTGCAAAAGAAGCAACCCCACTGCAAGCTGCTAAACACTGTATCCATCCTGTGTCCCTCCTTTTGCTGCCCTGTGTACATATGCCCCCATACAAGCAGCCAGGCGAAGAAACCAGAGTGGACAGTTTTCCAAGTGTGAGGAAAAGGACAAGGTAAGACCTGTGCTGCAGGGACAAAGCAGGGGTGCCTCAGCCTCACTGCCTGCTTGTAAAGCAAACGTGGAAACCATACTCTAAACTAGGACACAGGCTGACTTGAAGGACATCTGCAGCAAAGCCATATGCACCTGTCACATATTCCAGTGTGAACAAAGTCCCTTGTGGGTGCTCTAATAATTAGATAGGTTCCTTTCCAATGAGCAGTACTTGCATCTTATTTACTCCACTGTTAATAAACCTGTTCATTTTTAGATGAGATTTTAATGAGGAGCAGCAGGGAAATATTTTGTGAGCCAGAACCAGAGAAAGCATCCATTTATTTTATCTTCAGTGTGGCCCTGATCACTCTCATCACCTATGGCTAATGACCTGGTTAAACCACTCAGATGTGCTGCTCATTTAAAGTGAGGAAAAGAGGGGAAATAGATATACTAAAGTCATCATGCTCAGGGATTTCATGGAAGGCAAACAGGTAAGGTACTGGTAGCCAGTGCTGCTTTGCCTCTGTTACTCACATGTTAGGAACATGACACTGGGAGGACTGTTGAGAAGTAAAGCCAGTCCCTCATCGCTCATCAGTCTCCGAGGCCTTGCACTAAAAATATACTATCTGTAATTCACTATATTTTCTTCCCATAAAGAATTGCTTCTCCCTGTGATAAGGCAATATGACATCCTACAGTTACAGTACAACAGCATTTGTCCAAACGTTACCTCTCACAATATCAGTTGCTACTGTTTATATTATCTGCAGACTTTTGTGACACTGACAAGACCAGGGCTATTTCCTGTGTCAGCTCCGCCGTTTTCTGCTCTAGCACCACCTCTTGCTTGTGCATCACAGGAATGTATGAGCAAGGAAGGTTTTATACCTCTTCAGTAACACCTTGGTACCTGCAGTGGCTTTTCATCTGTTGCCATCTCAGCTGTACTGCACAGAATCCTAAAGGAACTTCAGGCAGTTAGAATGAGGCGGAAGGCTGAGCAGCTGTAAAACTTTACCAGTGGCAACTTTACCCCACCTATTTCTGTTCACAGCCTGTGATATGAAGGATTCTTGTGCAAAGAAAAAACATGGTGAAGAAATACTGTGCTTACAGAAACACATGGTTTTCTCTGCCTTTGGGAAGGCACAGTGGCCTGCAGCAGGAAATGCTGCTGTTGAGTGAAGAGCGCCTGCCTGAGCCACAGTCTGACCAATCCCTCTGCTTCAACTTGGATTTTCTTTGAACCACAACTCTGCATGAATCCCAAATTATCCAGAGAAGGAAAAAGCACAAATGAGGTGTTTGTGGTGAGACAGTCTCCACTTAAATGAACCCAAAGCAAGAAGGAGTTTTCTGCAGAAGAGAAGACTTATGGGGCAAGGATGGGGAGGCTGGGGTGAGCCGGGAAGAGGCTGTGCGGTGCTTGGGGGAGCAGGAGGGACAGCTGAAAACAGGCAGCTGCTGTCAGTATCTTGGAGATGGGAAGATGAGACATGGCCTGAAGCTGGAGCAGAGCTGGCTGTTACGCTTCCTACCCACTGGTTAGACCTGGGGGAGTATGTTCTTGGTGATACTGCAAGGAATAATTCAGCGTCCTCCTCCCTCGACCTGCAGGAAGGAGTTCTGCCAGTTGAATGAAAACAAAACCTTTCCGACTAAGCACACAGAAACTGTACTCACAGCTGGAAATGGCTTTCTGCAGTCCTGGGGCCTCTCTCAAAGGCCAAGTCAGCATTTTTTACTGGTCTGGGTACCAAAACAATGGTCAAATTGCATTGTCGCTTGTTGTAGATGTATGGGAGAACTATTAGTCAGCAAAGAACAAATTTTGTTGAAGCGGAATTTTTTCAGAAGTCTGACTATTTCACAGATGTTTTGCTTCAGAGACAGAGTGGAAGGAGATTGTCTAATACTATTAAAAAGCAAGGGTTTCTCTGAATGAAGCCTTGGGCCATGACCTTGAAATTACTTTCTGAAATGTTTTTCTTTGCAGTGTATATTTTGATTTAATACTTGTAAAAGACAGTGTCAAAATGAAATGTTTCAGTCTACCTGAAATTAACATTTTCCATAATATTATTTCACAAGGAACACCTATATTTCAGAATCAGAGTGACTCCTCATTTAATAAATTCCTACATTAAAAAAAATAATCAGTTTTCCACATCCCTCAAAGCTATTACAAATCTAAGCCAAATTGAAGCTAAAAATCTTTATTTTATCTTTCTTCTTTGTGAGTCCACTACTCCTGCAAATATGCAATCCTTGTGAGGAATTCACTTAGTGGAAGCAGTAGTACAGGAGCACCACATCTTCCTAGGGAATGTGTCTGAATCTCCCCACGTTTGACCTCCCTGTGGTAGCCTGCACAAACATTAATGACTCTAATGCCTCTCACTCGGTGTCTAATGACAGCAACTCCTGTTGCCAATTAGATGAGATTAGGGGAGAGCTGTCTTGTGCATACTGTACATGACAGCCTATTCCTAGAGCCATATATTGCCCCTAAATTGCCTAATACTGAATTCAGGATGGAAATGGAAAGTTATTTGTGGGAGGCTTGTCCTGAGTCTCCAGCAGGGTGTGAGAATTTGTACTCGGCGCTCATGGTACAGTTATGCTGCACTGCTGATGGATGTAAGAAACGGCTGCCAAGAAGAGACTCCAGAGCCATTTCTTAAATAGCAGTGATAAAAAATTACTGTTAGAGTCTAAATTTGCACTGTTTTCCTGTATTCCAAGCAATTCTGAGCTACCTTGGGGAACAAGGACGTAATTGACCCTCAGAGTATCACTATGTGAGGTTTTTATACGCTAAGCTATTTTATATCCAACTTGCAAGAGGGAAGGACAAAACGGAAACCTTGGCAGGATAGTGAGAAAGAAGAATGTGGGGAAAGAAGAAAAACAGCCAAGTGCGCTCACCAAGACCTGGAACAGTGTGAGAGGACCATCACGGCAGAGCATTACCGTATCACTGCACGGCCAGAAGTGCCTTAAGAGTTCATGAAAAATCCTGTACCAGAGTAATCAGCCCAAATTTCTATTTGCTTTCTGGAGTCTATCTGGAATATAAATGCAAATTTACAAAGTTTGAATTTAAAATTTAAATCTTGGAATAAAATACAGTAATATAGCCTCTTTTCCCTCAGCCATTTTAAACATGACACTAAATTATTGCTGACTGCAAAATTGACTTGCACAAAAATAACTCTTTCTTAGAAGCAGTGTTTTCTTTTTAAATGCTTGTTTGGGGGTTGGGTTTTTTTTCTGTTCACTATCAGTCAAAATATTTCAGAATCCTGGAACGTGAACGACAGTAGGTTGGATTATTTTTAGAGCTTTGGTGATATTTACTTTGCTTAGTTGTTTCTTTTTTCTTGATGTTTATTTTGTCCCATTTTTCAGTATTTATTTAATTTCAAATTGTCCACAGCATTGCAAAAGTTACAGGAAAAAATGACAACTCAGCTGCTCTTTCTCAAAGCTGATGAAGTTGCATGTTAACAGCTTCCCTATGAATTATTTTCCTTCTTAGACCAGTTTTTCTAAGGTAATACAGACTTTAAAAGCCATATGAAGCAAAATTTAAAGTACAAAGTGAAATAAAGGCATTGATATTTTCAGTTATGTTTGTTTCTGATGAGCAAAATAAAAAAACCAGTGAAAATAAAATTGTACTTAGGAAATATGGAAAAAGGTGGACAAACATTAAAAACTGAAAAATATTCCATCTTTATTAAATGGAAGGAGAAACAATTTTATATTTATGGGTTTTGTGCTAAATCATTTTGATGCTTTTCTAACAGCTTCAATACGTTCCGGTGTGAAAAAACCCCAAAGGACACCTTCAAAACTATTATGTTTTTTTTCAGAGTGTGTGAAAATGGTTCTATAGCAGATACACTTTTAAAATCATACGGACAGAAAACATATCTGCTTTCTCCACACACACATGCCCGTCTTTAAATGGGGAGGATTTTTAAAAAGAGGAATGTCTATAATAATGTTAGGATTATATAAGAATTAATTCCTCTTTAGTTTTATTTTCACATGTCAAGTGGCAAAGCCACACAACGGAGAGGTCATATTAAAAACAGAAAGAACATATATCTGCTAGCACATTCTCATTTGTATTTTTATATTTACACAGTCACCGACAGAGTTTTGTGTTTGGCAACGCAATTGAGTTTTAACTTTCACTCTGCAGAAACTGTGTTTGTCTACTTGTCCCTCTTGTTGATCACAAGGAAATAAGTGCTTTCCAGGCAATTTTTAGATCTCCTTGATCCTCTCATTGCAGTTTGGGCATATCTTATCAGGAGAGACTGACTGACTCCTTTACAAGGGGCAGATCTCAGGATCTGACACTCCCCTTCCTTTATGTTTAAATAGAGAAAAAAATACTCTTTTAAAGAAAGACTTTAAGCTATATTTGTCCTCTCTGACTTCTTAACTTTTAATTACTCCACCATGTTAAGATAAAGTGTGTATTGATTACAACGTCAAGATTATAAAGGGGCTGATAAAATAAAGAGAATATTCATATCTTCATCCCTTTCTTTTCCACCTTTACTGCATTTAATGTTTGCCATTCTGTAACAAGAAACTTTTATTGAGATCTTTTTTATATAATTTTCTTGATGTAGTTTCCCTGTGTCCACATTCAACTATTTTCCATCTTCCTCTTTTCTTTCCCTCTATTAGCCTGAAACTGCTTTAGAGGACAGCTTTTGGCATCTAGAGCCAGGAGTCCCTAGACATTTCCTTGTTAAGTTTTACTGGTGTGCCGGCGTTAAGGATTAATGTTATCCAGTCAATCTTACCAGCCATGTAGACTGTCAGTTTGTGTCATAGCCACTGTTACAAGCTCCATCATACTAATTCATTTAGTAACCTGGTTTTATTTTATCCCAGAAGGTCCCAGGAATCTCTCTCAGTCTATAATGTTCAGGTTTGTTTGCTGAGGCATACTAAGCCAGGAACAACTATGACCTGCCATTGTAATATCACTAGTTTGCCTCCTGTGTTGTGATTTATGAAGAATCATGATAGAAAGATTGCAGAAATCAGTATTTTTTTCTGAGGACTCTTTTGCCTCCCCAGCCCATGGCTGTGCTATCCTCAGGAAAGTCACACAGTGTATCAGATGCTGGTTCATTTGCAATCAGTAACAGAATATTTTGGGCAAGTGTATATCCTGCCAGGTCAGCTGCTAATATTTCGCTCTTGCTTTTCAGCAAGGCAGGCAGGCATGAGATACTCTGACTAAGACCCAACTTGCACATTCCCATTAAAGCTTAATTTGGCTGCAGCACAACATCTGTGTTGTGCTGAGTCCAGTATCTCTCTGTGCTTCCAGGGCCAAACTTATCTATCATCACAGGCAGCAGTTTGGAAGACGGCAACTGCTATTGCCTTTGGTCCCAACTTACTGACAAAAAAGAAAGGGGGAAAAAAAAGACCAATTTGTATTTTAAAAGGTTCCTGATGATAGCTGAGGGATGCATCTCTATATCTATCTCTCTAGGATATATCACCCTCCAGGCAGAATCAGGTCAGAGTTACTCCCCGGACACTCCTCCCACACAAGAAGTGGGCAACCTTAAAATTTAATAAAAAGACCAAATGACACCCCATAATTTTCACCCCAAGCACTGACTGAAAGGTGACATTACACAATAAGAGTAAATCTTCCACTCTGCTTATACCAGCCAAGCACCCAGAGACATTTCTGCCATAACTCCCAAACTAAAATAGCAATTGGTGAAATACAACCTGTGTGCTGTTGTCAAAAACAAGTGTGAGTATTGTAGTTAATGCTTGGCAGCAAGCCGAGGAGCCAAAGTTCACCAGAGGGGCCCCACTGGGGATTCCTGGAGGCACTGTATAAATCTCCTCTCTGCCACCAGCGGAGGCTCAAAACACACTGTGTATGGGAGCACCCTGAGAGGTATGTCCCAGGCTGCCAGCAGCAAACACACGTCACAGACTGAAATAAATAGCATGAATGCACATGCCCTGTGTATGCATGCATGCTCTGGGGAGCAAGGGGCAGTTCTTCTCTTAATAAAAATAGATAATCAGTTTTTCATTTGTTGTAGCAGATAACATTGATTTGATGCTAGTCAACCAGTCACTGAGAATCTCTTTCATAGAAGTTTTACTGGACCTTAATGCCCGATAATTGTGGCCTGATCCTTTCAGCTCTCATTTGGGCCAGCACCTGCCATGAATCTTTCCCCAGTAATTTTCTGACACAACAGCTCAACATGCCCTGATGCACATCTTTCAGGGAACATGAAGTTTTATTTTAAAGAGTCAGAGCGATGCAGGATTTACCTTATCTGTTGCTTTTATGTCCTGAAGAAGCTTAAGTACATCCACTATTAAAAAACCTGTCCCTTACATTAGCTTTGAATTTTTCAGTGTTATACCTTTGTCTGCTAGACCAAAGGGCCCCGTAATATCGGATATCTTCTCCTCACACAAATAATTATAGAACATGATTGAATTGTTTCTTAAGCTCTTTTACAAGTGAAAAAATAGATCCCCTCTAATCCCTCATAGTAAACATGTTTTCCAGGCCACAAACTCTCCTGGCAGGAGTGAACAGAGTCAACTGAAGTCAGTGCAGATACACCAGTCCTGGCTTACTTAGGATCTGATCCTCAAAATGCTAACATGAGTATTTACCAACTACAAAGTGTCTAGGAATGTAACTAGATATATTCTATATATATTCACAGAAAGTATTCCCTGTGTTGACCACAAGCAGTTGCATTAAATATAGAATATTCATACACCTACTCAAATACACAGAGTACCTGACAATGCAAAACTAAGCAAACTGCTGAATATTTGTCCGATAGAAAAATCTGATGTCTCACCTTCCTAATTTACCCCAGCTGAACAACTGAAATGTTAACATTTCTCAGAGACAGAAAATTACACTTTCAGAAAGAAAACTGTGTTTTCACATTCTCTAGTGTAGACATATGTCATCAATATTCCCCAAATTAGAATACTTCCATACAGGTCAATGCTATTGTGAATTGCCTTGTTGGGGTATATTTCCTCAGACACTGCAGGTTGGTACCCTAACAAATTACCTCAGTGCTCTGCAAAGGGCTCTGCACCCTGATGAGACCATACTCCCTCTCCCCAGGCTGGCTCAAGACTTCCAAGAGCCAGACAAAAACAGAGCAAAAAGAAACCTCTATGTTACTGCAAGAAATAGGGACTTCCAAGGAGCACAGCTCTGGGAAAAAGTTAACTGACCAATTTAAAACAACAGCATTTGGCCTAAAGCTGTATCAAGCCACTCTAAAACACTTCAGGTGAACAGAACAGACTTGTCTGACCTGAGATAATTGAAGAGTGAAGTATATCATACGCACAGTATGTTCTGCAAAAGCTTCTGTTTTTATGCATATACATGAACACAGACATTGTACAATGCACGTGCAAACAGAACCGATGCATAGGGTCCAACAGATAAATAGAAATCACAAGGAAACACACATGTCGTGAACGCACGGGCAGCTTGTCTAAAAGTTAGATAAGATGTCCAAAGTGCCTCCATCATCACATACAATCAATCTTCATATGAGACGAGTTGCTTGCTTTTAAATTTGCTCTCTACTTACTAAGAAGTGCCTAAGTGACTGATTTAGACTAGAAACAACATTTAATATGGCTAATGATACACATTATGTACAGCAGCGTGTGGTAGAAGTAAATAAGCGTTAGTTATCCTAGTGACACGTGCCAGCACAAAGCGTCAGTGTCTGGAACAGCTAATACAAAGATACACCCATTTATCTGCCCTGCAAAAAGAAACAGAAACCTTTTCTAGCAGCTCCCAAACTTAATGCAAGTCCTCCTCTTTAGTTCATGCTTTCAACCTCAGCTTTTGCAGCAAAATGATCACTGCAGAGTCAGAAATCTACTTTTACAATGAAAATCTTTTGCCATCAAAGCTGTAAAGATCAAATTGAAAGATGAATCTGACAAGAAAAAAAAAAGGGTGGGGGGAGCAAAAGGAACAGAAATCTATCATTTTCCACAATCTTATAACTGACTGACTCAGTCTTGCTCCATTATTTTTAACACTGCTGACAATACTGCAACAAGCCCATACACATTAAAAACACAAGAAAAACCTAAAAAGGTAAATACATGTAGATACTACTGGCATAAACTCGATGTACATGTGTGTATCTTACCAGTACTGTGCAAATGTAGACACACGGGCTATACGGATGAGGGTAAATTCTGCAGAACCTATATATGTGTAACACCTGCAAATACTCAACACGCATCCTTCACAATACAGTCGCACCACCACAGTTACGCACACACAAACACCGCAAAACCACATACCTGCAATTTTGGAACTATGAAATAATCTGACTTTCCGTGGAGCAGTAACAAAAATATTTTCATTTGCAATTTATACTTTGAAAGTAAGTGAAAAGTTTCAGTTTTGTTCAAATTAAAATGTCAATTTTTGGTTAGAAAAATAAATTGAATGTTTTTTATGGCAAAATACCAATTTAAAATGACAGATTTCCTTCAGTTTCAATTAAAAGTGTTGTTGTGTTTTGAAAAAAAAAAAGAAAAAATAGTTAACACAGAAGAAAAACAAGAATGAGCGTTAAGTTTCCACTGGCCAATCCAAGACTAAAACAGTGTTTGGGGAAAATGAAAACAGAACTGGAGAAGTTGTAATGAAAAACTTACTTTCTAGACAGTGCATACAACACGCATACAACTCCCTTCTGAATCCATGTGCAACCGTTACCTGTAAGAGCATTTCATGAGGGCAGACTCCGAGGACTTTACATGCACACGTATGCACTCATGGGCACTTTGTGTTCATGCTTTCAACACGTGTGCAAGCATCAAACATGCCTTGGCCTGCAGCAGGCACACACATGTGGTCTCTGTTAAGAAAACCAAGAAATAAAGCCAATTTTAGATCAAGTGAGCTGTGGTCCCCTGGCTCAGATTCTACTGCAGGTGATTCTATAAACAATGTTTAGTGCCAATGTGAAAGAACAAATACGCTATAAATAGTTCATGACTTCCAAAACCCCTCGTCTCATTCCAGTCCTTGTTCTAAACCAAACCAGCAGATGGGCTGAGAGCACTTCAAACCCACTCCTTGAAATAAAACGCTGGAAATAAAGAAGAACAGCATGAAGCCAGTAAAACAAAACAGGAAAAAAAAGGGGGGGGGGGAGGGAAGAAAAGCTTTAATTTATTGAAGAGAGCACTGGGAATGTAAGAAAGCAGGAGCTGAAGAAGAGAAGGGACATCGCCCTGTCTGACTGCAGTTGCTGTTACTTGCAGCAAGGGCATTAAATTGTACTGCCGGTGCAAGTGCAAGCAGCCCACCTCCAAACAAAACCTCCTCAGCATCTGATTCTTCTCTGCTCTGAGTGATTTAATGCCCTGGCCCATGCGGTTTATTTACTGCCTCTTGCTCCATTTAATTGAACCCAGGGGCCTTCACACCAGTACGGGTCAGTGATAAAGCATTTGTTACCTGTGCCAGGCAGCACACCAGAGGCAAAGGAGAGAGAAGGGATCAGCCTTTCAAGCACAAAAAGCAACAGTGGGAGTCTGTGTGGGGGGACGTGGTCGACTGTGGATTCTCATTAGTTTTATGAAGCAGGAGGTTACTCTGACATCTGGAGGGAGTTTGCAAGGCACTGAGACAAGAGTGGGCTGATGCAGCTGGCTTTGCATATAATGTGCATTTATACACAGACAGAGGTGTTAGAAGAACTTGAGAAAATCCTCAAATTCTCTGGTGCGGGTTAAGTGCCTTAAACACAGTTAGGGAAGCAGTTGTTTTAACTATAACCTTTATAGCTGCTAAATGTCCAATAATGAGAATTGCCATGCATTTAAGAGAACACAGGAATATTAGGGTATTTATCTACAAAAAAAATGGGGGATTGCAACAACTAAACAAGATGAGGCAGCATTACTATTAGGTTGTTAAAATTAAGATCTACTGATATTGAATAAGACCAGACATACATGTAATTGAGTAATTTCATGTGCTGAAGTACAATTCTACTGGCTCAAGAGCCAGTCATCAGTGCTGCTGAAAAAGTCTGCACAGAAATGAACTGGTAACAATAGAGTGATAGTGGATCTCCAGGAGAGGTCACTATGACAATACATACAAAGTTGGGGTACATGCGGAGCGAACAGTAACAGGGAGAGGCAGTAAGGCTCTAATCACTTCTGAAATGGTTGTTCTGCATATGGACAATGCTCTACACAGACCCATCCACTGTGCTGAGAAACACACTGTTAGACCAAGGAAGCCACAGACAGAGCTGCAGGGCTCGCTCAGAGTACCACGCCATGCGGGTACCACTATAGGAAACTCTCTTCTCAGGAATTGTGCTATGAAAGGAACAGTAAGGCTGGAAACATATAACTCAGGAATAGAAACAAGTTGGTCATAAATACCACACAGTAGACTACAGGTATCAGAAACCTGTTAATGAGCTGCAGTCAGTGTAAGAAAACAGAGTTCCAGCAATAAAAAAAACCCAAAACCTAAAACCAGAGGTCTTGAGCACCGCATTGAAACAGATACGGATGTTTCTTCACATAAATCCATAGAAGCTATAAAAGAAAGGATAAGAATTTCTTTCAGATATATTGTGGTGATCATTCATGAGAAGGAAGCCTTCATTTCCATCATACAGCAAATCAGAGACACTGCTAAAATTGCTAAAATTCCTTTGAAGTTGCAGAAATTACTTACTGTGCTATTCCAGGGTAAACAAATGTGCCAAGGTTATGATACCCAAACAAGAAGTGTCCCAGATTAAACTGTTCTCTTAGGAGAAATTTCATCTTGGAAAAAAAAAAATCACAGGTGTCAAACAGATCAAATTTGTTCAGAATCATGAACGTGTATGGTCCTTTTCCCTGAAAGCACAGACGAATCTACCCACCACAGACACATTCTCAGGCATACCTCAGTTTGAAAATCAATATAATCTTTGCCGTCAGGCTAGAAGCAAGATGAGGACAAAAATACCCTAAGCCATGACTCCTACACTCTAAAGCTGTAAACCATAGTATATGTAGGGTGTTTTATTGGTTGTATTACCAAACATGTGCAAAAGTTTAAAAGGAATACAATCTGTAAAACCAGATCAGTACCTGGGTGAAGTTGACAGCTTGCTGGCACAAACTTCTTCAGTTCCTCAGGGTAAGTCCTCAGCTTCAGACTGAACTAATACAAAAGGGCTGCATTTGAAGAAAGCAAACTGCAGAGAATGAAGATAGCTGGTAGGTAAGATACACTCAGTGACATCTGTTCCAAAAGCAGAGACAACCAGAATGTCTTCAGTCACCATAGGATGGATCAGCAGATTATGGGTTACATACACAATGCCACTTAGACAAAAAGCTGTCTTTAGAAGTCAGGCTCTTTACTCCTCTGAAAAACATGAAATGTAGTTCCATTGTGTCTCCTGTAGAAGAGCTTTTCATTAGAGTACACACTCACTGACAAATACCACTGCAAAAAATATAAAAGTGGATGTCTTTTAGTTCTTGTAGAAGTAAGGACAAGATGTTTAATAATGAATGAACTAAGGGCTTGATTTCTATCACATGCTTGATTAGTAGGGGATGGATGTTCTTTTATTCTGGTTTTACCAAGTGAAATTAGTTCCACTAAAAGCCACTCTGAAATTTATCAAATAGAGGGAGAGTTGATAGTAAAACATCAGGCTTCAATTGCTTCAGAGAGAAAATCTGAGGGAGGGATCAGTGATTAGAGCAAGTTGCCAGGAAATATTTGATAAGCAGCAGACCTAAAGAACTGTTATGTGTCCATTTTCAAAATCCCTTTCTTTCCTGCTGTGCAAAACCAAGAGAGCATTATATAGCTGTGTGAAACATAGAATCTGAAACATCTGGGGGAGATAGTTAAACAAAAGGAAGGACAAAGAAGGAAGCATTTGTGTATTCATGTTCCCTTACTGAAAAGGGTATTTTTCTGTGCTCTGTAAGTGCTGGATATGCAGGAATGTGGGGAAGAAAAGGTCTCAATTCTACGTAGGTGTCTCAGTTGAGGACAGAGACAGCTTCAGCAAAGAAAACAACCTTGCAATCACTCTGCATGTGCAGGAATAAAGCACATTTCTGACAATAGAACAATTACATTAAGGGTGTCATAGAGAAATCTGACTGCTTGTATTCACAGATTTACAGCAAAGACAAGGGGGGGGGGGAAGTGCCAGAGAATGTCCATTAAGTCTGTTCTTACTTTGGATTAAATGGAAAATATCCATGCAGGGGAACTCCACACCCCCCCAAGATACCAGTCAATGCTCCCTGGACTATCATGGTTCTCAGTCATTTAGCCTGTCCTGGAGCTGGCAGGCCCAGAGGGACAGCATGAACTTGTTTCTGTGGCATGCATAGGGTTTTGAATATGTTCACACGGCAAAACAGAATAGTCATGGCTGACATGACAGTGTGAGGGAGCATCAGGTAAGTTAATTTCCTAAGTACCTTGATTTCATTTTTTCAGACCTCATCATGCAGCTCCCGTCATGGTAAAAATTAGGTGATTTGCTTCCCCCTCCTTCTTCCCACAGAGAATTCTCCAGTGAGAAATGATGAGACTTACCACTATCCTTTCCACCTTGTTGCTGTTAATTGTTAATGCTGTTAATTAGTTGTTCCTCTTAATCAGTGAAGTGGCAGCTCTGAACTACCAAGCAAGTAGTGAGGAGCAGAGGAAAGGAAAAAGTCCATAAGTGGTTGGTTTATTAGCCCTTGAGGACTCCTGATGTGTCCTCAGCTACTCTTGCATCACTTTTTCTGTGGCTCTGTTCCATTAGGACTCTGCCTGTCACTGATTCTCCTCTAAGAAAGATCTTCAGCATAACAGGAGTGACAAGGAGGTGGCCACCAGCACAGCAGTAGCTGACAGATCAGTCAGCACAGAGGGGTAGGAATGAATAAATCTTTGTAAGAGAGATAGGGAAACATAGTCGCCTTGCTCTAAGTTGAGAAAGGCATATAAGCTTCTTCAACAGAACATTCCCTGTTGAGAGGGGAACAAAGGATCAAGCCTCAAACAAATGTCTTGTAAACTCAGATGAGAAGATACGAACAGGGTACAAAGAGAGATGGACAGCAGCTTTCATTTATTTACACACAAAGGGAATGGCAAAGACAGGTTTAGAACTATTGGCAGTAATATCTCTCATGGTGTATTATGTCAACAGACAATGTGATATATCACAACTCCTTCCACTGACTACTATTCATTAAAACCTCTCTATGCAGCTCACAGCTAGCACAGCATAACTCATTAGTGACTGTCTGGACAGAATATGTTAGCTTCCATGTTCCTTGGATGTGGGCTTAAGTTGGGGTTTCCTCCTACAAACTGGACAACTAACTCGTGTTTGGTACTATACCAGTTTGCCTTGAGTCTTTTTCTGATGGCAGTGTAACAGTAGGAGAACCAAGAAGAGAAATGATGCCCTCAACAGTAGTTTTAGCTACTGCTTGCTGTAGTTCTTCAAATATTTGTCCTGCCCCACTGCTGAGGTGGAGACCTGGGATAGTTGCGTCACCAGCTGCTACTGCCAATTTGTTTATAACATCATTGAATCCGCCTGGAACAAGTTCTGACTCACATACTGCTTTAAACAGTGGTAGCAGTAGATTTTCCTCCATTTACACAGGGCATTAAGGGCAGTAGGAGCATCAGTCCAACACAGGTGCCTTGTAATTCTACTAGTGTCACAGCTTGCAGCTAGTGAGGAGCTGTAACCCGGAGCATTTCCAGCTAGGGCTAATGGGTCAACCGTTTGTCCTATAGCCAGTAGGGCACAGCAGAATATGTGACAACAGACCCTCATGTCTCAAACCTTGATTGTTGGGCTTAACATAAGAGAGACACCAAACAAAGGCAGTTGGGCATGAAGAGTGAAAGGAGAAGTACTTTCTGTTCAGACTATACAGGTTTGCTTTCTGTTTGCTTTTTATCAGATTCCACCTTGACGATGCACCTCATTCATCGGCTCAAAGTTCTTAGCAACTCAACATGTCTTTTCTATTAAGAATTTTTAAATAGCATCTCTGGGTCTTTCCAGCAGATAATTTTAGCAAGCATGAAAAATAAGACTTGTGCTTATGACTGACATTCTTCTTTGTTAAAGAACAGCAATAAACCCCAAAACTTCTTTGACTAGCCATCTTCAATTGAATACTAGTTTATAAACATTGATGACTGAAATTCTAAATAAACTAGAATTGAGGGACAAAAGATGTCACGTTTTTTTCCATTCTTCACTTCACCTGTGTTGGAATGAAGTTTTCTGTATTTTAAGAAGCCCAAGGACAAACTCATGTGCTGTCACCACAGTAGCATATGACTGTGAGAGCAGGATGAGTAAGTAGAGATTATATGCTTCCTCACTTTTTTGTGAACCAAAAGGACATACCTCTTGTAGTTGCTTATATGATAAATTAATGGAAGAATCATCCTTTAAGTCCAGCATTCTTGCTTCCTCATGCTATTTCCTATGTGATTAGCACAGAGGAATCAGCAGGAAGTCTACAGGATTAAGTGTTCATCAGTAAATAGGAAAATCAATTTGCACTGGCTATGGAGGGGGTTTCAGAACTAAACACCAATGAGCCAAACCCATAAATAGCATATGCCATCAGGACGTGATGCACTGCCAGTATGAGAAATTTCCATCAATGATATTTCAGTTGATCAGCCAAAACAGTTTTCACTGTAGCACTGAAAGCCACAGAAGTTATTTTTCTCACATTGTATCTCAGGTCAAATGAGTATTAAGCTGTGATGACAATTTGCAAAAACTATTTAAAAATGTGAACCTTCTTTCTTCCCTATCCACAGCATGGATGGTGCTTTCTTCAGATATGTCCTGTGCAAACTATTAGGTCTGAAAATTTATGTAAACTTCAAAACCTTAAACTCTGGTGAACTTAAAAGGTACACCTGTCAATTTTCTTCTTGGGATAATTCATAGATGTTAACACCAGAGGGACTGATACCATTGAATCTATTGTAATGCAAAACACGTCTTCATTCAAAGATTCATTTCCTTACTGATACAATGTCCTTTATTAAAGTGAGTGAACAGTTCTCATTTTTGTGACCTGGAGAAGGCTTCCATAACTGAATTTCCCAGCAAGCTGGACTGGTCTGGAAAGTAGCTTTACAACAGACGTACATTCTCAATTTGAAGTCTGCAGACTGCTACAAATTGGTCTTTTCTCTTGATAAACTGTTTGTGATAAACACAGTTGAGAAGTAGTTGCAAGTTTTTTTCAAATTTGTATTTTTCTAACCTAAATTTTCAGATGCCACAACCAATTATACCCTCATCAGCTAGATTAAAGTCTCAGAGTGCCATATATCTTGTCCTTCTGTACACATCTACTGATCAAGATTAATTTATCCATTAATGTTCATTTTTATGGGCTAAAGTAATCAAGGTCTTTTGGTTTCACTTTAAGGCATGTTTTCCAGACTTCTTTCTTTCCTCCATACCTTCTCCAATATTCCACCTTCATTTTCTGAGTCAACACCAAAAGCACCTCAGGAATAATCTTTGCAGTATCCCTTTGTCATCTCCTTAGTACAAAATCATTTGAACTACTTCTTGTTTTCTTCTCAGGGCCACAGCCTCCTGGTCTCCAATCCCCTCAAATGATCAAAGTCCCTACATTAATTGTCAGATCTTGAAATTCGTCACTCAGAGGATGTGATGTTTCTTAAAATGTTTTCATCTACTCTACTACAGACAAACAATCTGATCTACACTTGGTTTAACATTAAGCACATTTACAAAAGTAATTTTACAAAAGAAAGCTACGAAGGATGTTACGATTAATCACAAAAATGAATGGAGCTAATAATAACACAAAGATCACACAAACACACATTTGAACACACACACTTCAGTTCACAGATTTTCAACAAATGTTCCTATTCAGAAATGATTGATTCTGCTATAAAGATATGTGGGAGAACAGCTTAGAATAAATACAGGGGATTGTTTTGTGAAAGGTTTGAATAAGCCATTTTCCAAATAAGAAACAGAGACAGTTGAATACAGTCACACGTGTGCAGTACAAATTCACAGAAACAGGAATAGCCAAATGTGAGGTTTTATGTGATCACACATTGCATAGTTTCTGCTACTGTCAAGTGATATTTGCCCCAACATGAAAAAACTGAAACCCCTACAATGCTGTGAAACAAGTAACCTTTTCAGAATAAAGGGTGATTAATAAAACACTGAACAGGAAAAATCATTTAACTTCAGAATGCCTCATCTCTCTTACCTTGGGAATAAAAAAATCCCTTTACAGTCAGACTCACAGCAGCTCTCTCCAGACAGGCTACAAGGTTCTTACTCGTAACATTCATGTTTGTATAGGGCAGACTGTTCAGTCAATATTTAATTTATTTTTTTTAAAGACAAGATACATCATTTTTTGCACTCACTAAAATTTGCGATTGTTCCTTGCAGTGCTGAGTTTCTGTACCTAGGGAGTTTGAGAGAATCCTTTACAGGCAAACCTGACTGATTTCCTTTCCAGTAATTAGGCTTATTCAGGAGAGAAGTGTTTTCAGAGCCATCTTGATAATTAAAGAACAGTCATATGAAAGCAGTATAACCTGAGAGGCACTCCTTCATTTCACTGTGATAACTTGTGGTCTCTTTTAGTTCAAAATGAACCACTGAGATCAGCCAGGATCTATGCACACACAGAGAAAAAAACAATTCTGTATAAAGGAAACTTTTCTAGTAAGCTTGGAGAATGAATATAGATGTCATGTCAGTCTATCAATTAGAAGGTTGGCCTTCATCCAACTCCATTATGTCAGCCCAGGAGTGCTGATGTTAAGAATCACTTCTGCTTTGTATGACCTGCTGACTTTCTCATATTATATCTGAAAAAACTACAAGATGTTACTAGGTTGCTCAACTCATACTGGTATTGCTCTACATGAAAGTTCCTGGTTAAGACAGTTCATTAAGACAGAGTGCCACACAAAACCCACTTACAAACATGAGATGGTGTCATGTACCATGAAATAGCTACATATTTCAGGAACTACACAGGTCAGAACTTCATAGAGTTATTGGAGAAACCTCTTACTACAGTGTATTTCATCCTACAGTTATTCCACAGGAAGAGGTATTACATGTCACTATGACAATAAGCTATCCATTGCGTCGCCCCTAAAATAATGGAAAGTGTAGGGGTTTATTTCTTTTCAATGACACACTGTATCCTCTTTAGGAAGTCCATGCCTCTCTTGAAATTACATTCACAGTTTTGGTATGAAATATGCTATTTGGAGGAAAAATTCTCTCAAGCTTGACGTGTTGTCATATGACAGCACAAATGTCCCTTCCAGCCTATGGCTATTGTTTCATGTAAAACATCAAGGACAATGCTAAACCTCTTAGAAGCTTTCCAATATGGTCATGCTAGCTATATGTAAAAAAAAAATTCAGACTAGGAGGGGTTCATACTCGTTTGTTTGATTTATAGACTAAAGAAGAAATGTCCAGAATTGCATATTGGTCACTGTTAGGTTATTAAATATTTTTTCTGGGCCATTCTGAGTTAATCTGCTGTCACACTGCCAGAAAAACAATAGTGTCGAGCCATCGGATTGTTCTGGGTTAGAATAACTCATGACTTCAGATGGATTTGTAGCAGACTCAAGTTTGGAATTTTGTGGTGCATAAGAGCAATTCTGAGAATCTTTCAGTCCTCTCAGATTGGTGCAAAAGGCATAAAATTAAACCGGTCTTAAATTAGTAAGCTGACAAGAAGGTGGCCTAAAAATGGCGAGGTGGATTGACACTGTAGCAGAAGGATGTCCTTTTGGTATTGCCAGTCACATATCTGACTGCATGGCACTACCTGTGTGATGGATTCCAGTGGGTATGATTATCTTCACCACCAAGGGAGAATGACATTGTTAACTGGCCACTACCAAACCTTGTGTGCGTCCCCGAACTCCTGCCTTCCCAAAGAGCCACTTTTTCCATGATGTGCATAGAAAACCACTAGCAGTCAGTCTTCCGTTCTGTCAGGTAGCAAGTGATGTCAGAGTGCTGCGATGAGTTACAAACTTCAAAACTTTGCAACAGCTCATGAGTCAAAACTCTAAGTAGTATCTCAGACACTGAGATAGTACTGGTTGTTGCTGGAAGAAATAATTTTCTGTGCTGGTTATGCTGAACAGAATAGGTAAGAGAACACAATGGAGGAAGTAGAAACCAGTTACCAAAAATTCACATAAGGACAAAGTTGTAAATCCTTCACAAAACTTAAGGCAAGCTCCTGGTTTGACTACCACCATGCTTAATAGATCTTGTCTACACATACCTGCTTTCTGCTTTTCAACAGCATTCAAATGCCTGACATTTGAGACTATGAAATGTCTTGTCTACCTTCTACCATCTATAAGAAGTAACACCAAAGTTGCATTGATATGTACCTCCTTAACAACACAATCCCTCCAATCCAGTCCCTAAACACGATTTATTGTGTGCACTGAATGAAGGTCAAAGTGCACAAAAGTAGAATAACAAGCTAAAAAAGCTATCATCAGAACAGACTTCCTAAAAGACAACGAGCTAACCTCAGGCAGGCAACTTTAATCACAGAATCACAGAATCATTAGGGAAGGGACCTCGAAAGATCATCTAGTCCAATCCCTCTGCCACAGCAGGATCACCTAGACCAAGCCACACGGGAACACATCCAGGCAGGTCTTAAATGTCTCCAGTGAAGGAGACTCCACAATCCCCCTAGGCAATCCGGGGATTAACGTTTGAATACAACACTCCTAGGATGTTTTGGGGCATACAGAAGTATAACGAGTATGAACTTTGGCAAAAAAGGTAGCCATGTGAGCACTTTTTCTGTCATCATTAACTATCCACAGAAGGGAAGAGAAGACATACTCTCAGACAGCATGTTCAGTGGATAACCCATTCAAGTGATGTATCTCCTGATTCTTTGCCTTTCTCACTTCAGCCTGAATGGAGACTGTACCTAGCTACCCGCCTGAAAACCCACTTGCTCTCCCAGTAATAAAATCATGTCTATTGCATCTCTTGCATCCATTTGCAGGATTATTTTTCAGATTTACCCAATCAAGTCTAAGTATTTCACTGTCCATACAAGAGAGGCAAACATAGGCTCAGCCTGCCTACCATACGTCTGTAAATGCCAGCCAGTGACTGCACTCAGAGCACAAAGGTGCAGCCTGTAAGCATCCATCACATCCTGACTCACACCCAAGGCTATAAAATGTAACTTGAAAAAAAAAAAATAGCAGTTCTGTGCTTTTTGAAGGATGGGCTTTAGTTTAGGGAGACAGACTGAGCCCTGCGGCTGCATTCTGGGCACTTCCTGCTGGACTGTGCAGCTGTAAAGATCAGTCACATTATAAGCCTAACCAACTTGACAGAATCCCTTTAACTAAATCTGCAAATGAAGGCAACCCCTGATGGGAAGGAAGGGCCACTGTGGCTTAATTAACTGTTAATGAAGAGCTGGGCCTTTCCAATACTAGTAGAGAACAACTTAAAGTAACACAACCAGTTGGGGATCACTGTTGGAAAAAAAGAAAGCTTGCAGCCTCCTTCATGGAAACCACATTTCTCTGCCTTTTGGTGTTTCTGTTGTACCCAGCAAGCCTTCAAAGCACGAGATGTAAGGCACAATTTTAGCCAGCTGTTGCCATAACACTGATCCTACCCTGCCGTACCACTGTCTCCACATCAGTGTACAAGTGATACTTACAGTATATTCTCATCTAGAAATGATAATTTCCTGTAAAACGCATTACTAAATGCAGAAGTCATTTGAAGTCTATCCTCTGAATCTCTTTTAACATTAACTTGATTGATGGCCTCAATTAAATCAAATAATTCCTGTATACCAAGAAATGGGTAGAGGTTGTCAGAGCCTCAGCTGATGAAAGACTGAGCGATCACTTTCTTTGTGTTTCCACAACATTCAAGTAATGATCACCAGCATTCACTAATGCACTGTGGCAAACAGGATGAGAAAGGGGAAAAAAATGGGTTACATTATCTTCCACACTACTGACAAAATTTCAGTACAGGCATCTGAAGTGTCCCGATAGATGATCAGTCACCACCTCTTGGGAGATAGATCTTCATCAATGTTGTCCACATTTTGGATACTGTCACAAAAACTGCGGGCGCACAAGTGGAAAAATGGAATCGTTTTAATAGTGCGTTGGGGCCAAAGAAGACACACTCCTTTTGCTAAACTCAGCAATCCTGTAGTTCCTTCAAATACAGCACTGTTTTAAATGACTTAAGAACCGGCTCTTGTAGACAGGGCTCCACAGCTAATAAATGTCACTGAAAATATTTTTTTTCTCAGTGGCCCACGTGTATTTTGGTTTCTTTATATTGATCTCATTACTCAAACTGTAATACTTTATCTTCTTTGGTGTTTCATGCTGGAAGTATATGTGGATGTCTCACACAGATTTATAAAGTCTAGAGGGAACTCTGTGATGATTTAGTTTGACTTCTACACAACTTCCTAAAAATTTTTTGTTAAGCAATTGCTTCATCTCAGTCATTAATTTGTGGTAGAATCAAAGCGTACATTTTAAAAAGACAATGAGTCTCCGCTAGAAGACTTCAAGAAACAGAGGATTTATGATGTCCCTAGGTAAAATGCTACAATGGTTCCTTTTCCTTAAAATTTTCATTCTGAATTTTAGTGACTTGAACTCTGAGCCACTAACTCTTTCTAGAGCTTTCACCATTACAGAATCCTCTATTTCCAACTCTGATTGAGTAATACCTTAGTTTCAATGTAGCTTATATAAATTGTGTGAGTTTAAAGCTGTCTGACTAAGATATTGCAGCCCTCACAGAAACAGGTCTCAAGATTACTCTGAACTACACTGTCAATTGTTGCTTATTTTGATCAACAGATCCTCCTCTACCCATATCTACAGAGACCTCAAATTTTGTGTTATCTGTCTTTCCAGCCTCCTGCCTTTCCAGCAAAATGGCATGAAAAAATCCAATACATTTTGAATAATTAATTATTAACACTTGTTCTGGCTTTTCATCCAGAAGAGCCAAAGTACCTGAGCTAAGGCAAACAGTCATATACAGAGTTCATTTTCATGGAGACTAGGAGCTGGAAGGGGTGACTCTGAGAAATATATGTGCCAGTTTGGAAAGGAGGTGAATGCAGCAGTTTTCTCCAGAACACTATTGCTATTAAGTAAACATGTTATTGATATAAATTTATATGTGCCTATTTCACACTAATGCCCACTTTGAGTGAATAGGCATTTGGCTTTTAAAAATTCCTCCCAAAAGCATTTTTACATTCAGAACAGAAGAGAATCCATCCCAAGCACCAAAAAGCCACCAATAATAATAATCATCTTTCACTATCATTTACACATTTGGCCTTGTTAGGCATACACCTGTACCTGCATCAAGTGTTTTGGTTAGAGGCTTAACTTGATTTTTACCTTTGAATTATTGTCTCAGCTGCGGATACACTTTATGCTTATCCTGGTGTAGATTATCTTCTTCTAGTAAAAGACTGAGCTACATCAGTAGAAACAGGTGTAGATTCACTCACCATAGGTGTCTGCGTTGCCCCCAGCAGCACCACCTGCACTCTGTGCTTGCCTGAATCACGTTGTGCATTAATGACCATGCAGCTGCACAGCTGCCTTCTCTGCCTTCATCCAGACCAACGACTAGCACCTTTTCTTGAGCCCATAGCATGGATACAAGTAAGGGATTTGATAAAAATAAATCTACTGTTCACAAAGGATCTTTTGGATAGAAGAAGAAATTGAGTACCCCAGCATGAAACACTCCAAAAATTTCATACTATGATGTTAGACTCATTAGGTAACTCCAAGTGAAGCAGTGATCCCCCTGCAGGCTCCTCTACTCAGCTGCTCTCTCTGACCTCGCTCTGAGACATCTTACTGGCAATTGCTTCCTCTGACTTGTTCTCCTAGGCTCCACAGTTCATCCAGGCATTACACATGAATGCCTGCCTTGGTCTGGGCAATTGCTGTCACATTTTCAGTGCTTCAGTTAAGTGGGTTTGTACAGGTCTGGGAGAAACAATGCGACTTTTTATCACCAATGAGCAAACTCTCCAAGACATTCAGAGCTTCAGGCAGCACATGTTTTACATCTGACTTTGATCAATCAGATGTGGGCTAATTATTCTCTATACTTTAGCATCATGCAGATATGACCCTATAAATTAAAAACTTGAGGACTTTAAATTCAAATTCCAAGCAAGATTCATTTAGGGAACTGTTCAAAGTGTAAAGATTGCTGGTAGCTCACCACCTAGACTAATTCAAATCTGTTTGAAGATGAAGTTGTGGGAACAAAAATGCAAATTCATAGAACTGAGACCAAAAAGCAAGTAGGCCATTTTGTCTGATTTCCTGCATAGAACTTGGGAAGGTTTCAGAGTATGACTTTGCTGCTGTTCTGCAGAGTCTAGCAACTTTAATTTGACAGAAGCATATAAGTGAAGGAGATTATTACAGATCACTTATTTGGAAACAAAGGAAACTAAAGGTGTTATGATGCCGCAGTAGCACGACATCTGAGTAAAACTGAGTTCACACAATGAGCACAAACCACCAGTCCAGCTGTAACAGTGCGAGAGGGGAAATGCTCCAGGATCAGTCAGCAGGACCATTTTCTGTAGAGCAGGATTTTCAGCATTATGCAGTACCAGTACCTTGCTCTGTTGGACACAAGGCAAAATCCTTATGGCATGGAACCATATCAGTTTTGAAGAGATAAGAGCTGGTGATTTAGCACTCCGTGCTGGCATATATGAGATAACAGAAATGATATCTCTAACCTTACAGAAATCTCATCTAGCAGCTGGGTTAAATACCCCAGATTGTTTGCTACAAAGCGATCTCTAGTCTGTGCTGTTTCAGGATTTCTGCAAGTCTTAAAGAGCTATTTAAGTGAAATACAAAATAACTTTTCATAAATAAATAGTTTGCTGACCAAACTTACAACAGCTGTGTCTTCCTGAGCCTCAGGGGAAGAACTGGCTGTACTGAATCAGCTACACTGAGAAAGGTACCTCTCTTCATGCCTTCAACACCTACAAATCTTCCAGGGCCTGCTGGGCTGCCCACAGACTGACAGCATTTCTGCAACTAAAATAAACTGGCCTAGAGTCAATTTTACAAAAGGAAAGTGCAGGATTTCTTTCTGGCTTGCAGGGGAGAACGCTAGAGGAGAGGTCTGGGGAAAGAGAGTCATATAAGCACAAAGTAGAAACAGTATGGCAGAGAAGCAATAGGGTGTAGTTGCAAAAAGGTGTCCTTTGTTGCCCTTGATGCCTAGACTTAGTTAAGCATTGACCATGTGAGAAAAACACGAGTCTTTCCATCTAACAAGAGAAAGATTTTTTCAGCTTTTTTTTTTGGCGTTAAACACCTTGTTAATTTCTCAGCGATTAACAGCCGTTTAGCACATGGAGAGTGTGGTGGGCAATTTAGGCAGACGAATAAATTAAGGCTAAGAATGCACGCTAAGATGAAAATCAAAGCTGTCTGTTTTATTGGAAAGGCATCTGCAAATGAGAAGGGAGGAAATTGGTATCTCATTAAAAATGGGAAAGAGAGCAACAGCAAGAGAGAGGGAGAGAGAGAGGAAACTGAAATCTCGTTAAAATAACTGGAAAGTCTGTCCTAATTATATGTTTCCAATTGCTAATAAGAGGATATTTGTTAGGGGTTCAGAGAGCTTTCTCTCCAACAAAAACAAACAATATTTAAGGCCTTATTCTGTCTCCTTGGTTCAGTAGCATTGACAGAATCTTTTTCAAAATAAACACTTGAGGGCTGGAGATCAGCAAAGTTAATGCAAGCAAAAAAGGTCAATTGCTTTTTCTCTTAATGACTAGTTGGGGTGTTGTGGCCTGACCTCTACTCTGCTGCACGTAAAGTGGCAGGTGGGGCTTAAAAACATGCAGCTCGGCTTAGTAATGAACTAGTCCACAGGGCAGCAGAGGAAACCTTGCCTTGATCTACAAAGCTAACAGCTCCTTTAAGCCTTACCAGGTGCTAGCATCTTGTGCTGGCAAACAGTGAGACTTGTCCCTCAACACTGAACTAAAAGATAAGTCATCATGTCTGGTACATAGAGAAGGAGACGAAATGCCTTTGTGATATTAATGAATTTGTGACTTTTACTCCCAGTTCTTCCACCAGCTGATTCAATGACTTTGCAAATGCAGCTTTGTTTCAATTCACTTCTGTATAGACTGAGGGTAAACATGTTTCCCCTATCACATCAAGATTTCAGTATAAATCAGAGAGAAATGCAAAGATCTACTACATGGCAGAAGCAAGTCTAGCACCTCTTTGCTACTGAACAAACTGCAATTCATCTTGGCTACAACAATCCTGAGCTCTCAAACAGGCATGAAGCCCATCACGGGTCATAACAGGGCTCACAGGTACAAAGTCCTGACTCCATTAGCAAAATCCAGCAGCCCGATCTAAGCAAAAATAAGAAAAGCACAGTTTACATAACGTGGAACGAGGAGGCTAAAATACACTAGAAATTAATTTATATGGTTCAACTATGGTGAATTAATAACATTCCTTTGCCCAGAACCCCTTGGAGGGTTAAAGCAGAACCTCAAATCCAACCCAAGCCACAGCGTCCATGTGACACAAGTTACCTTTGCTCCTTTTCAGCTCCACACATTATCCGTCCTCCAAGCACGAATTCCATACAGGTAAAGAGGCTCTTCACAGTGAAAAGAGCAACACTTGGTTTGTCACACAGGATATGTTTCAGACATAGGGACAGTAGAAGTTGCCACCTGGGATAGCACAAAATTCTCAATCTAACAATGATTTAACTAGCATCCTATCGTCTGTCTCCAGATGAGGAACTCCGTACTTCCTGGCACACCATCCTCTCCAGAGCTCTTCGCCAGCCTACCCAACCTGGTTTGCCAAGCAGCAAATCTAGACAAGCAAATCCTGTATCCCATAAAATTGCAAAGTTTGGATACAGGACACAGGAGGATTTTGGTTGGCAGCAGCACAGTGTTCTGGTCTTTACAGTACCTTTGCCTGCACATGTAAATGTAATAAAAGCTAGATGCAGCTACACCTTTAAAGCCATCTCTTCCCTACTCCAGCATGCTACAAAAATACTCTTAGAGGTAGTAGGTGATTAAGAGAGATGAAGAGAAAGTCTACTTGTGAGAATCCTCCCAGGCAGAGGCAAAGATGAAGAATGCTAACTAGATGGAAGAGGATGGTTGCTGGGAGAAAACCATAGGGACTTTTCAGCAGGCAGCAAAGGGGTGGTCACAGACCTGCTCAGTATTTCATTCTCCTCTTCCAAAGATCTTGTGATCCTTCACCCAGGCTAAGTAACCTGTTTGTGTCCCAGAGGTGTCTTCATATCCTCAGGCAACACAGCTCTCCAGTCCAGCTATCCTGAAAGCGCTACGAGCCAAACTCCGTAACAGGGCAAGAGGCGTTGTGGTTGTGAGCACTTCCAGGTGTACCTCAGTTTTGTCCTAAAGAACACAGACGTCAAGGATTGTGTTGTTCTAATGCCACTATTGGTTTTTACATGCACAGACAACATTACCACAGCATAACAACATGTACTCATTCCGTGTCCCACAGTGCAACCAGCAACAAAGCCAAGTGGTGATGGACCCATGTCTCAGAGTTGATGTTTTGTGCTTGAAAAAAGATTATATGATTCACACAGTGGCTGTGCCCATTGCCACAAACTGTTATGATCCCGCTTGCTCTAGAGGGTACTGCAGCACATCTGCTCCCAAAAGTACAGTCCAGTTCTGCTATGTAGGAGCTTAAGACCAAATTACAGAGGGCATATAGGTCTGTGTGGTCAGGAGACAGCTGCATGATTCAGGACAGCAGGTCATAATCAGCATTCCTTAAGTCATTGGTGGATATCTTGAGGCCATGACGACTGATGTCTCCTTGGGAAGACAGGATGCTGGCCTGGTTGTGTCTATCCCAGGTTGTATAAGAATGGATGTAAGATCAGTCTATATGGCACTCTGCATGAAACTCACAGACATTAGAAACGGTACAGCTACCACGAGGCAACCCTTCACCAAAGGCATTTTTATGCTCCCAAGAAGCAGGAAACACTAGGTCGACACTGTCCTATCTGCTGACCTCACTGTGCCTCTCTCGGAACTAGTTTGAAACACAGATTCTCACCTGTGTCTTCCAGACTGCGCACCAGGCCGCGTAGGAACGGCCCAGCCCTAGGCCCTCTTGCTCTGTCTCAGGGTAACGAAAACGAATCTGGCTGCCTGTGGGGTGGTCAGATTGTGCGAGCGGGTGAACGGAACCCGGCTCAAGTGAATGTCACTTCACACTAGTAAACGTTTCGTACTTACAAAGAGCAAACCATGCAAACACTCGTTGCGTAGTGACTTGGCTTAATAACGTTACTACAGTTGGTGTCACAAACAGACTTGTCAGATTCTACAAGAAGGAGCCGGTAGCAAGCCAAACTCAGTTTCTGATCTCTTCATTATAAAACAAAGCCCACAAGTCCGTTACCCGCTGCTTATTGATTTTACTGACTATAGCCAAGCTGCCAGCAGGCGTACATATGTCTAACAGGGAAGACTGTCTCTAATTAATGTTGTTATGAACCATCCCATAGACTTCTGCTATTATATAAGTACTTACAATGATAAGGACAGCAAAAGGCCTTGAGTTGCTTCACTATTTTCAAAGAAACTATGCACCCATCTGTGGTGGAAAACACCAGGAGCTGAAGGAAGGCTCTGGCCAAAGTGGATGAGATGCCAAATCAGACAACCTACTTCCCAATTTCCTTTCTTCCCTTTTCACCACTTTTTTTCTTTTTCACAGGCGATTTCTCTGATAATCCTGCATGCTGGTATTACCAGCAGCACACAAGTGTGTCTAAAACCTTGACGACAGTAATTAATGCGTTCCATCAGCACCCATGTCTCACAGCCAGCTGTTTTGTTGTGAAATCTGCCAAGCCCTTCAGGTAGAAAACTGTGCCCCTTCTTTTCACTCCATACAGTATCTGGTGTAACATTCAGTCAATGATTAGAAGCTTTATTCAATCCATCAGCACTGGGCAGAGGTTACACTACTCTCAGCAAAACCTGATCTGATAGATAGAAAGCAGTCTGCTGAAGGAGAAATGCCTATCAAAAGAGTAGCTGCAGGTGGAGAACTCAGAGAAAGAAAGAAGGGAGGGGTTTTGGGGAGAGAAATACCAATTCTGTTCTGCTTAGTTATCAGGCCATACAATAGCATGCCCGGGGAAGAAAGATCTTGGCTGTCAGACTAGGCAGACAAGATAGGAGCTATTATTGCAGTGCCCACCAGACTGAGTATATGGGCTTCCTGTCTTTTACCCTATTCCAAGCAGAGTCTGAGAAACCTGTTTTGTACTGTCAAGCTCCTACAGCTTCCCCATGCAGAAATCTCCATTGTTAATTTCACTTAAAATGGAAATTGAGTATTTTCATATACTATACGTATTTGCCAATCTGCAGCTTGAAAAGGAATTTCTGATCATCTATAAAGAAAAACACTTGTTCATCCAATATATAGAGGAGCTAGAAATGGAAAACCACTTTAAGAAATCCTGTTTTAAAAATCTTTGCTCTGATCAACAATTTCATGAGTCATTAAGGTTACTGCTGTCCTTCTCTCTTACACAGTGAGAATGTGCATACAAATGAGTTTTCCATTGCTATTGTCTCAATAAAGGAAATTAAAACTCAGGTAAAGAGGTAGGACTTGAACTTTGCCCTCAAACCAAGTTGGTTTGTAACATTTCTCAAATCTTCTGAAGGCAGTAGTATTAGAACAGTCTTCACCAGGAACATTGAAGTTTCAATGTGGCAGGCATGACTGTTCTGTAAGCACCTTGTTTTCTGTGTACCCGTTGCCCAGCCAAACCTGCTTGGAGGCTGTATGTGTCAGACTTAGAAGTCCTTCAGTTTTACCACCTATTCCCTTCCTGAGCTGAGCTACAGGCTGCAGCTGTTGTTCCTGGTTCCAGCACTCCACGTCCCCTGTTTGCAGTAGTCTTCTCTGTCTTAATTCTTGCACTTTTTGCCTTCTGTTTGCATAGTAAACCTGTGTGCTTTATTGCCACCTTCATAAAAGTCTGCTCTGAATTGTCTCTTATCCATTAATCAGAAAGGCTTCTATGTTACTAATACTGATCTGCTGGGTGATTTCAGAAAGTTGTGCATCCTTCCATTAGTGGTGCCTGTGGCTGCATATACACCTCCATCATCTGAAACTATAGTCACTGCTTAGCTTCCCAGCTCTGGTCAGCAAAACACTGCCAAAAGTTGCCAACAGCAAAACATCTTGAGACAAGATGTTTTCCTATGCTGCTACCTTCTTCTCAAAAATATCCTAGACTGTGCACAGTTAGGAGCATTTATTTTCTCTTTTATCATTATTTCCAGGACTCCTTTCATTTTGACAGATTTTAGGTCTTCTTATTCTCTTTTATATAACACATCAAAGTTTAATTATTTTCATTAAGTCATTGCAGGAACAGGTAAAGGGAAAGCAACAACTTTTTAATTTCTAGCACAAAACTTACCTTTGCACTTCACTGTAAAACATCCAATGATGCTACTCTCTGGGTATGTGTGTGTGATTTTCCTTACAGACTTTCAAAATTTGCCAGACTCAGGTCCAGAGGCCTGAACCACTTTGACCACAGAATTTTCAGCTCCATTTTGTCCACCACTCTTTTGCCCAAAAAGCAGAAATCAGCCCTTACCAGTCATTACTGTAGGAGACAAATACCTTGAGTGCTCAGGCGCAGCATTTAAATAGATGTAAACACGCCCTCCTGTGGAGCTCGTGCACTCTGCAAAACCCTAATAGGTTTTGAAACTGCTCTGCTGGGGAATTTGTTAGTATTAAACTGCATTTGGTGCAGGCATTATCTTTGGGGACAAATCCCTAAAGAGATGTATGCAATCAGTCTGAGTTGATGGCCTCGAACTCTAAATTTATTAGACTGAAAAAGACAGATTCAGCTGCTGCTTACAGCAGGTCACGTCAGTGAGGTGTCTGTACCCACCAAACCATTCTCAGAACATACAGTGATGGCTGCAAGACTATCTGTTGCCTGATCTCACACTCTTTGCACTTTGATGTCTTGCAAGGTGTGGGGCTAGGGGCAGGTGGGTCACTTGTTCCTGAAGAAAATTCTGCAACAAGTTCATCCTTTGGACCTTCACAAAGATACACTTCTAGTCAATGGGCATGAGAAACAGACAGCACCTGTGAAAGACTGCATGGATGGAAACTGGGGATCTGGCAGCTGAACTCCAGAGACAGTACAGGTTTCAAGACTTAGTTTCTTATGTACTTCCATATGTGTGCAGACTCTGCTTCAGCACAGCCAGCACAGATCAGTGCCCACTACACACTGAAGTCCCACTCCAGATCTAGAAACTGAGCACTCACCCACACCTTTCCCCCAGTGCCAACAGGAATCTCCTCAGGTGGGCTCCACTCCTCCCACCCTATCACAGGAGCAACCGCAAGGGAAACGAGACCAGCCATCATGTGGAGGTCACTATGACTGCTCTCCTTCTTGCTCATCCCAAGCTGCGGACAGCCCTGGAGATGGAGGAGCACTAGCAGCCTGTGTGGTGGCCCCAGGCCTGGGTCTCGCTGGGGATGCTGCTGCTCTTTCTGCCTCAGCCACAGTCCCCTGCCCTGACATCCTCTTGTCCTGGCAGCTGGAGTGCTGTTGCAGGGCACAGGGCACTGTGGGGCCAGCTGGAACGAGGGGAACTCTTCCTCTTTTCCTCCCCTGCTCAACCCCTTCACTCACCTAGGGAAGGCTGAACTTTTGAGGCCCCTGGAGACTGAAAAACTCAGACCAGGTGAGCTCTTCCACCTTCATCACCCTCCCTCTGCCATTGCAAAGGGACTGTTGCTGCTTCAATGGTGTGAAGTCCTGAGGGAGTTCTGTCGCAGGGTAGCCTGGGGAAATTCTGGATGAATCAGCTCAAGTCCTCCAAGGCAATGGTGAAGGCTGCCTGCAAGAAAAGGTGCAAATCACTGAATTACAGAATCATATAGTTTGGAAAAGACCTTCAAGAACACCTAGTCCAACCATCCAGGTGGGTTTGGAGTATCTCAAGAGATTTAAGAGATTTCAGTTAGTTATAAGGAGTAGGTTCTTTACTATGGTGAAGCACTGGCACATGTTACTCAGGGAAGTTGTGGATGCTCCATTCCTGGAAGTGCTCAAGGTCTGGTTGAAAGAGACTTTGACCAACCTGCGGTAGCGAGAGATGCTCAAGGTAGAGCTGTTGGAACTAGATGATCTTTAAGGTTCCTTCCAACATAAATTATTCTGTTGTTAACCCAACACTGACAAGATCTCATATTGCCCATAGCTGAGCAGACTCTACTATTTATTTCTCTCCTGTTGCAGCCTTGGTCTGTATTTGAGAAGAAATGCAGCATGGCCACAAAGAGCTGGACAGCAGCTCAAGGAAGAAACCCCTGCAATAGCCATAGCTCAAAGCAAGATAGGACATGTTGGTGGGACTGAGTGTTGTTCTACAGCAGGGATGCATTACAGGGGAGTTCAAGACCAGTAGCAAGTGTATTTCAGCAGCCTGCTTCTTTAACTCCTTCCTGATCCGAGGCTGCCCATTTAGGCTTCCCAGAGGCAAAGGAGGCCTTTGTGCATTTTATTTCTCCCAGAAGATTTGCAGTCAGGTCTACAATATACCTGCCACAGTGCCAAAAATAACGTAAACAAGGTCCTTCTGTTTAGTCTGTAGCCAAGAAAATCTCTGTATATTTAGAACAACTCTGGCCCTGATGATCTGGGGCTTTTGAACACACCTTTCTTCTTGATTTTTTCTTTCACTTTTGCTGCATTTCATGGCCTGTAGATGGTGTGTTCTGCTATATTTATGCACAGTCTCACTTCTACAGGTCCAGGGCCAAAGTCAGAAGCATGGCTTGCAGGACTGCAGTGCTATATTTAGGCGGTATCCGAGTTTGGAAGTAAGATGTACTGAATACACGAACAGTCCTGCAGCAATGTTGGTGCCTCTTGTAGAAGACTTGTGTAGCTCTGTGAAAAGAGCATGATACTTTTACTACTTCCTTTAGCTGCCTTCTCTATGTAAGAAGTTGTCTGCATCTGGGACAGGAGGTGCACCCAGTAGGTAAAAGGCTAAGTTTTAAAACATGATAAATTATTTTGCTGAAGAGAATTGTTTTAGTATGATTTAGGGTTAATTTCGTATTCCAATTTCCTCTATTTTATTTTTTTAGTATTCCTTAAGCAAAAAAACTTCTGAACACATTATACAATGGGAAACTTTTTTCACTTGCATAACTAAGAAACACACAATGGAACTGTGGTCAAACCTCTCTAAAAAATTTTACCTCCGGAGCTGAGACCATGCACTGAAATGGGAGATTATAATAAAAGTCCAAACATAACCGTAATGATAGGTTTTACTGTTTTGAAAGCTATAATATAGGGTAACTACTTGTACCAGCCCAGCATGTGGGGGACTTCTTTTGTCTCTGACACTTAGCAAAGCTTCCTTTGAGCTTTGAGGAAAACATCTTTGGGTTCCTTAACTGGATCGCCACAGAAAAGAAAAAAATGGAATAAAATTACAAGAAAAAAACCCAGCTTATCGATTCCATCTAGTTCAACAAGCTCCTAGAATAGCAAGACAACTCTGCCAAACCTCTAATGCCACAAGGTTCTCTCATTCCCTGACCTGATCTTGTGTTTTTCATTCTACACTGGCATAGAAAATGTCAGTAGCTCCTTCTGGATCTACACATCTTGTCATGTGTTGCCTGCTCATTCTGTCCTGAGAACACTTACAGTCATAGAATAATAAGAGCAATGAATAAGACCCAGATGAGGGAAAGAAAGAGAAAAGTTGGTTATGTAGAAAAGCCAAAAGATAGGAGGATCTGAAGGGAAACACAAACTCGTAAGGAAAACACAAAGGATGGAGAAGAAAGGAAGAAGGTGATGAGAAGAATAGAGGTGTCCCTGAGAAATAAAAGGAGAATATGGAGAAATATTTTACTTTCCCATCCATCTGTTAGAAGCAGAGAAAGCCATAGAATTGCACTCCTCATTTCATTGTGTACTCGGTGGAATTCTCCCATCTGGTTTGACGTACCAGCTGAATCTACAATCCACCCTGTAGCCTCTACAAATACGTCAATCAAAATGACCTGCTGTGAAAACTGTGAGAAGGCACTCCTTTGTGCTATCCTCACGTGCATGTTAAACCCACACAGAATCCCTGCTGTATCTTATTTTCAATCATAGGACATTGGAAAGCTCCTGCAGATGTTATTTCTGCCATGTAAGTAAAGGAATATTGTGATGTGACTAAACCATGAAAGATGAGGAAAAGCCATGAAATGGGGTCTGGTGTGTGAGCTAGCAGAAGCAGATCAGTCACACATGGGAAACTCTGACACAGGACAAGCTCAGTGATCGTTTACATGATTCATTTTGGAACCATGGAGACAACCAGCTTTGCAAATATTGCTAGTGAGCTGATGATGAAATTGCTCTAGTCAACCCAGATGTTCTTATAAAGAAGTCCTTCAAGAAACTCCTGGAGCATCAGTGATGGCCAAAGAAAACTTCCCCATTATACCACATCACAATTTAAACAAGTTTCATCATCCATTTGCAGGACCTTTCTTGGGGTTCTGGTCTTTCTTTTGTGTGCTTCAGATATTCTTGGACCCACAAAGTGAGTCTGGTGATTCAATACTAGTTCTAAATCCCTCACCTCACAGAAAGTTTGAGGATTAGCTTCACTGTATTTCAGTGTTAAGTTTGGATTTAATTGAATTTGAGGAAAATGCCAGACATATGCTTGGTCTGTTGTTGCTAAGCTGGGTTTTAGCTATATCTTATTTTTATAAGTCATACTCACAACAAGCAAATGATAATAGTTCAGGTTTGCACATCTCTGTTGAAACAGCATGTACCTGGAGTTGCTGTTTGTGCTGCAGATGACATGAAACTTTCAGCTATACAAAAGTAATTTGAGGAATTTGCCTTGCAAAATGTCAGATTGTTTTTCTCACTTTACGATCAATTTTCCAAAGGACAGACAGAGCCTGAATAAGAGCTTTGTTTTCTCAAGATTATTCCATGACACTACCCTTTCATCTTCTACCATATAATTCATTCACAGTTCTATCCCCATCAAATATAATGGGAGAGTCCTATGTTTTATTTAAACAAATACCACAGCTAATTCTAGCCCCATGCTGTAAATTGACCTAAAATGAGAAATTCTGCCATTTCTGTGAAGAAGAGCAGGTCAATATTTTCAAATCTGTGCTACATATACTGCCACAAGTGAAATCAAAATTATTTTGTGGGCATGCTGAGAGGGACTCAAGAAAACAACCATCACTTTGTGAAGCAATGGTGATCAGTAGACAGAGTAGCAGGATGGAAACTAACAGTAATATTTATAACAAATACATAATAAAGAGGTATTACTTGTTCCTCTTTCATGCTTAGGTACAGCCAGTAACTTCATTTTCCTGGAAGTCCATATTGACTCAGAGAAAAATATAAGTAGCCTCATTGCCACCTCCTAATTTTGAATATGAGATGCTGATGCCTTTTCATCAGTATCATATTCCTGATACTTGGTCTTCTGCAAAAACAAGGCAGAAATAGTTCCATTTAGGCACTTGTGTGAAGAAAGGCACAATATTTCAGAATGAAGAAAACCTTACCAGAGAAAGCCTTAGGAAACAGTGCTACAATTTCCTTCTGACAGGTACTCACGACTTAAATAAATGTGTCTGGGTGGAAAACTGATACAGCAGTGAACCCTTGTCTATGATTCCTGATAGAGTCCTTAGATGCTTCACTGATTAATTCATTTCAGCTTTAACTGAGCTGCTTTACTTGCTTTGCTGAAGTTAGTTAAGTTTGCAACTGGATCTTAATCATCCATCTCAAAGTTATGGGGAGGCAATTTGAGCCAACCTGATGACTCACTGTCATGCTAAGCAGGTCACACTTGTCAAAAAGGGTTGTGTAAGGGTAGGGGGAGGGAACTCACCATAATGAACCTAAACTGATCTGTGTTGATTGCAATCAAAGCCTCTGTCCAGCAGTAAATCAGATCCTGTGACACAAGTAATCAAATAGAAATCTGATGTGCAAGTGTCTTTTTGAGCTGAAGACCATTCCTTTCCTTAGACAGCAGACTCGTAAAATGATGCCTCATGTAAACTGAGGTGGAAACAGTCTTAGTAAGGCCTACCATATCCAGTGGATTTTCTGTTCATAGTGAGAACACTGAAAGTACAACAGGAGTTGTTTGTGTTGTCAAGTTCTTACACAGACAATGCCAACTCTCTTCAGCATGTTCGGAGAAAACCAAGAGTCTGTGTTTTAGAAAAAATCAAGAAGAAATTAGTAAAGTTGCCAGGTGTTCTGTTTGTGCTGTCTGTATTTACATTGAGTTCTTGAGCACTGGATAAGTAGGTTTTCAAAATGTGAATAAATAAACAGCATCTTTACCTTTCATCTTAGAGAATGTTACTCTACGGTATCTTCTCCACAAGCCTTCTTAGATAACCTGATTCACAAAATCCCACTCACCACTGCCTATCAGATAAACAAGGTGTTCTAAATAGGGCAAGCATGGGACCAGCTACACAGCCTCATATGGGAGAATCTTCCTCTTTTCCTCTGTTCCTGTCATGCAACCAGATGCACAGCCACTGCATACCAAAAATGATAGCATCCCACATCATGTGAGGAGCACACACTAACAGGAAAGAGCATTCAGCCATGTGATCAGGTTATTCCTCATCACTTGATGGAAAGAAAGGCTATGAGGACTGCAGAGAAGAGAATAGCAAAGAAGAAACAGAAAAATTAACCCAGCCTGAAACATGTTCCCTCTCCTCTCAGCCACCTCCAAAAATACTTCCAGGCAACACTTCCTCCTACTGGAGGAAACTCGAAGTCTGTCCTAGCAAAGAATGCCTTGGCCATATCTTTATTATCACGTGGTTCAACTACAGCAATGCCACAGACTTCAGGAAAAAGCCTTAGCCCATAAGAATGTCCAGCTACACACAGAGGCGAGCAGACTATCATTTCATGCTTACAGAGAAGTGAGGCCTGGTGTCTGATCCCACTGTGGTCTGGTGTGTCTCTAAAGATATTTTATATCAGAATCAGGACAGAGGAAATTAGGATCAGTACCTACTGCTCCATGTAGCTGTCATGCTTTTTGTTCTTCTAACTTTTAAAAATAAACAAAAATGCAATAAATTTGTTTCTTCTCCAGAAACAACACTTTTCCTTTCAGCAGCAGCTTCTTCCTACCTCCACTATTGGGGATCACTGCCTTCACTCGTGCACTCTCTGAGCCATCTCTGGTACTGTCTATGGCATGCCTCATAGGATTCCACCCCTTCTGAGCAAGAAAAGATTATATCTTCATTTACATTTTTGGTGGTACTTACAGGTCCTATCTGAACAAGGTGTAAATCCACTCCTGAAATCCGCTCCATAAATCCAATCCTGAAATGCTTCACGCGGCACCAAACCATGTAATGGCCTCAAGCTTACATAACCAGAGCACAGAGAGGAAAGCTTTTACATAAGATATATTTTATATTTGACAACTCATTTAGAATTAATCTTACATGGGAAATGTTTGGGATGACTGTTCATTTGGGTCTTGTTATATATAAAACTTTTACCATTTCAGTTCAGTAAATTTTTAAGTTGCACTTCCTTATCAGACCATCAAGTTCCCTGTGAGTTAATTTCCTTTTCATGTCACAAGGTTTCCCTTCTGACCAAAAACTGATCCTGAGTTCAAGTGGACAGCTACATTCCATTGAACCATACTGAGAAACTCCTCAGACAACAAATTCTTTAGCAGAGAGAAATCACTTCATCAATTTGAAGGCATGCAACAAGGCTTTTTCTCGGTCAAGGTATAAAATAAACACATATTCTCCATTTCTGAATAACTGTTTTCTTTTTAATGGAAGAAGTTTTAGTGGTTACATTTTTGTTATTTTGTTTGGAAACAAAAATTAATGTTTAAATATTAGGATCTCTCAGAATGCCATGAATGCTGGTAAATCTAGTGTTTCATAAGGACACCAATTACAGTTTCTTCTGATGGAAACTGATTGCTAGTAACCAGGTGATGGGCTCTGCTGAATTTTTCTGAAGCTGAAGAATAGGCGTTGTGTATGTTCCTACTACCCACCACGGGCTGGCTTTGAAGATTTTGGGACAACTTGCAATACCAGTCTGTGAACTGTAGTATCTGGATATAAAAGTGCTTACTATCCTTCCACTTCTGCTAAAATAGGTCGTGTCTCCAAAAAGGAACTGGGGGCAGAAATGCCAGAGAAAAGCAGTATCTTTGGCCATCTACTCAGAAATTCTGTGTACATCATGACATGAAGCCCTTGTGCCTGCTGTACTGCTAGTCTTGCATTCCAGGAAAGACATCTGATCCCCCCCAGGTGAAGTCTATTGCCAAGGTATTTCTGTGGTTGTCCTTTGGCTTTGCAACACAGATGTTTTAGTCCTCTGCTCACCTGGCAGCGTGTGCCTTTTTGTTCCCTGACATCTGGCAGACCTCTGTGATATGACTGTGTAATATGGAGTGTGATTGAACACTAATAAAAGAGGAATTTGGTTTGTGTGGGCATTCCAGTACTTAGCTTTTAATTTCTGCACAAATGTTTGGACTGAGCTGAGGCAGGGCACTTCCAATACAAAAATGAAATATACCTGAACAATTCCAATCAATTTGCTACTCTTGATAGTTGTAAGTCATCATGACATGCTGTAGTGTTAATGATAATTAATAATATATATAAATAATAATAATAAATATAAAATTAACTAAGCAGTTAGAGTTTATATCAGTGCTGAATCAATTTTCTCGGTGGCACTTTGTGAACCACATTTCTTTTCCTTAGCTAATGATTCTTCTCAACAAATTTAACTGTGATTTTTAACAAAGAAAGAGGAAAAATCTTAAAAAATTCTCACAGCTCAGCTGATCAATCAAAACTACCAAAACCAGAAATGAGACTGTACGTTCCAAGAATCTGTATGTTTGTTTTATCCACTATATTTTTAAGCAGTGTTCACAAAAATAACTTTTAGGGAAAAAACCTAAAATGGGCTACTTCAAACTCATAAGCCGTTTGTTCACTACATTCTCCAGCCTGAGATCAGACTTACAAGAGCTAATGTAGAGTATATTGAGATACCTTTACAGACACGGTGACAGAACGGCAAAATAATGTTTGTTCCTACTGGGTTCCTTAACCACAAAATGAATGAGTTTGAAGTATTCTCAATGAGCTGATCTTAGAGCTGGCAATGAAACCAGACTTACAGCATGAAATCCACCACTTGATCACTGGTAAAATAATGAATGCAAATAATGGTGCAAGAAATAGTACTGTTTCTGCGCCATCTGTATCATTCCCAGATGATACTTGCACTTAGCAAAAAAGGAGGTGTTTTAACTTTTTGAAGATTTTTCTACATCATTAATTTCAGCTCTTAATAGCATCAGCATCTGAAAACAGCAGCTGTGCAAGAACCAAAAAAAATCACTCTCTGCTTTGATGTCTGATTAGATTGAATTCTTGAAATTATGTCTTTCACAAAATTCCTGAAGAAACAATTATGCCTCCAGCATTGACATCCTGAGTTCCAGAACATGAATCTTGTGAACCATGTACATGCAGGTACTAAGATATGGAGACCCCACTGGTGAGTGTTTCCCACCAAGGTGGGAAATTATCTTGCACAGCCAAGGTGTCTCTGTTTCACAAGAAATGCCAGCAGCAAACAAAAACAAATGCCTAAAAGGGAGGTCCAGAGAAGAGCAATAAGGCTGGTGAAGGGATTAGAGGAAATTCTTATGAGGAGAGGCTAAACACTGGGGTTGTGTAGCCTGGAGGAGACTTTGAGGACCTTATCACTCTATAACTACCTGAAAGGAGGTTGTAGTCAAATGGGAGTCGGCTCTTCTCCTTGTGTGATAGCACAAGAGGGCAGGGCCTGAAGCTGCACCAGGGGCAGTTTAGGTTGGATGTTAGGAAGCACTTTCTCAGGGAAAGGGTGGTCAGATATTGGAATGGACTGTCCAGGAAGATGGTGGAATCGCATTCCCTGGAGGTGTTTAAGAAAAGACTGGTTGTGGCACTTAGGACTATGGTCTGGGTTGTGGTGATATTAGGTCATAGGCTGGGCTTGACAATCTAGAGGTCTTTTCCAGCCTCAATAATTCTGTGATTCTGTAATGTTCTGAAGAACCCCATGAATGAAAGAGAGCGGCACATGACTGTACACTTCATTTATAACATGAGTTTTCAAATGTCTATTTTTTCTGCAGTAAAACTTATTATTTGAACCCTCTTTCTTGGTTCCAAATATCTGGATTTTATCAAATTCACCTATTTTTGAGAAATTACAAAATAACAAAATCCATTTAGAAGGAGACAAGGAATAAAATCTTTCGGGAAAGTAACAGTTCTCTTTAAAAACCTGGAATAAGGCTCTGACTCGTACAGCCAGATTGCAACAATGGCAAAGGAAAAAGTCATCAAGGAAAATGCTGACTTCATATCACACCTGATGGTAACAAACTCAGCTGCAGTTTCAAGCAAGGGAACAGTATTTCTCCCTCATTGATTTAAAGTCTGCTCTGTTTTAAAGCTCCTGCTAAATTTGACAGTTTAAAGGGGCATTTAACAGAATTGTGCCTTGCATTATGCTTTAGCTCTGGAAGGAAGACTTGCCAGTTTTGCTGAAGTTGTGCCAGGAGTGTGGCAATGTGTACTCTGCATGATCATCCATTTGGGATAGAAGCAAGATGGTCACTTGCACAGGCCTTTTATAGCCATCTGAATATCAAATGACCTGCTGTGGTTCTAATCAGGGCTCAGCTCTGTGGGAACTGCCAAAAGGAAAAGGCCAAAGGAGAGAGAGAATTCAAAGCTCACATCATAGCAGCAATCGAGCAGGGCCATAGTCACAGGCAAGCCACAGAAATAAGCAGGGTAAAAGAATTATCCAACTATCACAGGCACATTAACACTGGTCACATTCCAAAGCACTCATCACACAACTCCAGCATGGCTCCCCGTACAGCTGGTCAAATAATGCTCATCAAATAAATGATTTGACAAGTTTTGCAGAGTTACAAAAATAGACTATCTCAAAAAGTGTGCTTTTTCAATTATTCCCACAGCTGCAGTCTTGCAAATCTAGAAATATGTTCAACCTCACCTCTTTCCCTCAGCTTGCTCACTCCCTACATTTTCTTAATTCATCTCTTTGGGTCCCTTCCAACCCCTAACATCCTATGATCCTATGGGCCCCAGTCACACTTTCTGAGCAACCCTATTAAAATAAGTCTCTGGGTGCACAATGCAACCTTCCTAAGCAACTCAGAGTAGTAACACAGAGTACTTTGTCCAGTTGTCCTGTGCACACCTAAGTTTTAATAATAAATCAGCAGATCAATACACATGACAAAGCCCAGAACATTGAGGTATCCAGTTGTACTTCAACACTCCATTAAAGTTATTAGCACCATGATGATTTACACTGAGTAAGGATCTGCTCCATCACCACAATGACTCAGGACAAAGCACTTTTGAGAAAGGATCCTGCTTAGTTCCCTCCCTGCGTTTGCTTCTCTGTTGTCTAGTACAATGGAGTTTGTAAATAAATATGATCCTGCAAATTTTACCAGAAAAACCCATTTGGAAAAAAATATAGGCCCCTTGTTTATTGAATTTAATTGATTCCACCCCCTTATAGTAGTGGAGCCATCAAAATTGTTATTTGTATTTATCAGTGTATACTGAGTGCTTCTCCCAAATAACTATAAATAACAGCTCAGAAAATTTCTTCTGGATCTTCTGAGTGACTTTATATGACAAACATGTTTGTACAGCCAAGACTGTGCAGTCAAGTAGATTCAGTTGTCCTCAGCTCTTGCTTCCAGCGAGTTGGTCGATAGAGGGAGGCTTCTGACTACAGTAAGCAGGACCCTGGCCAAGACACGGGCCATGCTGCAGAATTTTGCTGTCTGATGAAACAGAAGTGAATGTTCAGTCTTGCCACTTTAAAAACTAAATGCAAAATGTACCTGTTTGGAAAGTTTTGGCTTTAATTTTTCTTTTATCAATACTCTTTGCGATGCATTAAACAAAACCAAGCCAAACGTAGCATCTCCCCAACAGCAAGGGAAAAGGATACTGTTTTTTATCTCTTACTCGCTGCAATTATGATAATGAGGGGTGTAAAGCATCAGGGTTATCAGCTAATTGACATTGGAACATCATAATTAGATTCAGAAGAAAACGTACCACTTGACTGCTGTCCACTGAAAAGTGTGTATCCTGCATATATGAAACCACGCAAATCCAAGCCTCTCAAAACGTATCATGGCTTTTCGGTTATTTTTTTTTCTCCAAACCTGATGAATGTGCTCTGGCTAAGAAAGGGCAATGGAGAGATGTGCACTATTTCTTTAGTTATGAAGCAGAGGAAGGTGGTATGCAATGGTAAGACTAGAGAGTAGCTTTGGAGATAGATGAATTTGCCATAATCTAATAAAGCTGAGGGGCAAGGAGAGTATGCCTGTAATGATCCATATCATTCTGGTAGTTCAAGGCTCTCAAAATCCTCTATCAAAATGAGTGTTAAGTAATGTTCCAGTCTCAGTGGGAAATTAAGTCGTGGTTTGTTCTTACGATTAGGCCAGGAAGGGTGGTGTGTGTGATGATGGAGGTTGTGCTGGTGACATTAGGCACACAGACAATATATATTTGCAAGAATCTGGACAAAGATGTGCCAGTACACTCCATAAAAACTCCTGGGCAGTCACAGTAGTTCAGTAAAGTCAGTGGAAAATTAAGCCTAAGGGAAAAGTGTTCAGAAACAGAAAACAGTAAAAGTAAAATGTGTATCTAAAATGGAATGTAAATGTTAAAAGCAGAAGTAAAAAAAATTAAAATAAAGCGTTTTGACAACCTAAATCTGTATGCATTGTAAAAGCTTCTAAAACACAAAATCTTACGCAGTTTACTTTCTTTTTCTTTCCTCGGTTATGTATTTTTTCGCCTTTGTATATCGTGCAGTGTGGGAGTGGATTCCAACAGCACTTACATTATTCAGGGAGGAGATTTCAATTCTGTCAGATTATTCAGTCTTTAAATCATGGGAGAGAGAGGGGAAAGAAGGTCTGGGCTTAAGTGTAGTTCCCATGCAATCTCAGGAGTCTTCCTAGAAGCCAAAGGGTGAGGAAGCTAAGGCCTGATCTGTGGCTTCAGTGCAGAGTGCAGCAGTGTTTCTGGCAGTTCTCAGCTAAGTGGTAAGTTGCTGCAGGCACAACAGCTGCTGTCGTAGATTTATTGGTGAGGACGCTGAGAAAAGCCTTCCTTTCCTGCATCAGCTACACTTGTAAGATTCACTCCTACTGGAGATTCAGAGAACAGGGTTGGAAAGACACTTATTTGGGGCAATGAAGGAATCAACGTGAAAAGAAAGCAAGAAAATATTTCAAAGGTAAACAAAGCAGAGTATATGTGGTCACACATGTTACAGAGGCTTTTAGGGAAGAAGCCCCCACCAAGATCCAAAAAGAGACAAGAGACAAGCGAGGAAGAAAATAAAAGAAAGGAATTGAAACTTAGAGAACTCTAAGAAGGCAGTGCTTCACAGCAAATGTGCTGTAAAAGCAGCTTAGTTGGTGAGTAAGGGTGTTGGGCCAGAGCTGAAGAGGATGAAAGCAAAAAGAAGTCTACAGAACAAAACATCACTGATGCATCAGCAAAGTCATTCCATATAAGGCCTGGGCACCACAGGCTGAGGGAGAAAGAGATGGACAGTTAAAATATTCAGAGAAAGAAATTAGAGAAACTGGAAGAGGACCAAAGAAAAGGTTCGTCGATAGCAATAAGCAAGGATCCTCAGTGCAGTAGTTGAGTCAGTCTTGTCTTCAGGAGAAGACTTAGTCTACACACAGGAAGCAGAAGCAGAACCAAAAAGAAATTGCGAGGTCTTAATGAGTGTTTTAATTATTGAGCAAGGATTTGAAAGTAAGCAAATGAAGGGAAGAGCCACAAAGATGGACAGACTATGTTGAAGAAAAGGAGAGGGTGTAGGGAGGGCCTATTATTTAGAACCTGCATATTTCTTCCTTGAAATGGTGAATTATTTTTGAGAGATTTATACTTCATGGAGGACAAAGGAGCTGTAGATGGTATGTCTCATGCAAGTTACATTTTAGCCACTAGATTCAGGTGGCACAGGAAGGGTTAATTTCAAGTCTCCCCAAGCGGCTGTACAGCTGGTGAAATGCATCTGTCAACAGAACTATTACTGTCATCCCCAGATCAGCACAATGTCCTTGACCCTGGAGGTCAGCTACAAGGCGTTAGCTGTTACACACACAGAGCTGTCATACTCTGGTGGGAACCAGAAGGTCACAAGACCAATCAGATCAGCCCAAAAAGTAAAACTGTCCCTCCTTATCCAATAGTGGCTTGGAGGTGCAGGTGAAGTCCAGCGTGCAGGTGAAGTCCAGCATGATGGAGTTACTCCAGCACCTTTTCTCCTTGGAAATCTACATTTAAACTGTCCCTTTCAAACAGGAGTGGAGAAGGACTCTGGTTATTGTCCTTCAAAGTCCACTTCTATTTGCATCACAGAAACATTGCATAGCTTGCTGGGCACAAAATCTGCACTAGACATTGAATGGCTGAAGGCTGGAAGGAGGTGGGAAGCAGGTTTGGAGAAGTGAACCCCAGGGGTGGCACTGCTAGGGGAAAATCAACTGCATGCAACAGAAGTTGTAAGATTGCAAAACTGAATACATGGAGGACAGGACTAAGATGTCTGTGTTTTCAACTATAAGAAGATTAACAAAGTGATTAAAAATTCCATTTTGAAGTAATTGATGGTGTTTCCATTGACTAAAGCAGTGGGGTTTTTTTATCATTTTGTTTACAGTGCCGTCTGAGTAACAACTTGTTGGTCACAACAGAGAGCTCTTAATGTCACATTTCTCTGAAGGGATGTGAAGTCTTAAAGCTAAGATTTCATTAGTGAACAATTTTGTTAAACCTCCTCTGATGATATATATAGAGATATAACCCCACGCTGTTCCATTGCCAGGCTTGGCCATTACATCCCATCTAGATTGCAGTTTTAAATGGGTGATTGGCAGGGGAATGGCATCATTCCCCCTCATTGGCAATGCGGAAGAGAGGTCACAGAGCCACGGCGAGACAGTGGAAGCAGAGAAAAAAGGCAAGAAATGTGAAAGGAAAACAAAAAAGCTTTATGTTCTCTGTTTAGTTTGTTGTGGGGGTTTTTTGAACTGCTGATTGTAAACATTGATCTGGCAGTGCATTATTCAGTTTGTAGAAGTGCCTCTCTTCTTGCTCCGGTGACATAGCCCCCTTCCCAGTTTCTTTTTTTTTTTTTAATTTTGAGGCAACCTGCATTAGCAAGACGTTCTTGTATTACTTAAATCGGGGACAACCTCCTGCTGCGTGCTGCACAGGAAGAGGACTCTACCCTTTGTTAGTCTCTGGGTTCTGCAGATCCCACAGCCTTCATGAAGTTAGCTCAGTCCTTGCAGCAGGTGGAAGCTTCCAGCCCCACAGCAGCTGTGCACAGCCTTGATCGTCAGGTTTTCACACAAAGTCCTCAACCTCCCCTGTCCAAGCCTCCTTCCCCTGTTATTTTTTTTTAATGTGGAAAGCAGCAACCCTCTGGTCTGGCTAGCCCTCCGCTATCAGATTCCACAGGAGGAATTCTGGGCATGAAGCTTCACAGGGTAAACAGGTCTCCTGCCCCCTCTAAATGTCTTTCCCTCACGCCCTCCGTCTCTGTCACTGGGAATCCACCCTGATCCACTGCAGAGGGGAAGATATTTTTGAATTGTGTTTATTTGTTGGCACCCTGGTGTGAAAGCGTTTCTCATCAACTGCATATTAATCTTGTCAGCAGATTGTGAACATTTTCCTCCCTCTTTGCCCTAACTAATTGATGACTTTTGGGTCTCTTGCTTCCTTCCATCCCCACCTCTCACTGTAATTAAAGAGAAATCAATCTTCCTGATTCTTGTTCAAGTGACTCCAGCCATATCAAAATGGTAAGAGAGGGACTACTTTAGCCCTAAGAAAAGTGAAGTTGGAAAAGTTGTAAATTACTTTTAGAAAAACATAGCTGCTGATGCAGGTATCTAGCCATTACATGTTCAGATGATCTTTACAAGTTCTCAGTCATTTGTTCCTGTACTTTTGTCATTGATCCACAGCCACTGGTTGGAATTTCTGCTGGGTTTTCCTTACCTTGAAAATCCCAGGGACACAGAAAACACCTAAAACTGTATCAGCATTATCCAGAAATCCTTGAGACCATTAGCTGTATTAATCAATACGGCATTTTATTCACTACATCCATCAATATACTTCTGTTACCTGATGACCCAAACATGCTTGGGCAAATTTTGCAGTCTTGTGGTCCCTACTTCTTGGGTACATAGTACAGGCAATTTTGTATTTCACAGTGTTTTGGGGGAGCTGAATTAAATTTAGATGCACTGTCTTAATCAGGAAAAGACACTGTTAAAAGCTCTTTGGCTGATGGGGGCAAATGCAAATAATGTGTTGTTGTTAATGCAGGGGATACTGACTAGTTGAAATTATAGAGGAAGTAACTGAAATTGCCCACCACATATTGCACACTCCCACCATCACCACAGAGGAAGGGGGTTCTCTCACCCCCTTCTCAGTGTAGTACTAGCAGAAATACTCTTTCTTTTTTTTACTCATTTGACAGTTGCTTCTGATAAGCTGCTCCAGCTTTTTCTTCCTTGAGATAGTGAAGATTCATCTGTCCTCATCAGTGTGGACCCAGACGAGTCCTAGATTTACCACGAGAACATGCAACTATATCTAGGGTGGATATTGCCAGATTGAAACAAGGTCTGGCTGATTAAATGGGGAGCCGCTTGCTTATGTAGAAACCCAGGCTATATTTACCATCTTATTTTCCCAAGACCCTGACTAAATAGCCCAATCAAATGCAGACGTTTGGGCAATACCTTCTAGTTTCTCTACAGTAAGGACCCTAATTATCCACCAAACTCAGCACATGCAGTCTCAGCCTTCCAGCATTTTTGTGATGCTGGCTGACAGATGTTTTGTAAGAATTTGATAATGCTAATTACTTTGTCACTACTGTATTTTCATTTCTATACTTTTACAAAGCATTTCATGAAGTCAAATAGACATAATCCCAAATTGAGAGGTCAATGGCTTATCTGAAAACTTAGCAACTTGCTTCTTGGAGACTGAGAGTAAACTGGTTATTCTCTTTGTCATACAGGTTATCTTACTACACAGTAAAGCTTTCTACTTGAGATAGAATCAGCCACCTTTAAAATATCAAGAGAAAGATCATGCTAAGCACTGAAAAGCACAGCAAGGTGATAAATCCTGTCCTGGTAGGAGAGTAGAAAGGACATGTGACCTTCTAGATGCTTTAAATTCAACTAATTCCATAACTCTGTCTCTACTTGCATAGATTTCACTTGCTTCCTGTCCAAATACCTTCTCTTTCCCCTAACAGAGCGACATCCTTCCATTCGAAGCTCTGCTAGTGTCTCTGCTACCAAACTTACATCAGCTGGAAGTGTGCTACTTTGCTATTTATGCCATCACCATTTTGTCTGGGACTAACATCATATAGTCCAGGGCTGCAGCTATTTCCCTTATTTATGTTAATGAGCCCTGCATAAAAGGTTTTGCCAAAGTCTGAAAAAGTGTAAAACTGGTGACATAATCGTGGGAAACACTACAGGAATATTAAAGAGGATTAGGATACTATCAACAAATCAAGTTTTAAGTATTGTTCCGCTGAGCAAGGAGTGTTTTCAATTAATTTGTAATTAAATAAGGGAAGCAATTTAGTGAACTCAGAGAGATATTCCAGCAAATGGTTTATCTCATCAGTCTGAACCTCACATTCCTCCAGAACAGGATCATTGTTTAGATCTTGGGCATGTTATATGATCCAACCTAAAGGAGTAATTTAATAAAACATCAATATTTTCCTTCTATTAACCCTCAGTGTCATGCTGAATGGGGAGAGCTGGCTCTGCCTCCCTTCACAGCCTCCATTAGATCTGCACCCTTTCTAAATAGCTGGGCAGGTGCTATCATTAAGTGGCCTGGGACTTTCAAACACAGACAAACCACACAAATTCTCTAGCAAATCTGCAGCACAGCAGTGATACATGAAAAAATAGACATGAAGCAAGGTAGAGACAGCTAAAGAGGACAGAGAACAATGAAGGGAAACACATCCTGCTTTCACAGTGGGAAACTGTGTCAACTGAAGAGATTTCCAAATAGGATTTGCTCCTATTTTTGCAAAATATGCTTTATAAAATCTTTTCTTCAGTCAGACTCAGAAGTATAAGGTAGTTCAAGAAGAGATGAGCCATTCCAGATGCATGAATATACTCAGTGCAGGCAGAGCAGGGATTTGTTGATTGCTTACAGGGCTTATTGCAACAGCTGGGCACATTTTGTGTATGACCAAATATAAAAGCACAAATGAATGCTGATGTTCAGACATCTGGCCTTACAGCCATTGTTCTTGCCTTTTTTTCACATATCCAGACTTGTTTCATTGAGCAGATTTGGTGGGGGGAGAAAATAATGACAATGAAAAAGAAGCCAAAAGATAGATTTAAGAGATAACTAATTTTTTTTTCCTAGGAAAGAAAAATAAAATGAGGTGCAAAGGAAACTCAAAGAGATAGAGTAGGAGATGAAACTGTTACAGAACTGAGGAATAAAAATGTTGGGAAAAAGGAATTAGAGAAAAATGAAGTAAGAAGAAACAGGGAGTAAAGAGAGTACCGTAACAACCATATGTTGTTAAAGACTTACTGCAAATGCTCGTAAAGAAAGAATAGATAACTTTGACATAGATATTTTCTTTCTCAAGTCTCCCCTCACTTTGGTCTCTCCTCTCCCTCTCTGTCTATAACTTGTTGCATTTATTGTCATATTCACTATAGGGCATTTACCTGGAAAATTCAACTTTAGAAAAACTGAAAAATGAAATTACAGCCTTTTTTTTTTGGTCATATTGACAATGTTCACAAGGGTGAACAAAGATTCTGAGAAGTTGAAGTATTACACAGCAACAGCTATTGTGAGATATGCAGGTAGGGAGAAATTATTGCAAGCTCAGAGAACGAGTCAATGCTGGTGGCACAAACCAGAGAAGGGATTCAGTCCCTGAGGGAAGACTCATGGGTATTGAACTGCAACATATATCTAAAGATTGGGAACAGATTGAACTGTAGCAGGGAAAAGAGATGGTGCACAAGGATCACAGCTTGCTTGGAGCTGGCAGAAAGGGTCCCTTTTGGTCATGGGCCCCACATCTCCCTTCCATGGAGTCTCTCTGAAAGCCAATAGTATGTAGTAGTATTAACTGTATGATCTCACCTCTTTTTAATGCTCGTTCACCTACCAAATAGCAAACCTCTGCTGTTACCAGTTAGTCGAGTTAGCTCAAGTGACAGGGGCTGCTGAAAGTGATCTTAAGTTTTCAGTTGTAGAGCTGCGGGTGTTAGTGTGATCCTACATAACTGGTTTATTTTTCCTCAAGTTCACCTTTCCTCTTTGAGGCCTAGGAACATAAACTCAGAAATAACATTTTAAGACAATGCTATTAAACTGTTAAGGTCAAAGACTTTTAAGTTGTTTAAAGCAAGGTCAGCATTGTGAGGTATCCATCAGGTCAAAAGTATGAGGTTATGCAACTGCAAGAATTTTACTCTGTTTTTCTTACAGTTCCTCCTGTGACTGTGTATTAATTAATAATTTTGTCTAACAGTGAACTGAGCTTTGATTCTTAGCACCCAGAGATGCGATGTTCAACATATCTGGAAATGGTTCACTCAAAAAAAGTGGTTATCTGTCCCCATCCTCAACCACATATCTTGCAAATAAAATGCTTATGACATGTACCTTTTGAGGTTTTCTCCTTCTCTGGCTGGAAACCCCTCCTTTCCCAGTCCAGCAGCCTCTCAAGCTGTTAGAGGTAGTTCCCTTTAAGCTAAACAGTGAACCTGAGTACTCTAAAGGTAAATACTATCTGAAGAGTCAGATCATATTTTCCAGTTCCCATTTAGTAACAGCTCCTTATCTCAGTATGGCTCAACCAAGTCCAGTTTCTCTGCCCATACCTGAGACAACCGTGTGCTGCTAAGTTTTCTCAAACACATAGAAAGAGATTGCTTTTCTTCTGGAGACATGAGGCAGAACTCTTACAGAGCAACACAAAACTTTGGGCACATAAGGATTGCCTTGTTTGTGGTGCTGGAGTTCTGTATTTCTAGTCTGCCCAAATCCAGACAGAATATAGCCACAGACTTGGCCTGTTTATCTTTGTTTTTGTTGAACCAACACCTATAAGTAAAACAGAAACTTCATAAAAGAGACTAACCACTGTTGAGGTTTTGCCCAGCTGTACAACCTCTGGTTTCCTCTCACATAATTACAGAAGGACAAAAGGCTTGATCCTCAGTCACACACAAATCTTTCCCCTTTGCAGAAAGGGAAAAAATATTTCTTAAGAGGAGGAAAACAAGATCAGAGTATGTATTGCAGGAAACAACAAAGAATGGAGACCAGGGTATGGACTAGGCATTGGGTTTTTTGTTTACGAATAGTAAAGCCAGAAGAAACCATTGTAAGCATCTGCTCCAGCCTCCAGAGTAACACAAGGCAGAGGATTTTCCCAGTTAGCTAGTCTTCAAGCTACAGAATCTGTTCAAGGAGGAGAAAAGATCCAATCTTGTCTGGAAGCTTTCCAGAGAAGGGGGTTCATCACAAATGCTTTTTAATTGTCCCCAGACATTACCTGTGTTCCACATCATATTTATGGGGCCTTGTTTCTAGTCTGAACTTGCCTTCAGCTTCACCCACTGCATACCATCATGCATTTGTCTGCTGTACTGAAGAGGTCCTATCCTCAGCCTGCCTTACCTGTGGTGCTTGAATCACAGGATGACTCCACCAAATGGTGTCATTTCAGCAGTGCAGCTCTGTGAAAGACCATGGACTTGAACACCACTCCTGAACAACCCCAGTCTCCTTACTAGGGGTTGCAGAGCACTACTCAGAAAGCCCATTTCTTTTAAAGCCCTCGGGGCCTCCTCGTGGGAATGACAGGATGACTCTCAAAACACTAAACATTGTTTATAACAGAAGTGGTCACTTATAAATAGCTCTCACTTATTGTCATGTGGCCAGCTTAATTAAGTAGTGCAGAGCGTGTGCAGTCACTCACCTCAGACAGAAAAATCTGTATTGGGCCTTCGCTCTAATGCGAATTTCCTAACCTGACAGATGGGGATTGAGTGTCTGTTTATGCCAAGAGGAGTTTGCTAACATTTTTTTCTCTAATTACTAATTATACCGGTGAAAGGGGCTTTACGGCTGGAGTCTTGGAAATGTGAAACTTGATCATCAGAGACTTGCAGGAAAGATGGAAGATTGATGGGTGACATCAAACAGCTGACAAGGAAGCCAGGGCAGCCAGACAGACAGCAGCTGCTTCAAGGGGCTTCACGGGTTGGGGCGGGGGGGGCAGCTGCTCAGAGGAGATGGGGGTGCGTGTGGGAGCAGCATGGAGGGTGCTGAGCCGTTTTAAGTGTTCGCCCCTGCCCCAGTCATTTCAGATATGAACGAGTCTAATCTCCCTGCACTCGAGGCTGCATGTGAGAGTGCATCCACGCACAGGTGATAAGGCAAAGCAGCAGGGCTGAAGGCAACTGTTGCTGCAGAGGGCTCCAGCTATTGCAGAGGGCTCTACAGCATACTGCAACCACCTGACTGAGGAATAAGAGCTGAAGGATGTAAATCAGGTTATCTGGGCCTAAGGTTTCCCAGATCTAAGCCTAAACATCAGCGTGTCCGTTCCCTCATGCGTCAAGAAACCTACTGTCCCAGCCAGCTATGGAGTGAGGCCAAGGTCATTGTAAATAGATTCCTGCAGAGCAATTTCCTTCTTTTAAGGAGACGGGAGTTACATATCCTCATTAAGTTGTACCAATTCCTGTTCAGAGGTCCAAAATCAAATGCATTCTTGTAGTCTCTGTCTCAATGATAGGATCAGCACTTTGCCTGATTCTCCAAAAGATGTTTGGCCCAGGCTGGCATGTGGTACCTCTAACCTGTTAGCATCTGGCAGGCTGGACACTGGTGCTGCATTGCAGTGCTTGTACAAACTCAGTCTCCAGTGGTCCAGCCACACTGTACTTCACGTGGCCTCCAAGCCCTCATTTTCCTTGGCATTCTTGGGAATCATGGCCACTGGTTGCCTTGTCTAAACTGCAAACCTCTTCTGAGTACAGCTACTCTGGCAGTATGACTGTCCACATGGAAACTCTTGTGTGGGCAGGAAGACTTCTGCTGGAGGTGTTAAACCACCATCTTGGATGCAGTTCCTGAGTGGACATAAGAGTCTTGGTGCTGGCAGGGCTTCTCCTGCTCCCATCTTTATTGTCTGCTCACCAGTGCCACCCTGAAGTGGATAAATTACTATACCATGAGCCCACACTACTACACAAGCAAACTGCAGCCCACATCCTGCCCAAACCAACTGTTGTAGACAGTGAGCAGAGTTACCATTGGAAATATATAAATTTGGAGTCCGCTGCAGAGTGGAGATAAAGCTGGAGATAAAGCAGGCTTGCACTGTTCCAGAGCAGTAGACATCTGTCTGATTTGTGTAATACTAACTTTAGCCTTGAAAAGAGCCAAAAGACCAGTGATCAGCACTGCATTCCACGAATGTTAAAGGAGCACATAGAAGCTGTCCCTGTGAAAATCGCTTTGCGCTGGATGTAAGAGAGCACACAGCAGCATAAGGGTAAGCAGATTTGTGATAACAGGAACTTTTCCACCAGAATAGTTAGTGAGCTGAATTTCAAACTGGTACAGTTAGTGTGTATGTATATTAATGCATCAATAACCTCTACTGCCGCCTAGCCAACAATCAAGATAGCTACCACAAGCTCCATCTGAGGTAACAAGTCCGCCTTTCACCATTAAATTTCAACATTAAACTAATTAGGAGTGTTTTCAAGAGCTCTAGGTCATGAATATAAGTTTTAAATAAACAAATGATCACATAGAGAACATCATGGTTCAGCATGTACACTCTTATCCCACTGTTTCTGGTCCAGGCTGGTAGCCTTCATCAAGTGCAATTGAAGAGATAGCATAGGGGTAACTGTGTAACACACATATTGACTTCCATGAAGGAACCTAGTTATCAGTTCTACCTAGGAAATGCTGTGCTCTCCCACAATGATGCTTGCATTTTCATGTTCACAGCATCACAGAAAGTTAGGGGTTGGAAGAGACCTCGAAAGATCACCTAGTCCAGCCCTCCCACCAGAGCAGGATCATCTACAGTAGGTCACACAGGAACGTGTCCAGGCTGGTTTTGAATGTCACCAGAGAAGGGAAGCCTATAATAACCTCTAGGGGTAACCTGTTTCAGTCGTCTGTCACCCTCACAGTAAAAAAGTTTGTGTTTGTACTTTTCTTGTCATAGATACAAAACTACTGAGGATATTTTAGCTTAGAGAACAGTCTTGCTCTTTCCCTGTGTAGAAGAAAACTCCCATCAGAAATCTAGCCTGAGATTTCCAACTCTGGCTTTAAAAATGCATAGAGAACTGCACAGAAAATCTTACTATTTAACCTTGCAATTAGCCTTGTATTGTCTTATTCTATCTTTATTTCTTTCTACAGATTATGATTGAGACATGCTATTATATAAGACACACATAAGTGTCTTGTATCCTCTGGGGGAAAAAAATCCAAAACAAATCCACAGGCCTTTTGAAGCACCCATCATCAGATCCTGATAAATATCCTAGAAAGCAGCTGGGCAAGACACTTTCAACTTGATTTTTATCAGACTGATAAGCTGTTCTTTTTAAAAGTCTAATGCAAATGATTTTCAGTCTAGGTCAGGAGCGTTGATTAAAACATTCTGACTGACTTCAGGATAAGAAATGGATGAAGGTCAGTGCATAATGTTTCCTGCCTTCAACAATTCTTTAAATTCCAATTATGTAGGTGGAGGTCTAGAGCCCAGCACGGGAGGATGAGCAAACAAATGGGCTAATGCAGGTCAATGTATCCCAGTTTAAAATGACTTTAAACACATAGCACATCCCTAATGGTAGTATTGCCATGCCCCACCAGCATCACGTCCCACCAGCAGTGAATTTGCACTGAGAGAAATGGAATTATTTTCTCCCAGTTTCAAATTACTGCCTTTAGTGCCTTCTCACCATTCATTGCACTTCCCACTGCAGGGCCACCTTGCTTGTATGCAGCAGCTGCAATGCAGTGTGCCCCAGGGTTCTGAGCTCCATCTCTCCCTTGCTCTTTCCACACCTTTACATGTCCTCCATAGGTAACATCAGGAACAGGAACCATTTGTTCAGAAAACCACACCGTTACTGGCTAGTCGATGAAATAATCTATGGTGGCATAACTGAAGCCTTAAGGAAGGCCTCCCAAAAGACAAGCTAAGCTGCATCATCAGTAGTCCATTTTCCTGAACACTTGGGCAAATTATTTGGTTTGTGGTGCTGTAAAGCTTTACATCATTTTGATTTATTTCTGAAAAGCAAAAAGGATAGTGCTTTCTACAGCAAACTCCACTACCCTAGAAGTGGCTCCATTTCAGAGCAGCCATTTGTTACATCCAAACTCTGACACTTCTTGGTGGGATACTTCTCTTTTTCTAGTGTTGTCTACCTTGTTAGACCAAAGCTGGCCTCTCAACTCCTGTTGAGCAATAGTTGGTGTGGCAAAACCAAAAAAAATCTTGCACATGTCAAACCTTTGTATAAGAGAGAACCAGACAAGCTGCACTTCACAAATCCACAGTGCTAGTAAAGACACTTAAGTCATCTTGAGAGGAGTTTGCAGCAAAAAGAACTAATAAATCGGTGGTTTCTTTAAATTGTTATTGCTTAGTCATCACAGGATTTTGTGGGAAGAAATGCAAAGGCATATGGAAGAAGACACATGCACCAATATTTTTCTCTTGGCATTTAACATATATTTTCAAGAAAGATAAGAAATTCTGCTTTCTTTCATTTTGCTCACAGTCTTACTTTGACGTGCTTGATGACAGAAAACACAATGACCTTTAGATGTCTATGTGCTCATAGACATCTAGAAGACTATTGGGATGTAGACAACACAGCCAGTATGTCAGGCCAGGCTGCTCAGCGCAGCCGTTTGTCTCAAATCCATCCACATTATTTCCAAACACTGACTAGTACCCCTCTTAAAAATCACTAGATTGAAAATAAGCACTAAGTATGAAAACACTGTCCTGGGCAGGTCAATACTTGGGGAGCATGGCCAGATTTTAGGTAACTAGTGGACTTTTTCCTTTGATATTGCTCATTTTGCAGCACTGCCACAGGAAATGTTTTGCTTTGCCTGAAGAGAATGAAAAAGCCTGATTCTTCATTCTAACTGCTCATAATGTGAAATAAGGAACTTGTCTGACAGAAATTAGAGTTAACGCAGTTCATTAATTAAGAAAAGTGCTAGTTAGAGATTCTTTTAAACTTGATCTCTGTAAAGTAAACACTGCATTTTGTTTGCTTAAAGCTTACTGAATCCATATGAATGGCAGAAGTTGTACAATGTTGGTGATAAGCTGTTACTGATTCTTTGCAACTTTTATTTATTATAAAGCACCTCTCAGTAGTAAGTGGAGCTTTTACATGAAAACACGTGTTTAGGATCTGACGGAGATGGAAATATCATTTGACTTTCCAAAAATTATATAATTTGCTCTTTAAATAGAGAATTAGATTTCTGGTAATTTTAAATTAAATCTTTCAAGTAGCTAATTTAAGAAGAGCCTTGACATTTCCTTTGCCATCTCTTCTAGGGGATCCTGATTTGGCAGGGGGGTTGCACTAGATGATCTCCAGAAGTCCTTTCCATCCTCTACTATTTCTATGATTCCATGATTTTTGCTGTCATTTGCAGAAACAAAGACAGGGCAAATTGTTTCAGCTTCCCATACTGCTATTTAAAATCTTGCACACAGTATTCACATGCAGACTTTGGGGGCAGGAACCTGCTTGGTTTTGTGGCTACTTCACATGAGTGTAGCGTCCATGCAAAGAACCTGAAGACAACTACTCTTTCGAATATCTCAGTAGAAGGGTGCAAAATGTGGACCTGGAAGGCACAGACTGCTCATCCCCATCACCCTTTATTCATTGTGCTTTTCCTCATAATGACTGAGGCTATAGCACAATGTAGGTTCAGGGCTAGATCCTAATGCTCTCAGGAATAAGTAAATTTCCAAATTATTTGTAGGAATTTCTGTAGGATGGCTGAAATTTTCAGGTGCAAACTCAGCCCATTAGCTATCACAGCACCCACCCTTCCCCTATCTTTTTATTTCACACAATGCCTGGGAAATGCTGGTAGTGTGGAGCTCGATGAAGTTCAAGGCAGAAGGGTCTCCATCACAGCTGACTATGGAGAACCATGTCTGCATACTTTTATTGGAGTGCTGTGCCTGGAGCTAGGTTGAGGTGCTTGGTATGAGTCTTATAAATCATATGGACCAGCTGCATCTAGAAGCAAGGACTGGGAGGTCAAAAGTCTAAGAACTGCTCCTACTGCTGCAGCTAAACACTGGCTGTGAGTCTTCATGGTTCTATAGCCTGCTGACAGGCACGTGATTATGCCTTGGTATTTTAGGGGATTGAAGTCCAGCTTGAACTCTGGAGATGCAGAATAAGAAAGGCTTATGAAGTAGGACATTGGAACATGCTGCCCAGGGAGATTCATCATTCCTGGATGTGTTTAAAAGTTGTCTCTATATATGGTGATTAAGGACATGATTTAGTGGTGGTCTTGGTACAGTAAGGTTAATGGTTGGCTGAAATGATCTTGGAGGTCTCTTCCAATCTAGACAATTCTATCATTCTGTGACAAGAATGATGCAGGTGAAAATGGAGAACCATGGAGAGCTGTTCTGGTCTAAGATAAGGAGATGATATTTTGACTTCGATTTTATGAAAGGATAAAGGATAAAGTTCCATGATAAGGCATGATAGTGTTTTGGGATACAGCCCTAGGTACTCCCCTGTACTGGGAATATTAATCATTGCTGTTTTATAAAGCAGATTTTAGCACAAGAACGAATGAGAGAGACTGGTGGCAGAATAGGGCAGGAAATATTCATCATTCCACGGACTTCTTTTCAAAACCTACTGATTGAATTATGTCTACTGGGAGTGTATGCTCTCAGGGAAATAGACAGAAAAGAAAGGAGGGAGAATTAAACTGAAATCAACAGTTTTTGAATAATAGATATTGTTGCAATTTAATTACTCTGCAATTAATCGTTACTCTCAGAAAATTTGGTTAGAAACCATTGAAATTGTTAAGATACCAAGGCCAGAGAATTACGGGTTTAGCCATTTAATTACTCAAATTCCAGTTCAGATACCATGTATTTCTATAAATAATCTTTCTTCCTTTAAAAAAATAAACAAACACACCATGTCTTTCCACCACTTACTATCAATATTTTCAGTGCAAACTCTGGCACACATCTCAGGTCTGTTTACCCTCTGTGGTGTTAATGCTTATTTTAATGGATTAGAAACACTTTTATTTTAATACCAGTAATGGTATAATGTTTCAAATTCCACTTATTTATATTTTACTTTGTTTGGCTGTTGAGTAAGGTTAGTAGTTAGTGCTCAGCACTCCTGTGCAAGACTGTTTCTTGACAGCGGTAGGATTAGGAGTGCTGCAGCAGCAGATCTCCACAGAAGGCTTTCCAAACTTGGGGAAACTACTCCTGTGCCAGCAGAAAGCAGGCAATGATACAGGATTTGAAAGTGTGGAAGAATGGGGCGGAGGCTGAGAGTCTGGCTTTCCAGCAGGGGTGGGGAAATGTTTTCTCTGGATTTATTTCTTTAGGGCAAAGAATAAAATCTTGTGATCTCTTTTGGAAAGGGTCAGGAATAAGCCTGAGATATCTGAAATTGGACTGTTTTGCTGACTGGCAGCACTGAACTGCTTCCAAAATCCAGTTACCTAGAGACAGTAGAACTATCAGAGGGAGTCTTTCTTTAAAAAGGCTTCTGCACAGCATCCAGCTGAAATTTGGAACTCATTTAACTGACATACGATAATGGATTTCATTTTGAGCTTTGCCAGGAATCCTTCTACCATTGGCTGTAGAGAGGAAAAAACATTCTCCTCGCACATGCATGCACATGGGAGAGAGCAGACTACGAAAGCATCTTTTGTGAAATTAAAAGCAGGGCCTTGTAAGGCTTTTTTTCTCCCAGTAAAACAACGTTGGTGGAGACTCTTAAATGTAAACTTATTTGTATGTATAAAGGAAGTTGGATCTGTTCTGCATGTTACACTTGTGGTAAACAACAGGGACTATTACATTTGTAGCCCAGCTTGATGGGAAATACTAGAGCAAAGAGAAAAACAATAACTGGCCAGGCCAACACTAAATGCTAGAGCCTGAGGGAGAAGAGAGTATCTTCAACTTGCTTTGATTTTGGCCACATTATTAGATGGACAGGTCTATCAATTTGTGCATATAGTGGCCCTGAAATAGAGGTCAGGCCTTGTCATGTGGCAAATGGACTTGTCTTTGCAATTGAGCTGTTCCCTTGCTCTCTAACCATCCACACACATTCCCACAGTTCAGTGAGCATCTAGAAATCCTTATCTACTATCTTATTAGGAAAGCCCACTACAATCCAAAGAGATTATTTTATTGTTTCATTATGGATAGAAGTCAATCTAATTAAGAAATTATTCACCTTTGGTGCTACAAAAATTTTAAGCCCACCACACCATATTCAGAACAGAAGTGCTTTAACACATTAATGTTCTGCTTAAACTGGGTCCCTTTGAGAACACATGGATTTATAATTTGTATCATTTGCATATGCAGAAATAAGCCTTTTACATCCTAAGGCCAAAACAGAAATTTGGTCCACATCCATGAGGCCAATGCAGTCCACGTGGGAGCTTTATGCAAATTACATTAACAAATTTAGAGTCTGAAAAATAAATTATAAGGAATAATTTGGTGGTCAGAGCAGCAACTGTAGGCAAAGACTTCCTACATCCAACTACAGAAGAATTCAGGGAGGGAGTGGAAACACATGCCACAGCTGCCAAATCTGTGTAATTTGTGAGACGCTTGCATCCCGGGGTAAGGCAAACTTCAACCACAGTGTTATGAAACTGAAAAGGAAAGCAAAATTAATTTTTTCTTCATCTGTTGTGAGGGGAAAACGTGTTCTCTCAAAAAAAACCAAAGCAACAAACAACCCAAACACCCCTTTCTAGTAACTTTTTCTTTTAGAAACATAAGGAATATGAAGGAACTTCCTCACAGTAAGGGTGACAGAGCACTGTAACAGGCTGCCCAGGGGGGTTATGGAGTCGCCTTCTCTGGAGACATTTAAAACCCACCTGGATATGTACCTGTGCAACTGGGTCTAGGTGATCCTGCCGTGGCAGGGGAACTGGACTAGATGATCTTTTGAGGTGTCTCCCAATCCCTAATAATCTGTGATTCTGTGACTGATTTTCTCACCAGTGCTGAAGGCCATGTTAGCTGTTCAAGACAACCTTCTGGAAAGTTTTCTAAAGTGAAAACAGCCTTCTGAAGCCATAATTTGGAAGCCCGCATGCTTAAGAAATATGTAAATCTTATGAAAGCAGTATAGAGCAATTAACTATGTCCTTAAGGACTTAAGCAAAGAAGACTCTGCTCACTTCTCAACTGAAGGTGAGAAGTTGAGGGTTCTTACTCAAAAGATCATTTTTTCCAAATATTTGTCAAGCATTTAAAATAAGCCCTTAAAAAAAAAAGGCATGATTAAAATTAATTCCCCTCTCAGTCAGAGTTTAATTACTTAAGATCTAAAACCTTTACTAGTTATTTAGTCAACTCTAGTCTTTCAGGAAATACCAAGTACGGAAGACATTACTTTTACAACTGATAATGCCTTTCCGCTCCCCACGCTTTACTGGAGATTAAATAAGTGCAAATGTTCTTTAAGTCATCCTAAAAAAAAGGCAACCAATGCTCCTTCTTTCCGAAAGAGATAGTGTGTATAACTTATTTTTACATATCCTCTCATTATTATTGTTATTATTATTAAAAGTTTGGGCACAAGAATCATAGAATTATAGAACCATTAGGGATTGGAAGGGACCTCGAAAGATCATCTAGTCCAATCGCCCTGCCACCTGCAGGATCACCTAAACCAAATCATACAGGAACACATCCAGGCGGTTCTTAATTGTCTCCAGTGAAGGAGACTCCACAACTCCCCTGGGCAGCCTGTTCCAGTGCTCCATCACCCTCACTGTGAAGAAGTTCCTTCTCATATTTATGTGGAACCTCCTACGTTCCAGCTGATACCCATTGCCCCTCGTCCTATCCGTGTCTAGCTACTCGGCAGTATAAACCATGCACATTTTCTTACCCTGCTTTGTAAATTCAGAATACAAAGGCTTGTCGATCCCTTTCTCAGGGAAAGACCTTTTGTTGACACAGAGTATTCACAGAGTATTAGAACTGCAAGTGTATTGAAAATTCTTGGCTTTGGTTTCTCCACTTACATATTCAAAAACAACGAATTTTTTTAATAAGCCAGAAAATAAAGGGCAGACTTCATGATTTTTAGATTGTCAGTCTCTGGAAATCTCACCGTAAATATTCTTGTCATACACAGTCATCACAGATAGGCCCCTTAACTCTTGCACTAGTGGTAGATCCAATTCCATTACACAGAAATGTCAGGTTTATATCTGTGCATTCCTTTGTTGAGCAGAAGGTCCCCGAAACCATGTATTGTCTCTCTGTCCTTAATTTCTCCATTCCTCGCATCTGCAGCTTACTAGTATTGTTGCATTGCATTGTTGTACTAATACAAGTTTTAAGATTGCAGCAACTTCATATTTATTTATCAAAAGGAAGCTGAAGCTTTTCAGATGGGTGTTTTGCAGTCCAAACCATTTGGAGAAAATAAAGCCTGTAGTCTCTTTTGTCTGCTGGATTGTTTAACCAAGACTGATCTGGATTACAGCTTGGCCAATAAGCATCTTTGGCAGCACAGCCAGAGGGACAGGGACAGCCAAAGGAGGTATCTTCAGCTGACTTCACTACTGGAGAACCTATTTTTAGGACTACATGCTAGGGCCCTTTCTAATAGGGAATAAGTTTATTTCTCTCCTTTGTTTAGGATAGAGGCAGAGGTAATTAAAAATGAACCAGTATAAACTCCCAGTGATTGGCTGTCCTGCTTGAGCTTGGCTTGCTATCTGCTACAGCATCTAACAACAAGTTATGTAGATACATTTACTAAAATAAAAATGCAGTAGCTTATTTTCCTTCAAATAATTCTTAAGCATCCAGTCGAGCACACAATAGATATAAACAGTCCAGTTCACAGTTCTCACACCTATCGTTCATGTTCTCAGAGCTATCTGTAGACTGACATCAGTCTAGCCAGGTTTTAACCTTCCTATGAAGATGCTGAGCATACAGATCAATGTGTGGGTGTAATCTCTTGTCATCCCTTATGACTATCATGGCAGTGCCAATTTCCAGCCAAAAGTGTCTGGGTGGACAACCCTCTCCCATTGGTCCTCCTGAAGCTAATGAAGCCATGAAAAGTCAGAAGAGTAGTTGATAATAAAGGTATTTGTCATCATTATCTGTTCAATCTGCTCCATAGCTCTGTCCTGTTCTGCTGCATTGGCTGGTGACCCTGCCCTGTTGCTCTTTCCTGTACTGTCTCAGTGCTCTTTAGCAGGCACAGGCTGCATATCCAAAACTTTAACAAAGACCAAGGTTCTGGTGGGAACACCACACTGTTTCTGTGAACAACTGAGGTCTGATTATTTTTTCTGGACAAAAGAAGAAAACCTCAAAAAGAGAAAAATGGACATCAGCCAAGAAACAGGGTGGGGGAAAATGTTGGCAAATCTACTGTGCAGCTTTCCCGTGTTATAAACTACGTCACTGTCTGCAAACCCATGTAAGATGCCCCTTCAGCAAAGTGAGATAATACAAGACTTTCCTGTTACATCCTCTACAAATCGAACTTCGTACTTCTCTGCTGAAACTGTGTAATTAAAGATGTTTTATTCAGCACATACAGTAGGCCACCATCATCCCAGAATGACATTCTAAGGCAGTTATGCACTTCACAGGGTGGCTTTATGGCTCCAAAAGAGTTGAAGATTTGGACACTCTCGAGAAATCCCACACTGTAGAAGGGGCTGGGGAAGGGCCACATGTGGTTTGGGGTATTTTCACCAAATGTTAAATCACACAGAATATTTCACTCGTCTCCAGCGTGAGATCACGGCGTGACTCCTCCGTAATGAATTCTTTATCTTGGCAGCTCTCCTGCACTCTCCCAACTGTGCCTCCCTTCTCCCTCTGCTCCCAGCCCCGTCACATATGGTAGCGTTTGGCGAGTCATTCCAGCCTGGCGCAGGCCCGCACCTGTAACCCCCACCCCACCCCGCCCCGCAGCTCCGCCGGTCATGGCTCTCCGACAAGGCCCTAGGCCAGAGCTATCGCCCTCCGCCGCCAACGGCCCGGGCGGGTGGTGCAGGAGGGCGCGGCAGGCAGGCACCGCCCCGCAAGAGCCGATGGTTGCCAGGGGCGACGCGTGGGGTCAGCCCACACCGCGATGGGCCCGAAGCGGCCCCAGACTGGCGGTGTCGCCTCGGCAGGGGTCGCGGTCAACAGCTGGGAGGCTGAGCTGGTGTCGGCCCGCCTCGAGGAGGTGAAGGCAGTGGAGGGGCCTCGCAGGGGCACAGCGGGCGGGCGGGCCTCGGGGCGTGATGGTAGGATGGAGCGGGGGCAGGCCTAAGGCCGCCCTCGACACTCCTCGGGCCCGGTTGTCCCAGCGTTACTGCGGGGAGCTCCGCGGGTACTAACCCGCCTCCTCTGTGCCCATTGTCTCTGTATGCCCAGTGGGTTTCAGGCTTTTTTTCCCCTTCAGCCCTTTTCTTTGTGGGTCTTAACGGTGCTAAGTTTCGGCTCAGTGAGCTTTTTATAAACTGCTGAACAACGAGGTTTGATGGAGGTGCTGACACAGCATTAACATTAGCGTTGAAAATGTGAGGCTGTAATTTTCCTGCTTGTGTGTGCGCCGCTAAAAGGCACTTTTTTCTGTCTCTCTTTTTTTTTTTAATTCTTTTACAGCATGCGAGGCTCTAAAGGCATATTTAGGTTTCCAGGTTCTATATAAGCAATGTAATTCTAATCTTGGCTTGCAAGAGAATTTGGGTTCAGAAGTAGGGTAGTATTTTAGCAAACAATAATATTTATCTAGCATGTGTTTATCTAGCTCTGCTTCTGAAAATGAGACAGATGAATTCTGTGGCTTTCTTGTTTGGTAGGTTCCTGTTGTGCCTTATTAAAATGGGGGTTTTTTGTTTGTTCTGGTTTAGGATATTTAATATTTTTTAATATGCTAGCAATTCGAGTTAAGTATGAGGAGTTTTGAATTAAAGACTTTTTATGTGGCTCATCAGTTTTCCTAAAAATGCTGCAGATATCAAAAAAATCTCTTAAATACTTACTAGCTTTTACCTTTAATTGGTAGTAGCCATATAGTACATACTTAGCCAACCAAAATCTGCTTTTGAAGCTCAGCTAAGACTGTTTTTTCCCATTTTTCCATAGAATATCGATTTTTTTTTTTTTTTTTTAGTGGAGTTCAGAGGTGCAGGAGACATTTAGTCTTGTCCCTCCTCTAGGAGAACCTCCATAAGGCATGAGAAGGGGTTGGAGGTTAAATCTCCATCACCTGTTCAGTTCCTAACCTCTCTCTTCTGCTTCCTAGCAAGGTGTCAATTAGTAGCTTTTCTTCATGGTGGTGTTTACTGTGGTGGTTGGTATTTTCCAGCACATTCACTGAATAAACTGCTTAGTTTACTCTGTGCCTTCTACATCTGATTTGTTACATTGTGTTGAATGCAAACCGTTGTATCGAAGTATTATACGAGGTAGAAGTTAAAATGTTCAAAATGTCAGAAATTCGAGAAATAGGGTTATCGAGGACCACACACTGAGGCAGATGTAGAGAAATGTTGCATATGTATGCACTGACTGGAGCAAGAATTCTATATGAAAAAATGTGATTACCTAGTCAAAGATTATTGTAATGCCTATACTCGTGGGGTTTCCTTAGCCCTTAATTCTTGTGTTGTCCAATTGTTTTCTGTTCCAGTTAAGATAATTTCATTTTCTCAGTCTCACTGTTAGCAGGCAGAGCCTTGAAAACTGGGGAAACACTGCTGCAGTCAGCTCAAACTTGGGTTTCTCTGATGCCGGGCAGCTACCGAAATCTGTTATTGTAGGAAAATGTCATTTAGTTTTTATAGTCACGGCCAGGAGCATACTTGGTGCGAAGCTGCCAAATGCCAGCAAATCTCTGAGCATGTGTGAATCAATATTCATCAAGTATCCCCAAATGCGGGTATACTTAATGTAAATAAATGTACTCTGTATCGATTTAACTTTGACACAAATATGGCTGTGCTGCCAAATGTGGTTCCTTCCTCTTGAACAGAGAAGGAATTGAATATCTTAATTACTTAATCACATGGGATTTTTTACTAAAGGATAAACGCAATTAAAAAAAAGAAATCTCACTCTACAAATATGCCTCCCCCATCCCCCTGCCCCAGTAATCTTATAGCATTCAAGATTTAAACTTGAATATATAAAAGTCAGGAACTGAAAGCAGCCTCTAAAGGAGAGCAACTTTAATTGTATTTGTCACAGACTTTGCTCCTTAATATTTTATGTGATATACCATATGAATACAAAGTTGTTTGGGAGGTGACAGGAACTCCTATCTATTAAGTCAATTTTCTTCCTCGTAATTCACATATAAAGAATTCTTAAATTTTTTACTTGAGTCAATTTAGAGATTTATCCCTTCAGATGAGGCAAAGGGAATTTACTAGAACTGCTTTTAAATTGTACCAGAAGGACTGAGCAATGAAATGTCAGATTTTAATGTCTGTTTATGACTTAAAATATTTTATTAGCCTGATCTATGAAAAGGAGTCATTTTACCAGTAGTGTTAAGATTTTATGGAAGCCTATGCTGACTAAAATATGATTTAAATAGTATTTACTAACCAAATAATTGCTTTTACTAAATGCACTGTGTAAACTGGTAAACCGACAGCTTAAAAACATGTACAGAGGAAACACGGATTTTACAGAGCCTCACATTATAGTTTATATGCTTCTTTTGTTGTTGTGTCTAACGTGCTATGCAGAAGAACATGGAACTGCAAGGTTTTTGCCTTCAGATATTTATCTGAATTTGGTTTACTGCAGAATTAAATGACAAAATACAAATTAAGTTTCTTGGTTTTAAACTTTTTATGCTTTAAGTAATTAAAGGGTGAATTTTGCTGAGTAAAAGGTGAATTCTGGGCAAATACAGACCTTAATTGAAATAACTATTGTCTGTAACTGTTATTAGATAATATAACTAAGCATAGCAGTTGGAAGTTGTGCTCTGCTGTGGCTTCAATTTGTCTTATTTTATTAACATTTTAGCGCCTGAAAAAACTAAAAATGTTCTAAAATAAATGGGATGGCTCCACTTTCGATTACTGTTCATAATCCTACAGAGAGGAGTTCAGCTGAGCTTTGGTACTCTGACGTGCCCAGATTGTACAGTAAATGCTCAGGCTCTTAAAATCAGAATGCACTAGTAATGTGGATGTGTGTCAATCAGCAGATAATGAAAGGAGGCTTACAGATTTCTTAATAGCAACACCCTGTATGGTCACTACATTACAGCCAACCTTTCCCAGTAATGCCAGCTGTATTTTCTGATTTACAAGCTCCCTCATTGTTGAAAGCAAAGAGTGCTGGGGGTAATACTGCTCTAAGTGTTCATAAACCACTAATAAATCTCATTATTTCTGAGGCATTACTTAAAAATCAGGAGATTAAAGAACTCTTGCTGTTTAATGCTCAGATGTTTGGAGTTCAACTTTTGAAATGTTTTTCTTCAGCCTTAACACTTAAATTTGAAATTGTGCTGTAGTGAGAAAAGGTTTGTTTCAACCTACTAGTTTTGGCCCTAAGCAAAACAAACTAAATACCACAAGAATAAGTAGTGATGCAAAATGGCAGGTATTGAGATTGCCTGGAAATGGGGATGGGGGTTGAGATGGCAGCTCAATACTTTTCCTGCCTGAAGAGATTTGTAACCTGGTACTGCAGAAATTAAAAATATACCTGATCTATTCAGATGTCTTCTCTAGCTTGCTGTTTGTGTCTAGGAAATGAAACACGGAAAACAAGTTAAGTTTAAAATGAAAGCTTTTTTCCTTTGGTGTGAATTGAAGTTAAAGATTTTTTTTAACATACCCTATGTTATTCCTATAGTATTGTGACAAATCAGATTTGCTGGCTATGTGTACTGTTTTTTTCAACAGTTGGAGAAAATTGCATTACAGAGGAACACAAAGAACAAAATCAGAGGATAAGATACCTATGTTTTCTGAAAGTAAGGATTTTTTTCAAAAACTGCTAGCTACTTACCCACTTTTCATCAGAGGGACATACAGGTATATGTATGTCCATCACACCATAATAATAAAAATAAATCAAACCAAAATAATAAAAATAAAAGGTGGTTATTTCTAATTCTGAAATGTTGATGTGTTACAACTCTTGATGTGGCCAAGAGTTTTAAATGGACAATGCCATTTGTGATGGTGATTGGAACTGGATGTTTTTCAGTGAGAGTAGTCTGGCCTCCTCTTAACTGCAGCTTGTTTCAGATTGTTCAAGGAGTACTCGGTTATCAATGCCACGTTTCCAGCTTCAGTTTTATTCATTCATATTTGAGTCAACATTGTTGATTCTGTGGGCTCTCTACTACCTGCATTTTGGTCATCTTTGTTCCCGGTATGTAGTGCCCACATTATATTCTCAGTGGCAGCCTCCTTGGAGACATTCCATGCTTTTACAGTACAATTTTTTCTATCCTGTTGTTTAAGCTGGGAACCTCATTTGAGGTAGCCTTAGGGTCACTAATCAGCCCTCTTTCAGATCCTTTCTCAGGTCTCACTTCTACAATAACATTTGAAAGAATTAAACTGAGTAGAGAAGCAGTTGTATATTGAGGGAGAAAATATTTTTAAAGTAACTATATACATTTTACTACTTTTCTCATTTTTATGTTGTGATTTTAGGTGGTGAGCTATAGAGGCAAGGTCTGTTTCTTCTCTATCCTTTCAGTGCCTTGAACATTAAGGATACTGTTACAGTATCGATAATGTAAGGGCAGTATTGCAAAAATAATGGATTTTGAAGGTCAGAAAAGAGCATAGTCATTATGCTCATTATAGTAGTGAAACTATACTACCACTGCACGTTTCCTATCCTTACTGGCTTAGGTTGCTGTTCTTAACGTTCACATTTTCTGAAAATCATTTTCGAGGGCTTAAAAATTTGTGAGTCTAGAAGTAGATGACATACTGTTAATGACCGAAAATTCTGAATCTTTGTTCCTTGTTAAGGTGTGAGTAGCTCTGTCTGGTATTTATAGCTCTTGAATTCTCAGGTATGGTTTACTGCTAATACTGTTTAAATTTTTTATGTAAAGGACCTTGCATTGAGTTGCATATACATCTGTAGAATTAGGTTAGGAGGGCTTATTACTTCCACAACGTTGACTTGTAGAGGCTCATTCTGTGTATTTTATTTTTAATACATTAGCCAGTCTTTTGCCTATGCTGTAAATATTCTCATAGCTAGTTCTGTGAAGGAGCTTTAGCAACTTGTTTAGCAGAGAATTTAGTGGAGAGAGATGCGATACACTGATGTCAAGGGCATCTTGTTTTCTGAGAAGGTTTGCATTTGGATAAATCCAAAGGTGTGTTTTAAAATTCATTTTTCACAAGCAGAATTTGCCTGGCTGTTTTGGTGATTTCTTAAAGGGCTGTGAAGTTGGTCACCACAGTTAGATCAGGAAAGTTCTCTCTGTTGTTTCTAGTGCCTTTCCAAGTAATGAATAACTATCATGAAGGAGAGTTTCATTGTTCAAACATGTGTGTCTGGGAAATATTAGAAGGGATAGAGAATAAGGAGAAGGAATCTGAGGATGGATAATGCTGAAAATGGGATCAGATCATGAGACTAAGGACTAGCTGCACAAGGAGGCTGAGAGCTACAGGATCAAGAAACACGTGTAGGAAGTGTTAGAAGTGGCAGGACTCAGAAGAGGAACAGAGTGGAAATGGAAAGAAGAACCATGTCAAGATGGTTGTGACCAAGGGATGGAGAGATCAAGAAGAGATGGGACTATAATGAAGACAGGTTTCATAGACGTTGTTGCAGGATGATTAATTTGTGCTAAGCAGGTTTAATTTGTGAGCACCAAGATACCAGCATGTTTTATGCAGGAACTGGAGAAGGCATAAGACAGAGGTTTTAAGATGTCTGGAGATTCTTCACCTATCTGAAGAACTGAAGGAAGTTGTGGGATCATGCTGCATACTGCTGTTGGACCATGCCTTCGCCTAACATTTGGTCTAGGATCTGACATTCTTGAGTCTTGCTCACCATATACTGTCAGCATCTGTCTGTGAGCCTTGCTTGTTTCCCTCTTTTGGTGTTCCTCACTGGAGCAAACAGCATAGTGGTATCCATTGCTCCTTTAGCTTATGCCATAGCTTGTTTTAAAGGCTCCATCTCTGCTGGTGAGCCCTGGGGTCATCAGGATGCTGTCACAAGAGGACATTCCAGGCATTTTTCTGAAAGCCTAGAAAATTATTCATTTGCACACAGCAATGGGCATCTAAACGATCTCTGTTCAAAGAATGCTGACGTTTGTGTGTCTAGCCCTTGGCAACTATGCAACGACAGCTTCAACTTGAGTTCAGATAAACTGCAACTCTTGTGCACGTGATGTAATGCTAATACTTTTATACATGGCTCTTTCATAGAGCAGTGCACTGGCCACAATCTTGGCAGCTTTAGGCAGGAGAAGGTATCATTCCCCCATCTTCTCTCCCAACTGGAAGGGGAACAAAGTAATTGCTGCTGTTGCTTCTCCTATTCCTGTGGCTTCAGGGCAGCTGGATCACAGATGCATAGGATCATTAGGGATTGGAAGGGACCTCGAAAGATCATCTAGTCCAATCCCCCTGCCACCTGCAGGATCACCTAAACCAAATCACACAGGAACACATCCAGGCGGTTCTTAATTGTCTCCAGTGAAGGAGGCTCCACAACTCCCCTGGGCAGCCTGTTCCAGTGCTCCATCACCCTCACTGGGAAGAAGTTCCTTCTCACATTTGTGTGGAACCTCCTATGTTCCAGCTTACAACCATTGCCCCTCATTCTGCCACTAGATGACATTGAGAAGAATCTGACACCCACCCTCCAAATATTTATAGACATTAATGAGGTCACCCCTCAGTCTCCTCCAAGCTAAAGAGACCCAGCTCCTTCAGCCTCTCCTCATAAGAGAGGTGCTCTACTTCCTTCATCATCCATGATGCCCTACTCTCAACTCCTTCCAGCAGCTCCACATCCCTCTTGAACTGAGGGACCTAGAACTGGACACAATATTCCAGATGTGGTCTCTGGAGAGGTGAGAATTCTCATCTCTCATACAATCCATCATGTTTTGCGTGCTCCTAGAGCATCAGTGATATGCTTGCATATAATTTTGTGATTTTAAGAACTGATGCTTATTTTGTGCTGCTGTAAAACCTCAAAGAAGTTTATGTGTGGATCTGTAGGAGCCCTTTTAGGTATTTGCTGTTTCAGAATACTGTGCTTAGTCATTCAGGTGATCTTTCTGTCTGTTTGTTTGTTTCTCTGAATATTCTCTGGTTTAAAAGTGGGGCATGTAAGTATAGTCACGTTGTGTCATATTCATGTGATGTTTTGTCTTGGGCAGACAGCTGGACTCAAGGGTCTTGAATGTCTTTTCCAACCTTTACGATTATGATTCTACAATTCTGTCTGGAGAGTATGACAAACTCTTTCCCTCTGTGCAAGTATTTACTAGTTTGAACCTTATGTTAACTGTTGCTTTATCCCATCCCAAGTCTTATGTCTTCTTTTTTTCAGGCTGGATATTAGAAAAAAGTTCTTCAATGTGAGGGTGGTTGATTGCTAGAATGGGCTGGCAGGGGAGGTGGAGGGGGCCAGTCCCATCCCTGGAGTAATTTAAGGTCAGGCTTGATGAAGCTCCGAGCAGTCTGACCTGGGTGGAGTTGTCCCTGTATAAGCAGGTTGGACTAGGTAACCTCTAGGGGTCCTGTCCAGCCTAGAATATTCTATGATTCTGTTATTCAGTTACTCAAATGACTAATGTTTAGATAGGCTTTTTTTCAGCTAAGAAGAGGAACGAGTGAAGAAAGGTACAGAAAAACTGGAAAAATAAGCTTCTGGTGTTTACATTTACTTTTTTTTAACTGTCTCTGCCATCACTTTGCCATCAATTCAGGTTTTGTTACTCTTTTCAGACAGACTTTGTACCTAACATACACATATGAAAATATTTGCATTAAAATCCTAAAGTTGCTGACCTCTTAAATTTGTCTTTAAAATCTCTGCCTGCTGTGATGCACTTTGGACTAGTATGTGACTTTGTTCAGCTGGGTCCTGATTAGCATGACAGTGTCTTGGGACTACCAAGACTACCAGCTTCTTGCTGAAGCTTTTTATGGATTTACATTTATACAGCTTTATTGGTAATCTTGAAGTTCACACATGCAGGTATGCAATGAAAAAAACAGTTCAGGGGTCGCTGAAGAGTGTACACACACCACCATTGGAAGTGCATGTGGATGAAGACTACTCTGGAGTGAGACGAGGTGGAGATAAGCCAGTTGCTTAGTATAAGGGATTCCAGTAGGTTAAAGCAGAAGAAATGAGAAGAGTAAAACCAGTGAAAGTTGCTTAAATGACATAGGCTTGAAGCTTTTGAGGATGTATATCATTAAATAACATGTTCCAATCTTCTCTTATTCTGCATTGCTTTAATGTTGAGATAATAGGATCATCATATACATCAGAACCTTTTTCATAGCATTATGTGTATTTTTCTGAAAATGTTTGAAAACTGCTAGTGGTTTTTATTTGTCAATATTGTAGTGAAATACAACTTGCAAATTGATAAATATAAAATTCTCAGGATGGTGAGGGACCTGAAATTTGTTCCTTTTTTTTTGCTCCAGAAAATAATCACAGTAACACGTATTTTCAGTGACAATGACATATATATTCAGAATTCACTTAGTTGCTTACTGAATTGTCAAATCTGTAAATCATTTTATCTTCGTGTGGTGCTACTGCAGCGTTTCGAGGTTTGTAGAGGATGTTGCTGGGCGTTTTCCACAGCGTAATGCTGCCACCTGATGGCTGAAAGTGGTGGGACTTCTCCGGGCTGTCTAATTTCAGGGTGGCTAATACAGTTGTCATAGAATCATAGAGCCATTAGGGATTGGAAGGGACCTCGAAAGACCATCCAGTCCAGTCCCCCTGCCACAGCAGGATCACCTAGATCAAGCCACACAGGAACACATCCAGGCGGGTCTTAAACGTCTCCAGTGAAGGAGACTCCACTGGGCAGCCTGTTCAGTGCTCTGTCAGCCTCGCTGTGAAGAAGTTCCTTCTCATGTTTTTAATGTGTCTTAAAGGGAGTAACCATCTCTACAGGATTACTCCTTGAAACTACAAGGAAGCACTTCTATTTGCTTGAGTTTAATATCTTAAATGTTTTCTTTTGGAAAGTAGGATGACTGGAAGCCTAGCATCACTTTCGTTGTTGGGACCAAAATTGAAGATGAAATCCATACCAAGGCCCTGTCTCTTGCTGTGCAGGTGCCACAGCGGAAGCTCTTCAGCGTAGTAACTCGTGATGACATTTTCAGACAGGTATTTGAAGAAATTAACTTAAAATAGCAAACCGAACTCTACGTATTGCTTCTGGATACTGAGTTTTTAGCAACAGTAAATTTTGTATTCAAATGAATTACTTGGTGGAAATTTTATAATGACACTAATTCTAGGAGTTCAAAATGGAACAAAAAAATCTTACGGAATAAGCAGCTCTGATCCCTGTAAATAGTTAGGTTTTGTTACAGACTTTTCTGCAAGGTGCTGATCACAAAAGCTCCCTCCCTAAGGTACCGTAAAATGATTCCTCATTGTTGTGCATTGTGAGTGTAATGTTTGCCAAAGTAAAATTATTTATATAAAAACAAAACAGTCTTCTCATAGTAGAATACTTGATTTCTTTGCAGATCAGAGAATCTGGAACTCACAAAGGAAAAAAGGCCCAGGAAGTGCCTATGTACTATGAGGTAAGGTAAACTAGGTATCGCAGAGTAAGTGTTCTTTTATGCTGAAGTAGCTACAGCTGTGGGATTTGATTGCATATAGCTGAGTAAATGCAAATCGATTGCATCTAGTTCACTCAACCATCTAGATAAACAGCTTTCTTTTGTGATACCAGCAATATTCTGCTATACTGCTAATTGGGGATTAGAAGTTTAGTTAGGGATATGAGTTATGTTAACAAAGTATGTGGTCATATTTTGATGGTGTCACAAATTACAGAATAATGATTAGGCTGCTCTCTCAGAGACTTTTGTCTTCACTGATGGGAATGCAGTCCCATAAATGGCACAGCATCTCCATGTGCTAACATCCTTTATCATCTCAGTTTGATGGTAAACTCTTAACCCAGTTTGTCTAGTGGGATATGTCAGCAGGGTTGGGAATCATGCTTGGTACAAAGAATTCTTCCTTTTGCCTTGTTAATGTTCTACTTACAGCTTGTGAGAGGTCATAAAATCCTGTGATTAATTAGAAGATTGTTTAAAATTTTCTCGAGTAGAGTTTTATGACCCTGTGGACCCAGAGCTTAAGGAATTTTGGATCCTTCTAAAAAGATCTTGTTTGCATTTTAGTTCTGCAGTGACCAATAAAGTTTTTATGTGTCTCAGATTGTGGTGGACTTTATAACAGGTCTTTCTAGGTGCAATCTGTTTTTCAGCAATGCCAGACTACTATCTGAACAAGTCCCTTTGGATTTATTTACCACCGACATGACTGTGAATTTTATGCAATTAACCTTCTTCATTTTGGACCAGCCTGCCAGGCAAACTAACCCTTATTTTACCTAGAATGTAATGTCTCTTCAGTCCTACTGACAGAAGGATTTTGAAGTCTAGCTCTAAGCAGAAGCTTTGTATGATACCTGTATTTAATTACTAAGAGCAATTTTCCTTGTGAAGTGGATACTTATTAAATTCCAGCTGTCAGTCCTGTGTCTCATTAGCTACTTACTTTACTCCTCAAAGACATTTTTTTTCCTCCCCTTTTTTAATAGAGAATATAAAATGCCTGTTCTGACCTTTTGCTTGGTCTCAGTTTCCGTCCTGGCTGTAGCAAATTAGAAGATTGATCCTGTTGCCACAAGCATTAAGGTCCTGCTTCTCTGGGCAGAATTTGCCCCTGAGTGCTCGCTTAAAGTCCGTGTGCAGTTTGAGCCCTCAGAGCTTTCAATGCATTAAGGGTAAAGAAGTATGAGGTTGTGAAATGTCCATCCAAGAGGAGCATTTCTGTGTTCACCACATACAGTTTGCTTCTCTGTGGTCAGATTCAACACACTAGCATTTCTACAAGAGCATATGTATTTCTAGGGAGACTGTAAATAACATTCCTGATGTCTAAAGGTCTTTGAACATATGATACATACAAGTGTGTGAATTTGGAACTGCTGACATGCACAAAAACGTGGTTATTAATGGTATTAACAGTTATGTTGTTTCCCATGGCATTGGTCTTATGCAGAGGGTTTTAATAAATTTCTGTGTCTACAAATCAAGAAACTTGAATGGACTGCTCTTGGTATATTGCAATCTAATTATATATCACATTAAAGTAATTTCTGTTGTCTGTTTTAAATTATTTCCCTTACTGTGTTGCATTTCATATTACTCTTATTCTACAAAGTGAATAGGGTCAGGACAGGGTTTATGAATGTGTGGCTAAAAGATTTCTCAGTCCATAAGAATTAAGTGTCCAGCACCTTTTCTGTCACTTGAGTGATACGATGGGAATAGGAGGCCAAACTATTAATTTTGTCTTAATTTCAACAGTTAATGTAATGATGTTAGGCTGAGTTTCTTATAAAGATGCCATGGAAATTATTATTTTTAATTTGTATATAGAAGGGATAATACTTTCTGTAATAGCATAATTAATCAAATTAATTTATTATGTACAGATCTGGGTTGTTTTTTTTTTTTTCAACAGACAGACCCTAAGACAGAATCACAGAATTATTGAGGCTGGAAAAGACCTCTAAGATCAACAAGCCCAGCTCATGACCTAGCATCACCACAACCTAGATGATAGCACTAAGTGCCACATCCAGTCTTTTCTTAAATGTCTCCAGGGATGGGACTCTGCCACCTCCCTAGGCAGATACGTTTGACTAAAATACATGCATTTTATAAGCAAAGTATATAACTTACATTATTTTTGTGCCTTTCTGATAAGCTTGCTAATGTCATATGATTTTTCTTTATGTTTTCCTTGAAAATTCTGGTAAGAGAGAGCTCAGCAGCTGTGTGGTTGGAAAGGTTTTGTTGGTGTGTTTTATCTTCCATATGAGAGTTGTTTATCAGTTTTGGACTTTTCAGGAACATGGTCAGGAAAGTCTCCTTTATGTTACCCAGGAAATTTTGAGAAGGAATCTTGTCCCATAATCAAAGGGAACAAGCTGGAGTTGAGGAGTAGTACCATGGTGAAAAAAGATTGTGGGAGAATATGGAGCCCCATATGACCCCTTCATGTGAGAAGACTGAATGTAGATAGATGGTATTGCTGAAAACGGAGAGTTGGGTAAGACACATAGCTGTGAGACAGAGAGGGGAAGGGAGAGGTGTGGAACACCTTTGTGCTTCTTTCATATAAGCTGGGATGCTTGGTGTAAAGAAAGATGAAAAAGGCACACATGGCAGAGATGAGATGAGTTCTGTTTGGATATGGATCCCAGAATACTGCGTTAAAAATGTGTCCTTGTTCTTTTGAAACTGACAAAACTGAAGTCTTGTTACAGTAGCATCCTTACATACAGTTCTGACTCATTTTCAGACAAGCCATCTTGTGTAGTCAAAAAGGCCGAGTTGCAGTTAACAATATTAATCTTTATTCCACTACCAGTCAAGAATTAGTATGATTCTGGTTTCTCACAGAAAGGCTCCCACCTATACTTGCCAAACTGAAACATACGATAAAATTAGGTGCCAAATCCAGACAGTGGCCCATTCTCATCCTGAAATTCTGTGAGTAGAATATGCCAGTTGTAAACAAGTGTTTCCCACTGTCAAGTCACTGGATAGATTAACTAACTCTGCTGGTTTCTGCTGTATTTTGAGGATGGGAAGCAGCATAATAATTTTCACTGCATTTCAGAAACTCTCACTAAATTTCAGATTCCTTGACAGCAAATATATGGGAATCCACATTAGAAATATTTCTAGGCATGGCAGAATTATATATATGTGTATAAAAATGAGACAAACTTGAGTTATCTTGTGCTAGGCTCTGTATAGTATGGTGTGTAAGAGTGGGAAGCATGGTTTAAGTAGAAAAGGTGGGTGTAATCCAGGAGAGAAGGCCATTACACAAATGAGGTGAAGTCTGTGAAATCTCATAACTTGCAGGGTGTGGGAGGAGGAGATTATTGGATAAGGCATCTGTATTGGAAAGGGAAGTGGGAAAGGATTTCAAGTACAGTAGCAATGTTTGATGCAGTTAGAATGGAAGTTTCCCACTAGTGATTTTTTTTCTTTTTTTAATGCTGCACTGCCTCTAGTGATGCCTCTGTCTCCTCTTTCCTTCCCCTGCAAGACACAGAGCTTTGAAAAGAAGAATTTTTATTCTCCCTTAATCTGTAGTAAAGCTGACCCAGTGCTCTCTGTGTTTCAGCCTAGGCTGGAAAAGGCTTGGTAAATGCCTGGTATTTCAGACTTGCATTGTTATGATTTACACTGTTGTGGCTCACGAGGGGATTTAAATGGAGTTATGTCACTTCTCTGACAGCAGAATTTTATTGTCAGGTGAAAAAAATTGTTTTGCTGCTTCTTTTTTTAGTTAGAAAAGCTACTGACAAGAAAATTTGTAATTATTGTATCCCAAGAGTTGGATGTCTTGCCAGTGTTGCTATCACCTGTTTGGTTTTTGTTTGGCAAAATTAGTGATTTGATTGGCAGAAGAAACTGTTGTGACTTGTAGCACAGGTCACAGTATTGTTTTAAAAAATAATCTGTGGTGAATTTTTTTAAATCTGCTGCAACTTGCAATTAACCTTCTCTGTGTGGAAACTCTGAATTTAGTTTGTCCCTTACTTTTTCTTTTTATTTAACGTGTGTCATGGTCCACACAAGGTGGACTTGTGTAGGTTCTTTCACTGCAATCTCAAAGTGCAAAACTCAAAAGCAAGGTGACCACGCCAAGGGGGTTACGCTTCAATTCAATAGTGCAATTTTATTGTTCCCGTAAAGCAGCATGTGATAGAAAGAAGAGTGGTGGAAAAGGGAAAAAAGAGTAAAGAGGGGAGAGGGTAATAGTTACCACCCAGAGTCCCTTTGGCCTTTTGATCTTCCAGGCAGCATTCCACTAACCTTCCAATCTTCCAGGCAATTCTTGATAGGGAAAACTTCCAAAGCTTTCCTGAAAACTTGCCCCAAAAGCTTGCCACCAAGTTTGCCCCCAGTTCAATTGCTAAGAAGCTGTCTTTTTTATGCCAAGCAACATACCTTGCTTGGACTCTGACCCATGGAGCTCTGCCAAACTCTGCCTTCTCGAGCCAGGCTACCACAGTTGTCCAAATAGGAGGGTCTGAGGCTGTGCTGTCCCTGGAGGAGAGTGGCTTTTGGCCAAGAGGCATGTTCTGGTATTATAATGAGCAAAGTCCACCTGAAGTTCCAGATTTCTTCATCGATGTCAGGGTGGCCCTTGGTGATCAACCTTCCTTGAGAGTCTAATGTTACCCATTCCACACCAGGTAGCGGAGAAATAGCACAGAATCACAGAATGTTGGAGGTTGGAAGGGACCTCAGAAGATCATCTAAGTCCAACCCCTCCCTGCTGGAGCAGAGTAGGCCTACAGAACTATTTCCTACATGGGTCTCAAACCCATTACCACAGGAATTTAGAGTCCCGTGCTCTACCAACTGAAATACAACCAGTACTGCAACACAATTAGGTGTTCCTGGCACTTTCTGCTATGATAGTTTCATCAGTTTTTGTGGTACCTTCTTGTGTCCAGTTCTGTACTTTTAGTATCTAAGTCCATTATGACCATGTTGAGGCAGTTCTGACCGACTCTTACAGTGTGTAATAAATCCCTTCATTCTCTGAATCTTCTGTAACAAACATTTACAATTCACTATTTTTATTTAATTGTGGACACCCAGTGGACTTTGTTCTTTTGCTGAGTCATATCAAATGCAAGTGTAACAAAATGCATGTACTCCTATTTGATAGCTCGTTATATACCAATCCAGAAATTGAATGTTGTCTTGGCTCCTGTTTTGCCCTGAGCACAAATTTCCAATTGGTTGGTTCCCACCTGACCTATGAGTCCTTCCCAGAATGTATCTCTTTAAAGGTTCTCCATCCTGAATTTGGCCTGTTTTCTTTCTTCTGAGATATGTCTTATAATTTTACAAAAACAATTAATACTGCTTTCTTGCACTACATTTCTTTGCATGAATGAGTTTTTCACTACATTCTTTATATCTCCCATGGTTATTGTGACTTCTTGAGATCTTGTAATTGAAGACAGCCTTTGCCACTGCTTTATAGAATGCTTGTTTCTAAATGAATAGTCCAAGAATACTTAAGGAATCCTGTTTTTCAATACATTGGTTATCTGTTCAACTGGAATTGCGGTCTTAACAGACAGTGCTTTGCTCTTTGTGAATGCTTTTCTCTTCCCTTCCAAAAAGAAGAAATTGAATTGGTAATAATTATTCTGCTCATATTTTGTGTTCATTGCCTCTGTCCAGGACATTTCAGCTCCTCTGTTGTGTGGTGATCAGCACTATGTTGCCACTATATGAAATGTAGACACTATTCTTGTTTCCTTTTTTTTCTTTCTTTTTTGTAAAGCATTTGTGTGACATCCACTCTCTGTTCCAGCTTACAACCATTGCCCCTTGTCCTATCACTACACGACACTGAGAAAACTTCTTTGTTTACACTGTCCAGGTCTGCTGGGTTTTGGTATGCCTAGCTTTATAAACTGCCTTTTTGCAATTTTCCATTTATACAGTTAGAAATAACTGCTTATTAATGAAGTGATGCAAACATGCTAGCTCTTGTTTTTCTGAATATAGAGCAAAATTATCACCATTTAGGCTTATTGTTCCTGCATTGTTATTTACTCTTTTACTGTTTATACTTAATACTAGACCAATGCCATGTTAAGAGTTTCTTTTCTGATACATTTTGTAAGAAAGTAAATATAATATTTTCCTCACCACTGCTGACATACGTTGTCTTTCCCTTGGGTTTTGGTTTTTTGCTTTCCTTTCTTACATCTGAAACAGTGAGGACTTTTAAATCAGGCTGTGTAGGATCTTGTTAATCAAGATTGCACTGAATCATCTCTCTCTGTGTATTGCATGTGACAGACAAGCAAAATTAGCTTGCCTGTTGTATGCAGGAACTTTAATATTTAAACAGAAGAGAATATAGAATTTTGATTACAAATTACTCTGTTCCATGTCGTCATTGTCTGAATACAGGAACCATTTGATTATCCTGTTACCTTGCTTTCAGATCTGCTTGGCACATGGTTGTTATAGAAAACCTCCTTGCTAACAGGATCAGGATCAGTTTATGACTGTGCCAAACTATTCCAAACCGACACTGTTATACCCCTGACCACAAATTTTTGCTGTCTTCAGATGAACTGCAAACTTGGGCTATCCACATTTCTTTTAGGTGAAGTATTCCAAGATTTCTTGCATCTTGAAGATTTTACTATAAGTCACTGTGCAAAAAGTTACTTGAGCTTCTATGTGTCCTGCTTATCTTAATTCATATTTCATAATGCCTTTCTCTAGTGAACTTGGTGCTTGCTGCATTGCTGGGACAGACAATTGCTTTGCTCACCGCAGTATGCAAAAGAACAGAATATCATTGTCAGATGCTTTCTTATAACTTTGCCAAATTGACAAGAGTTTTATAGGAGTTTTTCAGAAATCATTTAAATGCTATTTCAGCTATCTTCCCCCCCAGTCAGAGGAAACAGGGATTTGAAGGGTCACATGAGAAAACCTTCCTGTACATAAAACTCCTCTTTTTGGAGATAGTAATGCTGATCTTTGGAATCACTGACTATTTGTGTTGTATTTGTCCTCCCTTAAAACAGTTCATTTTGGTAGCAGTTAGGTGGTTATGAAGCCATAGGAGTATAAATCATAGATGGTTTTATTAAAGAGCTCGTACAAGACCTCTCACCAAGGTGAAAAGTCATCCTAATTTTTATGTAAGGTGTTTTCGGATTTTCAGTCTATTCATCTGCATGTATTTCTATTAAAATATTATTGAAGTAGTTGCAACACTAAAACATATACACTGTGCACATATCTTACAGTTCTCATTATGCATGGCTGAGATTAAACCAGTTAAAGTATGCCCTCAGATCGCATGCTTTCTGCGGACCAAGGTTCAAAGGACAGACCTTGTTACAATGGGTATTTCTAACTAGATTTCTGCTAACTAGATCAAGCTGTGTTGTGATTTGGTAAAAACCAGACTCACTCATATGAGTGACAACGTGTTTTTCTAGGGCACAAGAATTCATTGCTGCTGCTTTGGAAAATATTCACGTGATAAGAAAGGCAGATATTTAGTGCATGAACAGCATATATATTTGTTCAGTATTGCTCAGTAATGCAAGTGTCATTTTTAGTAGGTTTGTTTGAAAAGGACTCTGAGTGGCAGAAGGAGTAATCAAATCCACTTTAATCCTTTTTGTAATTATTTGGAATACATGTTGGTAAAATCTTAATTGATTAACAAAGATGATTCATTTGGTTTAATGATGTGTATGAGTTCTTAAGCTCAGTTTGAATTTTGAGTCATTAATTCACCAGTAAAGAATAATGAGTAAGCAATTGAACTTTTGACATCATAGTTGGGAAGAGATTCTGAGAGGAAAAATTAAATTAGGTGAGTAGTCTGATAGTAGAAACTAAATTGCCTTTCAACACACTACGGGTGTGATCTGAAAGGTGTTTCAGTTAGCTCAGGACTTTCTGGTATTCTTTCAGAATGATTGAGTGTAGTGTGCTCTAGTCAATGGAACTCCGTCAGCAGATTCAGAAATAATTCATAGTATGTGTGAAGAAGTCTTTCGATGAAAGAAATTTACCTGTAGGACACATGCAACTTTTATTCCCTAGTCTGTCTGGAATGCTACTTGAGAGAGATTCACGATACTGATGGGGTTGTAGTAAGTGAAAATCACTTTTTTCCCCCCCCTGCTTTTATCAGCTTCTCAGGAAAACTCATTTAAGCAGAAAATAATAACTTTGGTTGGTATGTGTAATCCAGATAGCCTTTTGACAGATTACTCTCCTGCTTCAAGTTGATTTGAGCTGTGTGAGCTACTAAAGGATTAGAAATACTGAGGAATTGTTCTAGGAATATGTGAGGTATGTGTGATAGCCTGGATTTCTTACACTTTGAAGAATAAAAGAGAAGACAAGACTTTAGAAAGCTCACCCTGGATATGGTAGAACTACTCAATGAAATAGACTGACCACCTTACATAGCAAGTGATGTTACTGCTTCCAGTTAGTGATAAAGCTGTGAAAGTTGATAATGCAATTTATCACTTTGAAAGCTTTTCTGGTTATGGTTTAATAGCCACAATATTTCTGTATATTGAAATGGAGGCATTTTGCAGAAAGATACCATAAACACTCTGGTTTTAGATGTTTCCCTAACTTTTAAGACCGTATCTCCTGTCTCTGGTACTGGCATCTGCCAGTAGTATAGTGTTGCTTACAAGCAGTCATGCAGTGTTTGAATGGCTTGAAGTACATGCCCTTTGCACCAGGCAGCTAAATCTCTGCATGGTTCATACTGCCACCATATGAGATCAAATACTGCATCACTGAAGGCTTTAGGCACTTCACAAATGTGAACCCTGCTGTGTGAGGAATGTTAAGTTTCCTCTTCCTTTAAAAGAAAAGAGGCCCTACCTAACTTACCCATCCAAGTTTCCATGGTTTCTTGCATAAGGGAAAGGTGGTCACTGGTGGGATGAAATGTAGCCAATCTGAAATTAATCCACTTCATAGTATCCCAAAAAATTCCTTTACTCCTACCAAGCCTTTGTTTTCAGCTTTTTGTTTTTTAATGGAGGCTCTATGGATTCTTTATTGATTATGGCACATGCCTGCATAATTCACAAGACTACAAATGAAGTAAAATGCATAAGGTTTAATTTCTTATATTTACTGTGCATGGATTGATCTATGTTCTGTCTTTGGCAATGATAAAGGATTGGGGGTTTATTTGCTTATGCATAAAGCAGATGTTATATTGGTGTAGTAAAAACTATCTGCTTTCCTTGTATTGCCAAATGTAGTGTGCTTGTTACATCTTTGTCTTATTTGTCTGTCCTCTCTTCAGTCAGGGACTATAATCTTGTTTTAAGTAGTTTGGCTTGTGTTTCTCTAACATCTTACATAAGAAAATGTGTCCTGCCCACTCACTACAGACTTTGGGCAATTCTCTTAATTTCTGCATTATCTGACTGCAAAATAGGAAGAACCATGCTGAATTGCTTTTAACTGGTAAAATGCTTTGACATTTTTGGGAAGAGTGGATTGTAAAGAGTTTAAGCGTTCATTCTTTCTTCCGTGGACAATGACTATAAATCAGCAGCTGCCATTGAGCTGGGTTACTATATATACTTTTCAGGAATCCTTCCAGAATCCCTCTGTTTCTTCTCTATTGTGTTTTAGGAAATGTGCAACTCATCTTGATTAGACAGTCGGGAAGGATCCCTTTCCATAGGCTGGCTAATACTACTTCTGCAAAAAAACCACTAGATGAGAATTTTTCTCTCTGAAGGAAATTACTGTGATATTTCTACAAAAATATTTCTTTCAAGGCACAGATGTGTACTGATGTGTATAGTTAGCTCTTAGGAGACTACTTTTTGTTGGTGTAGCTAGTATTTTCTAGTGAACCTACAGTCTGAGAGTTTGTAAATCTGTTCTTAACGTATCCTAGATTTTCTGCTGTGACTCTGAAGTCAGTGGGCGTTGTAGGAGTGTGTCTAGCAGATCAAGGAAGGTTCTTCTGCCACTTTATTCTGCTGTAGTGAGGCTGCACCTGGAATACTGTGTCCAGTTCTGGTCTCCCCAGTTCAAGAGGGATAGAGAATTAATTGGGAGAGTTCAATGCAGAGCCAAGAGGATGACTGGGCGTCTGGAACAACTGCCTTATGAAGAGAGATTGAGAACACTGAGACTTTTTAGTTTGGACAAAAGAAGGCTACAAAGGGGATTTAATTACTGAGGGCTGGGTGCTGAGAAGAAAGGAATGTTCTCTTTTCATTTGCATCAGACAGGACAAGGGGTAATGGATGCAATCTTGAACACCGGGAGTTTCACCACAATATGAGGAAAAACTTCTTTACAGTAAGGGTTATTAAATATTGGAATGGGTTGCCCAGGAACGCTGTGACGTTGACTTCTCTGGACATGATTGAGACCTGTCTGGATGCAGTTTTGCATAGCTCGATTTAGGCTTTTGAGGCAGTTACACTTTTCAGTAATTTGTATCCTGCTTGAGCAAGAGGGTTAGACCTGATGGCCTTTGCAGGTCTCTTGCAACCCTAGTGAACTATGTAAACTGTGTAAATGCCGTCTTTCCAGAAGCCTTCTGTATGTTGGCTTGTTGAGATAGTGACGAGTAAGTAGTTTGGATACAAAACAGTAAAGCAGAAATAATCTAAATCATGACGTACTTTCCTGCGTGTACATTATGGAGATGGTCAGGTTTACTAGTGTTGGAGGGTCAAGATTGTTTTGGTAGGGTTTATAAAAGTAAATATTTTCATTGATTTGTCTGCCTGTAACACGTAAGTCAGAAAAATCTGGATTTTAAGAGATTTCATTTTCTGTACTTTGTTTTCATTGCTATGAAACAATAATTCAGCATGTATTAGTCTGGATTCCATTTTGGCTTTGTTTTAGTCAAAGAAGCATTTTTAGTGGCTACATTTGCTTTCCTTGGTTTTACTTGAGAATTGAATATTTCTAAGCTGCGCAAGAAACTGTGAAAGCTCGACGCTAACGGTGGTGTTTGCACTAGACAAGACCCAGTTCAGTGAGATGCAGTGTGCACCTTTATTGTCTGACTGTTAGCAAGCAAAATTGACACCATATGTGCCCAACTGTAATTGCTCCAAGAGGGGAAAAGAGAAACATGTCAGAACGTTTGAGTAACACCTAATTCAGTCAATGGTTGTAAATAAAGCTGATGGTTGCTTAAAAACAAAAGTAGGAAAGTATTATGGTTATATTATTCCTCAACAGCGCTTCCTACATGGGTGAACTTTATTACAGAGACAACACGAGTGAAAAGAAACATATAACAACTTTTTTATGGTATTTTTATGTTATTTTATTTTTTTCGCAGTAAATAAAGTGGTTATGAGGCTCCAAGGAAAACAGCCCAGATGTTAGTGAGTTGTATGAAATTTAGTGGAAACAAGCTGTAAAAAACATAGTCATAAAACAGCCTGTCAATGCCACACATCTGGACAATGCAGCTGTATGTTCCTGCTGCTGTCATCACCCTAAGAAAACTCAATAGCCTTAGTTCACCCCAATTAGGCTGCATACCAACAGAGTCAGAATTACGCGAGGAGGGGATGTATTTTTACCAAGATAAACCATCTCAAATTCCTTCAAGAAGTTTTTATCTTTCATTCAGAGCTAGTGCCTCCCTCAGACACTAGTCACTTTGTAAACAGCACTCCAAACTACTCCCCTTGATTTGCTCTGTGATTTGCTCTCTCTTAAATGCTTTGTTATTTATTACCTTATAATAAGTAGTTGCACAATGTTGCTTCTTTGTTTAAAACCTAAAAAATATGACCGTTTACTGTGAGAACTGTATATTGCTTGGCATTTATATAAACCATAGAAGTTTTCTTCGTTCTCTTTTTGTCTTGTACTATAGCAGATACAACTTCATTTGAGGTCACTGTAAGACACATAGCTGTTCTTATGTTCCAGATAAGTTGTTCTTCTGAAAGCATGGTAATCATGCTTTCAGATGACAACACATTATAGAGTATAAGTTAGCACTTCCTCTGCTCAGGATGCAAAATATGTGTCAAACACAATATCAAAACTATACAATTAATACTTCAATTTGTGATATTTTTCTCTACAGGTGATAGAAGCAGCCAAAGCCATTCTAGATAGTGGTGAAGAAATTCCTGTTACACTAGTTGGAAAGCTGTTGAAATTTCAACTGCTTTGTCTCAAACAGAATGACCTTCAGAGAAGAGAAGCTGAAATGAAGGTACTGTAGTACACCCTAAGGAGAATGTTTAATTAACTTTATAAATTAAAATTTATCCATGTGCTTAATTTATGAGATCTGTAATTGAAGAGAAATGTGAACAGACATTTATCTTTCTGTGTTAATTAGATTTAAGTGAGAAGTAGTAATGTGTTGGCTGTCTCTTAGGACTAATACAGCTATAAATTGAATGTATCTCTGCTGAAGAAAGGTAAGAGACATTATTACTTGAGAGGCATCAAGTATAGATGCAGAGCGGCACTATGAAGAAATTATCATGAATCACCTTTCTGGAGGAAATTTGGAGAAGTTCTTCCATCCTCCAGTATAAAAGCAGGATGAAATTTAGGTGAATGATTTCTGGCAAATGTTTGAACCTCTTCTTAAAACCTTCCACTCCTGTGCTGCTTTGGTTTTTCTATGGCAATCAGTATTACTGCTCAACTATCTCTGTAAGATACCCCTTTGGAAAAGCTTCCTAACCTTATCAGCCCTGCTTTAATTTCAACCCATTATTGCTTTGCTTCTTGCTATGTATGGGGACAACAGTTATTGTCCTCCTTTCTGCAGAAAAGCATTATATATTTAACTAAAAAAAAATACATATGTCAAGGTTTCTACTTTATGATCATTCTTGTTCCTGTCCTCTGAATTGTCTACAAGCAGTTCATTATCTCAGTCTGCTTCTCAGAACTGGGTACCACATTTGTGTATTCCCAAAACTCTTACATATTCTCCAGCATCATCTCTACCAGATCCAAGATTTGCCTCAGTCAGAGAGCTTATGTGTTCCAGGAGGAATTTCACCAAGCATACACAGAATCACTATCAAATCAGACCTCTAATTGCTTTCTGACATCTGTATTTAAAAAAAAAATTGTCAGTGGCATATTTTAACAACAATTGGTCTTTCCTCTAGTTCTTGTCCAGTATACTTTGATGCGGCTGAAGACCATTTTCAGAAAGTCATGTAATTGCTGCAGTAGTTTACTTGTTAATTGTTTAAAACCTATGATGTAAAATGTGATGACACAAAGACCTAAGCAGTCTATGCATGTAAAAGATGCAAGAAGAAAATGGCTTAATGGATGTTATGTGGTTCAAAAATCTGTCCGTTTCTTCACCAGTAATTCTGTTTGTGGGAGTAATTGGTGCATGTAGTGCACAAGCAGAATGTTAAGTGCTAGGTGGAAACTTGTGTTCTGTTACCTTAAAAGCCAGTTTCCAAATTTATTAACAGATGATAGTGATGGATGAGTTTAAAAGACGCTTAGATGTTGTGTTGGGGGATCTTGTTTAGTGGTGAACTTGTAGAGTAGGGTTGATGGTCAGACTTGATAATCCCAAGGATCTTTTCCAACCTGAATGGTTCTGTGCTTCTGTGATAATGTAAGCTACAAATACATAATGAATCTGAGAAAAACGTGTTTTCAGTCTGAAGAGAAATTGAGAGGCTGAAGCTATAGAGCAAATGAGGGGTTTTTTTGTAGTGAATGGAGAAAAAATTGCTTTTCTCTTAGGTATCAGAGTGCTGATAAGTAAACTGTAAAAAAATCATTTGCAGTCTAAAGGTTGGACACAAGTATGAAAATGTAGCCTTTAGCTTTGATTTAGCAAGACAGAAGAATCTTTGGAATTTACAATTGCTTCTCTGTTCTAGCCTAGCAATCTAGACAAAAGTTATCACTTCCTCTGGATTATTTATCTATCAAAGTGTGACAGGCAAACATTAGAGCAGCAGTTGAAGGGAAGAGTCAAGAGCTGGGAGTGCTCTTATATCTGAGGATGTTCTGCAATACAGAGTGGATGGCAACTGGCTTCTAATTTAAAATTCTAACTGTAATTTGCCTGGCATAATTTTTTTTAATCCTTTCCAACTTGCTTGTACAGTATAATTTCCTTTGCCAGCAACTTGGGGATTGAAACCAGGATTTACTAGCATATCAGTGCTCAGAAAGCAAACATAACTAACCATGGTTTTTTATGAGTAGATTCCATTTAATGGAATGGTTTAGTAGAAGGAAAACAGCAAGTAAGTAAACAAAAAATAAACTATTATTAAAGGTCTGTATTATATTGAAGGAGAAGCCAAAAATTGGCGCATTTAAATTAATAGTCAGAGAAGCAGTTTTGAATGAGAAAACCATTTGAGGTAGTAAGTTTCTGTCATATGAACCTTAAAGTAACATTTATAAAATTTAAACAAAATGGAAGAGTAGAAACTCCACAGAAAGCAGCGCTTTATAGAGAAGAAGAAATATAACATTGAGACAAAAAGGAAAGAGTCTTAGCGGAGAGGCTTTTACTTTCTGAGATATTAAGGTCAACTGGTATTCTTTGTTAGAATCATGGCAAGTTCAGAAATGGCTCTGCTTATATGATACTGTCAGGGATTTATCCCTGCTCCTGCCTGGGTCGCTATTAATGTCATTGGTTCATCAGTTGTTCACATCCAAGACAAAGTGAACCAAATAATTTATGAGCTAATGGACCAAAACAGAAACAAAATAAAGAGGATTCAAAAAGCGCTTACAAATTGCAGACAAAACCACAATGTAAAAACCCCAACACAAAGATGTGAGGAGATTCTTGTGTAACTCAGACAAGGTGCTACCTTGATCCTCTCAAAGGACATGATCCTCCATTTCTTTTCATTGTGGAAACAATAAGTCCATTCAGTCCTTGTGTATATCCTTCAGCATCAGCAAGTATTTTAAGGTCCAGTTCTCTGTTCCATGTGCTTCCAGGACAGTCCATGTGCTTCCAAGCCAGTCCTCCATTTCCAGTATGCCAGTTCCTACAGCCACAAACAAGGGAAGCACCCTCTCCATTTCAGCAACAGTGGACTGCAGGCAGAACCTTTCCTCTGCTGATGTCAGAGGAGATTGTTGACTCCATTTCCATTTGCCATGCTCCTAAGGCAAGATGGCTGCTATGCCCAGCCCAGTGCTATGTGTCCCCTCTGAACAAAGAGATGAAACAGAAGTCAAGAAGAATGACTTCACCAAAGGGAATGTCATGCTTGAGCAACCTGATAGCCTTTTATGAGGGCATAACCAGGTAGATAGATGATGGCAGAGCAGTAGATGTGGTCTATCTTCAATAAGGCATTTGACAGAGTCTCACACAGCATCCATGTAGCCAAACTGAGGCAGTGAGGTCTAGATGATCGGGTAGCGACGTGGATTGTGAGCTGGCTGCAGGATAGAAGCCAGAGAGTAGTGGTTAATGGGACAGAGTCTAGTTGGAGGCCTGTATCTAGTGGAGTGCCCCAGGGGTCAGTACTGGGACCCATCCTATTCAATCTAATCATTACTGAATTGGATGAGGGTTTACGGTTGCAAGGTTGCTGATGACACAAAGCTGGGTGGTGGTGCCGACACCCCTGCAGACTGTGCTGCCATTCAGTGAGAACTGGACAGGCTGGAGAGCTGGGCAGAGAGAAATGCAATGAAACATAACAAGGGTAATTGTAGAGTCTTATATTTGGGCAAGAACAACCCCAGGTACCTGTATAGGTTTGGGACTGACCTGTTGGAGAGCAGTGTAGGAGAAAGGGACCTGGGGGTCCTGGTGGACAGCAGGATGAGTATGACCCAGCAGTGTGCTCTTGTGGCCAAGAGGGCCAATAGCATCCTGGGGTGGATCAGAAGAGGGATGGTTAGCAGATTGAGAGGGGTTCTTCTCCTCCTCTACTGTGCCCTAGTGAGACCACATCTGGAATATTGTGTCCAGTTCTGGGCCCCTTAGCTCAAGAGGGATGTGAAGCTGCTGGAGGGAGTCCAGCGTAGGGCAATGAGGATGATGGAGGTGGAGCACCTCCCTTATGAGGAGAGGCTGAGGGAGCTGGGTGTCTTTAGCTTGGAGAAGAGGAGACTGAGGTGACCTGATTAATGTCTATAAATATTTGAAGGGTGGATGTCAGGAGGATGGAGCCAGGCTCTTCTCAGTGTCATTTAGTGATAGCACAAGGGGCAGTGGGTGTAAGCTGGAATGTAGGAGGTTCCATATAAATATCAGAAGGAACTTCTTGACAGTGAGCATAACAAAGCAATGGAACAGGCTGTGCAGAGTTGTGGAGTCTCCTTCACTGGAGATGTTTAAAATCTGCCTGGATGTGTTCCTGTGCGACTTGGTCTAGGTGATCCTGCTGTGGCAAGGGGATTGGACTAGGTGACTTTTGAGGTCCCTTCCAATCTCTAATGATTCTGTGATTTTAAGAAGCAGAAACTGGGAAATGGGAAGACCCAAACTGTTCTCACCAATTTGCAGTCACAGCCAGAGGTCTGGTTGTCATAGCAACTTCTAGTGCCTCAGGCAAGAAATCTGCTCAAATTCAAACCGCAGCAGAGACTTAATCATATGAAACAATGCAGTAGATAATGTTGACTGGTGCTTTGTACACTGATGATTATATGTTTTAATGTATTCATCAGCTTAGAATTCAAAGTAGCATATAAAAATATTTGGTATTAAATGTCCAATTTGGAGTGAGAGTGGTGAGAGCCTGCAATGAGTTGCCCAGGGAGGTGGTTGGGGTCCATCCCTGGAGGTGTTTAAGGCCAGGCTGCATGGAGCTCTGGTCAGCCTGGTCTAGGGTGGGGTGTCCCAGCCTGGTGTGGGGGGGGGTTGGAACTGGATGATGGTCCCTTCCAACCCTGAGTGATTCTGATTCCGTAACTTCTCCAGTGAACTGATCCTGCTGTGGCAGGGGGATTGGACTAGATGATCTTTCAGGGTCCCTTCCAATCCCTAATGATTCTATGATTCTATGAAAGCATCTAAATCCTCCATCTCACAGCATAAATAATCCTTAAAGGTATTTCTAAATTTTACAAAGGAAAAGCAGGAAAATGTTTTCTGCTTTGGCTTTGAATTTGAATGAAACACAACTTGTGTAGCTGTAAAGTCTGCTTTTCCAGCTAGGTGTAGGGAAGGCAACTTAGTAGAGGCTACTGCTCTCTTTAGTTGCATGCAGAGCTTTTCTCATGGCTTTAATAGCCTTTAAAGTGACACCAGCAGGATGGTAATAGTAAGTTAAATTAATGCAGGTTTATTGTATTTAACTTACCTTTACAACTTCCATAGTGCATAATACTGCTCCTGGGCAAAAACAAGATGGAGTCTTTCTTGATCTTGCAACTCCTCACTCCACCGTAATTTTAGATTGTTTTAATTTTAGACTGGCTCTGAGCTTTCTGGATTTATAGTGTGAGGCTTTGTGAACCTTACAATCTTTTTTCATTCTTTACTCTTAAATTACTCAGCAGAACTTAATGTAGGTGGTTTTGTTTGAAACTAATGAAAATGGATGAGTTATATCCTGTGTGAAATGAGCACATGACTATTGTTCTAGTATATAGTAGACAGATACTTACCTCAAATAATAATAGTGCTGGTACCATATTACACCATACTCAAGTGTGTTAACAGAAATGCTAAACGCTTAATAGACATTGAAATTTTGTCTCATTTCCATCTGATTAAGGGAAGGTTTCCAGCTGGCAGTAATTTTTTTTTTAATTTTTTCTGTCTTTCTACCAAGGATGCATTTTGTCTGTCTTTTACATACCTCTCAGTTCTTTTTAATGTGAAATTTTAACACTATGTTTTAGTAATATAGAATATAAGAAACTGAATGGTATGTCTGAGAAGGTTAAAGCAGAGTGTTCAAGACAGCTTCTGTGTCTGAGAGAGAAAAGTATTCAAATAAAAAAATTTAATGACTAAAATTTTATAGCACTCTCCTTTGTTCTGCACAAAGGCTACAATGACAGCTTATCAGGCAAAAAAAGAGCAACAGAAGGAAAAAGATGGAGGGAAAGAGAAAGCTAAACCTCCCACCAAGGAGAAATCCTCTAGTGCCAAGACAACTGAGAAAAAATTGAAAGGAAAAAACACAGAAGCAGGTGCTTTAGCATCAGTCACTATTAAAAAGGACACACAGTTGAAGCGACGGGGAGAAGAAGAAGTCAAATACATTGGTAAGTAAGTGTAGATATACTCCCAATTAAACTTGCTAGAAATCTTGCAACCTAGATTCTACATGAGTGCTTTGGTTTGTTCTGTGTTGAAAAATCTGTTTGGCAATTGTGAAAGCATTGCCCCTCAGTATTCAGATAGATACGTAGCATGTTAACGTCAAATGTTTTAGACTAAAAATGGTAAAACAATTCTTACAAGAAAACATTTCTTTCATAAAGATTTCAGAATAACTAAATGCATATGTATCATTATCCGAAGGTGGCTTTCTCCTTGTACTATAAGCTGTAACAGAGCTGTCTACCATTGTCTGTGAATTAAAACCAGGTTCTGTACAAACAGCAGTATGATTTCATTTGCTATAAAAATATGTGGCTAGGACTGAGATTAAGAGATCTACTCCAGAAATGAGCTATACAAGGTAAAGAATTGTACGCTAACTAATGCTGAAAGATCTTTGTACGTAGCACCAACAGTTGGAGTTTTCACTGGAACAAAAACCACTGGAGGATATCCATAGCTCTCATTATGCTCATCAGTTCACAGTTGTATTTAATTTGGGCCATAATATTTTTAAGGTATGTTAACAGGAACAGGATTTCTCCTGATGGAGAAGTACTTGCTGGTTTTTGGATTCCTGATGTGTACCTGCCATTTGCTAGTTGTACTGCTGCAAGGTTTCCTCATTCTTTCAGCAGACCCTCTTCTGCATCTGCAGTGAGGGTGGTGAAACACTGACACAGGTTGCCCGGAAGCTGGACATGCAATGGATGCATTCAAGGTCAGGCTTTATGAGCCTCTGAGCACCCTTATCTAGTTGAACACTCTCTGCTCACTGTAGGGGGTTGGAGTAGATGACTCTTAAAGATTCAAGATGAGTGGTATCTTTAGGCATCTGAAAAGCATTGGTCCAAGTATCTAGAGCAACTCTGAGCCTTAATGAAGCTAAGGGGGACTGCAACCCTGCCCTCATATTGGGACACAGGCACTGCAGCCACGAGAGGGGAGGGGCATTAAAAATAATTTGCGTGCAGAAAAGCACAAAACACCAGAAACCCATGATTTCAAACCATAACACTAAAGGACACAAGAACAAATTAGCCCCCTGAGCATAGATCCTCACTTTTTTCAGGTAAGACTTGACCATTATAGCTCTTTTGATGCCTTTAAGGTTTTTCAAGGCCTTAAAAGGGAAGTAGTCAAAGAAACATTCATGCCTTTAAGAATCCTTGCTAAAGTGATGTAAAGAACTTGTCATCTTACCAACATTGGTACTGAATGTACAGTGCAGTGTAGCTTTGTGCAGGTATTAATGTGATTCCACTAGGCTCTTTAGAAGTAATTCTGTCACTCCGACACTTTTGCCCCCTACTCAGAAAACACGTATGTCTATGTGTATATGTCTAACATAGCCATGTTGTGTGCCACTTTGTTAATCACAGTGAATGAGAAGACAAAGTAGGGAAAATACAAATTGGCTCCAAAACAGTCAGCCATGAAGAGTATCCTTCTTGGGCACACTTACTAGCTTTATATTGTTCACTACTAGCAATACTGTTAAACTGTGATTTTATTGGCTGGGATTTGTCTTACTAGTTGCAAAGATATTTACAAAACAGCAATAGTTGCATATTGCCTCAAAAGTGCTGATGAGGTATTTTGTGCTTGGTTATTTGTTTTATATTTAATTTTACAGTCATGACTCTACTGAACTGAAAGTGTTACGAACAATTCGTCTCATTCACTGTGCATCCACATCGTTGGGCTTGAAAATAAGCAGACTGATCATGACTCACAAAGTAGAAAATGTATGAAAAAGTAGTTGTACTCCAGTTGTACTCCTGCTATTGTCTCTGACCTGTATTCTTCTTGCTGAGTTCTAGTTGGTTTACTAAAGATGACTTTAATCCAATGCACGTAATATTTTCAAACTTGCAGGTAATTATCTCAATGAATTTATAAAAGAATTGTTTCTCTGACCTTAATTTGCAATATCCCTATAAAGTCAAGAAAAGTGGAATGTCTTTGCGCTAATCTGTTGTGTTTTGAACAGATGATGAACCAGATGATGGTGCCCAACACTACTTTATAATTTTGGATTTCCACAACCCTCAACTGTTTCCCGTCATGTCTGAGCTTGGGATTAACATTTCAAGTGTAATTAGGATTTCTTCTGAGAATTATTTGCCACTGCAAGCATACTTGGAAACAACTAACCTTCAGGAACAATCTTTACTTTCACATGAAGGTAATCTGGTCATAAGAGCAAAACTTTTGTAGAAGGAAGATTCTTCTATATTAAAGTAAATGATGTAAATGTTTGTGTGAGTAGTTGTGTTTGCTAGTGGTGAAAAAAAATGGTATTGCCATTGGTTGGTCACCAAACTAGGGCAGAAACTAACCTCAGTAGGAAGAGGGACTGACTAAGCAGGCAGTGGTTGCAGCCATAGTTTTCTGCAGCAGCCACCAAAGAACAGCATACTTCTGTCAATCATTAGCTCAGAAAGTATGTTGCTGAGCAAACTTCGCTCATTTGGTAATTTCAAGGGAAGTGCACAGCTGGCCATTTTGGGATTGTGGCCCTAGCCAGAGAAGAATATGTCACAGAATAACACCTTGCAGTTGAGAGTGGTGATGTTTGTCTTCCCAAGTAACCGTGACATGTGATGGAGCCCAGCTAACCTGGATAATACTGAACACCTACCTGCCTGACTGCTGACAGGAAGTAGTGAATTAATTCCTTGTACTGTATTGTTAACTGTTAACTCGGGAGGGGATCCTGAGAAAGGTAGCAATGGTCAATGTTTGAAGAGAGTTTTTTGTTCTTGTCATGTGTAATTGGGAGGCTAGTATGTTTTCACTACAGATAGCATTGCAGATGGGTAATAGGTGTAACTAATGACAATTAATGCTGGTAGCAGAAAAAAGTGTTTCAAGTTGTGGCGGAATTAGGTAAAATGACCAAGTCTTACTTAGGTAAGGTAGAGAGCTTTTCAGATTGACTGATCCAGATTAACTTAAATTGTATTCTATTTAAAGATGTGCTTGTCATTCTCAGTTATATTTGAGAACTCATTAAGAACAAGTGAGATCGTGGAAAAGAGATGTGAGGAAGAGGGAAAGGAATACAAACAGCCAAGGCACTGTAATCTGCTTAACTTTTGTTTCTGGAAAAATACTGGAAAAAATCATAACCACTGACAAGAAAAAAGTGGGAAATGAATAACAGCTAGTGTGTGCTGTTTGAGAACAAATAATGTCAGACAAGTACAGTTTCCTTAGAAAGTGAAGTACTGCTGTTCTTTTTGTCTAACCATCCTAGTAGAGCTGTGCTACTGTCCATTCAGCTTCTCTGGGAGCTGATAACAGAACTCAGACCAATCTCTCAGCTTGAAAAAATGGAATTAATTTCATTGCTGCTGGAAATATTTGGCCTGGCAGGTGCTAGTGATTCTAGGATTTCTTCTTTCGCTGTAATGGTTCGAAATAGCTATGTATTGTCTGATGATATACAAGACGCTTTTCTTCCACTGTTATGTTATAATAGCAGGAGGGGTTTTTTGTGGTGTTTTTCCAGTCATGTAGTGTACTGCTGGGTACACTCATTTCTGTTACTGAAGGCCTCAGGGTACTTCAGTTCCTCTGTTGAGTTATGCCAATTCTCTTCTGTGCTGACAGTTTCTCCCTGCTTTTACACTTAATAATTGTCTATAATTTGGGCTTACAAATGAGAAATAAAGTTCATTCTGAGAGGGTTTGCATGATGAAAATATATTTGAGGAAATAAAAGGATTGCAGACACAAGAAAGAAGAGAGAAGGCATTAGTCAAGAGCAAAGCATCTAATGATTGATCCTGGCAAAATGTAGTGTTTCTATGAAAGAAGTGTAAAGAGAACTATCATATTTTCCTGAGGCTTTATTTTCCTGGAATTTTTTATCCCAAAGTTGGATGTAAGATTTTTTCCTGAAACTCTTGAGGATGGAAGTATTTTAAGGCTACTTACTGAAAGCTAAGATACGATACGATTTGTGCTTTGTGGAAAAGGCAGACGTATACTGGTTTATCTAATGTTTATAAATTTTAGCTGTAGAGGCAGAGAAAAGAAAGAAAGATGAAGCTATCAAAAACCTGGAAACATTTTGGAAATATCTGAAGCCAGTTCTGAACAGTGGAAAGCATGGATCAAGTCTCTTTGATGTTGCCGTACTGCATCATGTAGTTAAGGAGAGTGCCTTTCCTCTCGATTGGTCTGACAGACAAATGCTGGTCAGTAGATTCTACTTTCACAGTACACAGCATGCTTTGGGGTTTGTGACATTTAAGACCTTTTTAGAAATTACAGACTGCCAAAGTAGTTAGTATATTTGTAAATTACATTTAAAATATTTCCTCTGTATCCAAGAAGTTTATTCAGTATTTATTCACAATGGCAGCAGTGAAAAATATAAAATGCTAAAGTGAAATGTAGTAGCATGTCATAATTTAGCTTAAAAACAGGGTTAAAGTACAGACCACGTTCTTGAGTACTGTGTTCACTTTTGGGCCCCTCACTGCAAGGACATTGAGGTGCTGAAGCATGTCCAGAGAAGGGCAGTGAAGCTGGTGAAGGATCTAGAGAGCGAGTCTTAGGAGGCACAGCTGAGGGAAGTGGGGTTCTTGAGTCTGGTGAAAAAGAGGCTTAGGAGAGGTTGTAGGGAGATGAGTATTGATATCTTTTCCAAAGTAACAAGCAGTAAGACAAAAACAAAAGAAAATGGCCTCAGGTTATGCCAGGGGGGTTTAGATTGGATGGTTTCTGGGTCCTAGCTTGCTGCAAAAGTCCAAGATACGCAGACAAAAACTCTTGTGACAAACTGTTAGACATTAACATAAAAATCATTATTACATGTGGTATGACAGCATTTGGGCAGTAAAGATATGGAAGCTGTGTTTTCTTAGAATAATTTTTAAAACATTTTGAATTAGTAGAGGAAAACAAATCCTTGAAAGTATTTACAATAGTTGTAGATCTGCAGAATAAAGAGATGATGTCTTGTGCAGTTGTTACATGACTCTTACATAAAATCTTTACCTTTTGGCTTTCTGTTGTAGCTTGCATTTGGCACTGTGCTGTTTGAGAGCATCGCTTGTTTAATGTATGACTGTCTGGACTGGAGAAGACAGCATTGTAATTACTTGGAAAACACCAAGTTTATTAATGTGCCTGTATTATCAGAGAGCACATTGCCACAACCAACTGTAACTGAGGCAAGAATCTTTTGTACTTTACCATGCTTCTTGTAGAGAATACCAGTGACAGGCTAGAACTGATCTTCAATTTTTCACTCAAAAGATTACCTTGGACTTGTACACCATGTGTAATTTTCCATGAATAAAACTGAGATTTTAAGCATAAAGTGTCCCGAATGTAACTATTCCTTAAGTAAATTCTGACTACTCCTTCTTGAGAATGAAAAATCAGTATGCTGCACATAGTTACTATGTATCATTGCAGATCAGCAAACTCTCAAAAAAAGTTAAGATTATTAACTAACAACCTTAATTATTAATTTATCAACCTTATTAATCAATTAATGATTGTTAATTAATCATTGTAGACAGAAGCTTAAGTGGGCCAAAGAAAGTGGCTTGTAGGGCATGTAATAACAGCAGGATAAAAACGAACTTTCTCCATTGACAGCGGTACCACTGAACGCTCATTTAAAGCATTCGTAGAACTCCAGTCTTACTGTCTTGTTCGATTCAGAATTGATGGGATTTACTGGCTCTGATACCAGCCATTTGAAAGATTAACATTTGCTTTAGGGGGGACTAATCAAAGCTAAACAGGGTTAATTTCTGTCATCTGTCTGTGCAATCCTCATTTCTACTGTTTTGGAGGGAATTTTTATCTGTATTTTTGTTCTCTTAGGTACAACCATCATTGCAGGTTACACCTTCAAAGACAAAAATGCAAGCAGGAAGAGTGCTGACACAGGGTAAATCTAAACAATTAAATGACTGGTCTGTAGCAGTTGAGTCTGTCATACCATTCATTCATCTGACAGTTCTGAAGATGTGATTTGATGCTGTGAGAGTAGTTTCTTGGTGAATGCATTGTATAAGTCTGTGGAAACTGGAGTGGTCGTAACTTTTCCTGTCTGTTTCTAGTCAGACTTAAGAACTCTACAGTTGCAGACTGTATCAGTCTGTTTTAATAAAAATTGTGTGAAAGTTGAATTGGTTGGTAATATAAATTGGCATTTCTGAATGAATTGATCTTAATGTTTTATTTCTTACCACAACAGAGGAAAATCCTTTTTTGGGTGATTCTGTGGACATGAGGTATTACAATGACTTGCTGAGTCAGATTCCTGAGGAGTGTTTTTCTGTACCCATAATGCTGCACTGCATGTTGGAACAGGTGGGAACATTCTCATTATAATTCCTGGGGCTAATTCAGCCTAGACCTGTTGTAAGAAATTGGTAAAAGATCAATAAATTAATCTGTTTTGACCTAAAGTAAGACAGCGCATGGAATCACTGACCAAGGAGGTTCAATGCAAAGGAATCACAAATCAAAAGTTGGTTGTTTGGATTTCTTTCACATTCTGCACTTACCCTGCGTGTAGAGTATTATTCCAAAATTAATTTTTCAAGACTACAGAGTAAATGTAATCAAATGAGGAAGAAGAAGTGGTTTCTTAGCTTAGTCAATAATGAGTTTACACGTTCTGCAACAATGTTAGTGATACTGAAGCTTTTGCTGTTATTCTCAGTACAAAGGTCTTAGGACAAGCACATTATGTATTAAAGCTAGTGCTGAACATATCTGACTTTCACTGAATTCAGACACACTCTGTGAGGACACACAGTGTGATTTGGAAATCTTCCTCCTTTTAGGAATTTAGTACAATCTTTTTAACTTTTAGCAATTTAATCTGAAAAAAACCTCAGGAAAAAATACTCAAAATAAGACATGGTTCCTGATACAGAATCAGTTTTTAATTCTCAGTTAATTAACAAAAATTAGTATTTTGAGTTGGAAATGCTTTTCTTCTCATCCTTTGAAAAGTGAATAACAGGAGAAAATATTTAAGTCTGTTTTCCATAATCTTTGTTTTGGACAGGAACCAAAATAGAGAATGGCATGTTTACTACTTGTAGAAACCTGTTTTTCTTTCCTGGCAGCATTAAAGGATGTGTGTTTAGCTTATAAGGACAATCTGTTAGTTTTAATGAAGTTAAGCAGCAGTCATACTGTAATGAAAGCTAACATATACAGTGTTTGACAGGTTATCGCAAGTGAAGACAACCTTACACCACCTAGTCTGACAGTGCCAGAGCCCCGGGCAGATGGGTTACATCATGCCATTGCAAATCATATAACATCTCTCCTTCCTTCCCTTGCACTTTCTGAGAATGAGAAAAAGGTTTGTGTTGTCTTCTGTTCATTTCCTAAAGTGACAAATACATCTCAAATACATCATGACTGGGATTTAATACTTTACTTTTTTTCAACAGAATCTGTATGACTACTTTTCTTCTAAATACAGTGAAAAAGAAACTGTTGCCCCAAAATACCCCCTCTTACTTAACTACCATGATACCCTGGCTCAGCGGTTGCACTTGCTGAAGGTATAGTGTTATTTATTTTGATTAAATAGTTCTGAAGTCCACAAGCAGTGAATATTCAATACACTAGAAAGGTTTGGGGTAGTGTTTTTACACAGCAGAACAGTATGTCTTAGATTTTTCCGGCTGACATAGACACACTAAACACATTTCGTCTGCTTAAGAAGCAATAAGTTACTGCTACTGACAGAACACGTCACAGACATAAAGCATCATATTGATTTTCATAATCTGTTTGCATTATTAATAAGAATGCTTGCGCTTTGGGCATAAATGAGAGGTATTACAGGACTCTGTGGATTCACTGTAGTCAAACAGTGATGAAAATTCATAGAATTAGTTACTAACTTGATAAATTATTTAGACTAGATTAAGTACTAGGGTGTAGAGAAATATAAGAAAAAATTAGGAGTGTTTAGTGAACACAAGAACCATATTCAGGTTGGCTAACCAAGACATTGCCAAATTCTGACCAAAACAGAACAGATCAAAGGATGCAAGGTTTGGAACTGTTGCAAAGTAACAGTTTCCAGACTGTGGAACTGTGGAACAATTCCCAGATTGACTGTGGAGTACTTTGATATCAATTAATTAAAACAGTATTCAGAAACAAATCAAGCTTGACACACTGCTGGTGTTCAAGCAGAAGGCAGAACTGAATAATCATTGAGAGACATGCTCTTAGCAGGCACATGCTTGATGTGTGATGTACTTGCTGAGGTGGCTATTTAGGATATATCTCAATGTTTGAGGAGTGAGTGGGGCAAAAAGATTTTTAAGATATTGTCTAAGGAAAGGGTTCTGTAAGTGTGTAATTACAGGGATGCTGCTGTCACAGACTGACCAATGACTTTGCAAACTTGATTACTGTGAGTAGTAGCACAGACTAGCTGAAAGACACATGCAAGGTACTTGCTGCCTGAATGAGTAAATCAGTACATGTTTCTGTATTCTAGAATTTAGGAGTCTAGGTAGTGCAGGCAAATATATTCCAAGAAGTATCTGTTATTACACCATCAGTTATCTTAGGTATCTCATTTTTCTGCCTCAAATATCTGACATCATGATTCCACAAACTAACTACAAGCATATGCCTAAACTTAATTTCATTTCCAACTGACTTAAGCACACACTGATGTCTTCTGCTTTAAAAAGATTTATTTATTCAAACATTTTATTTTAGAAATTGACTGAAGTGAACACTTATTTTGGTGTTTGGTTTTTGTTCCAGGTCCAGGAGGACTTAAATCCAAAAAAAATAGAACGTGAAATGATTGATAAACTGCCTCTAACAGAACTTACCCATTTCACTTTTCCTTCAGCTGAAAACAATACTAAACGCTTGGCCAGAGTTCATGAAGTCATGCATTATTGTACCAGTGGTAAACAGATTTTCATTTATATCACTTCCTTTTTTTTCTGATTGATGATCCTGTTAAATGGCAGGAATTTTGGGACATGTTTCTTCAGTTGCTGACAATCTTTGCAGAATTTATCATTTTCACATTCTTGCTTACACCTTAGCCTACTATGCAAGTGAGGGGTAAGTTTAGACCTCAGTTTCATGGTTAGTGGGCAAGGCTATATGAGTGTTTAATGGAGTGTGAAGAGCTGCACATGTGTTATAACTTTTTTTATTTAGTTATATACACAGACATAAAACAATTCCTAAGTATGAGAAAAACAGTTGTACAAAGTGCTATTTTGATAGCACATGGCTCTTAGAAAAAAATTTTTGGACAATAAATAGCTTTCAGAATGTATGCTCTGTAAGCTGATGTTGTTCATCATGTAATGGCTTCTATAATAGCTCCTTTATCAAACCATGAATACATTCATTTCTTCAACCACAGTCACTTCTGCAGTTACTTTTTCTTGGAGTGTGCATACCACCATGCCGTATCTTGTGAAACAGTCCCAAAGACTGCTTTTAAATATCCTTAAGTACTTTTGAAAGATTACTCTAGACTACTAAGAAGTACAAACATCCAGATCCCTTAGGTTGCATTGATAACATTATATAAGACTGAGGATTTGAAAGTATTTCCCCAGTGATTCAGTCCTGAAATCCTTCGTGTTGGATTAATTTATCCTCACTGCATTGTTTCTAGATGCTAGTATGTTCTTTTTGGACAGTAAGCTATTTCTGTAGGATTCCAGCTGATGGCTGTCAAATTTGATGGTCTTCAATGAACCATATTACGCTGCCAAACTCTCCCAACTGTTAACTTAGCTAGCAAAATCTTTGCATTTACTAAGAAGGTGATTGATTGAACTAGAGATGAGATATCCGACATTGTAAAGGTGTGTGACTTCTATGTTTAACACCATAAAAAGAAAACATTTCAAACTGAAGATACTCTTCTTATGATTTGGGCACTTGTCTTACAATTCAGTCCTTATTACGGTTATCAATATATGGACACCAATGCCTACAGCCATATCTAGGATTTATTATTGGTTTTGCACTTCGCATAAACCTGTGTAAAATTTTGTCTGAAGGGAAACAGGCATTTGTAACTTGGTTTGAAAAGCTCCAGTGAATGAAAAAGTTTGTGATAAGGAAGCCTTTTAATAGACTGAAAATAACTAGTTGTTCCCTGGTTTGATGAAGTCCGTATTTTTAAATCAACTATCATTCATATAGAGTTAATGAGCCAAGAGGTATTCAGATGTGAAACACTTAATTCAATAGTTAGGCATATCATTGTGTAATTTGGAAGCTTTGAACTTTGAATGCAGTGTAAATGTAGCTCACATAATGTGATAGAGTACCATTAAGGAAATTGCCATTGGCTTTTGCACAGTTGCCAAAAACAATACACCACATAGTCTTCCATTTGTCTTCTGCTGAAAATTAATGACATTTTTAGTTAATGATTGTAATTCTTCTATAGAACTTCTGAATTTGAATGAAGTAAAAAGAGCCTTCAGTGTGTTTGCTTTTGAAAGCCTGAAGCTGACTGGGCTGAATGACTCTGGTCTCCTGGAGAGCTCTGGATCTATGGTTGGAGGTGATTCTGAAGTATCTTGCATCCCTTGGGATAATCCAACCATGTTTGCGAGACAGCTGAGAAAATCCTTTATGGAAAAGAAGCTTAGTGAGAAATCTTCAAGAGGCTCTGGTAAAAACCCTGTCTGTTTAGATGGTTTACATTTTTCAATAGTAATTAAATTTTTAACCATATAATTTGATGTTTCAGGACTGACTTTTTTCTTACTTGCACAGATCACTGAATTTGAAGTTGGTATAGCCTGTATGTTGAGTATCTATGTAGGATTACTAGATAAAGACAAAAGGTAGCTATTTTGTGTGACAACATAAAAGTTTATTTAAACAACTTTTTAAAATTACAGCTGTAGAAGTGTACTAGAAAACTGTTTCATTGCTTCTTACATCAAATATATTTTAGATACATAAATACTGCTTAAATACCTTTCTGAATAAGGACAGGCTCTTGTGAGTTATGATGACAGCTAAGCCTTTACAAAGTCAGTAGCAACTACAGAGTTGCTACTACATTTTTTTTAAATGTATGTACAATGTTAATTAGTTGATTGCCAGTGAACCACGGAGTGTTTGCAAGGGACCCTTAAAGTTCACAATCACAGAATCTTTGGAGTTGAAAGGAACATCAAAATCACCGAATCCAACGCCCTTGACAAAGCAGGACAGCCTCAAGTACATTGTACTTTAGGCAGGTTTTGTGTATCTCCAGAGAAAGAGACTCCACAACCTCTCTGATTATTTTTTGGGAGTGCAATAAAAATGAAAATTAGGTCAGTTCAAGCTGCTATACCTTTAGATTGATGAAGTTGCCCAAGCTTTGCTAATAGAGATGCCTAGGCAACCAGCTTAGATGGGATTGTTTCATTAGAACATTGGAACACACAACATGAATTACGCTCATCTGCCTCTCTTTTAGGAGAGAAGTATGGCAGAACTGATTGTGTTATTTATTGTCCAACAGTGTTGTAAAAGGAAGTTTTAATTTGACAGCAGCTTCATCAGAGAAGCTAAGGAAATTGCCTCTCTCCAGCCTTGTGGTTTGGGGCTGATTTTTATAGAATTAGTCTTAAAACTCTGCTTTTGATTTTTCAGGACATACAGATGTAAGTGGCAAAGATGGAAGCGATGATCTGGCCGGTCCTGTTATTTCTGATATGGCAAGCATGAGGACTGAACTAAACTATTTTCCATAGCATGAGACAACAGAAGACACTGTTTCTGGGACACGTTCCGGGGGATTTGTTTGCAGTGCTCCATGCAAGTGTTAATTTTGCGATGTTTGGCAAACAGCGCTATAGAATCACTTGTTGAGTTCTAAGGTGATGGGTCTCTTGGTGAAGCTACTAATGACAACTTTATGCTGTTTCACTGAATTCCAGGTGTCAAGTACTATCACAAGACATTGAGAGAAATAGCCAAACTGTCACACTCACTGTGTAGTTTGGCATCTTCAGAAACACCTGCCTGCCATAGAGCCCTGGATAAATACAGCAATTTTAAAATTCCTTCATATACCGTTTTAAAATATTCATAATTGCTTACAGATCTCAAACTTATGACTTAATGATTAAAATACTTAGATTATGTTTGCCATAAAAAATGCAGGATCAAAACCTTTGGGAGCAATTGCATTTTTTATTAAATGCTGCCGTACGGCTCTACACATAGAATTATAAACTGCACAGCGTTATGGGATTCATTGTGATGCAAAGTGGGACGCTGTCTGTTAAGTATCAACAAGATTGCAGTTAATTTACTACAACTGATGCTGAAATGTTTGTATTCATCATTTAACTTTGGTGTACTTTGAGGTGAGTCCGGAAAATTCTGGCCTAGGACCGAACTCGGAAGAAATAATGACGCAGAGGCGTTGTTTGACAGACTGGAATTTTACTGAGCATTTTCAACCCCATATCCTTCCTCAGGTATCTGTGAACTGACCGATGTGGACTGTCACCCTTCAGAATGCTGTACAAAGAATTAGTAGTACAGTATGGGGTATTTCCTTGCTAGACCATTGATGCCATTCAGTCCCTTATACATTCTTCTCGAAATGTGTTGTCCTCTAGCTTCCTTTCATTTTCTTGCGTGAAGTTTAGCTTTTAATGAGTTTTTATTGCCTGGGTTAGCCAAACTGCAGCTGTTCTTTTCAAGCAGTGAGTCTTTTAGAATTATGTTGTTCTTAGAAATGATCATTCCTGGCAGTTGTAGGACTCTTTAGCACAGTGTATGTGAAAGCGTGCTTTGGAAATGCCTGTAAAACACACCTGCACAGGTAAATAGAAAATTGTTGTAATGGTACTTCACCTTTTCAGAACTGCAAGATTAATTTATAGTAGTCTTGCAAGCTAAAGACTAGAGCTCTTGCAGAAAGATAGATTGACAGATGTTAAAGATAAATTCAAGTGCTTAAGCTGGTAGGCATTAACTCGGGAGGAGTGGAGTATTACTTTCATTGCTGCCTTAAGCTTCATATGCTGCAATTATTATTTGATCCTGACACATTGTACATGGGTAAGGGAAAGGCTGCTTGGCTTTTCTACCACCATTTCAGTATCACAGCTTTAAAAGTGTGGTCATACATTTCAGTAAATGGGAAATTCCTTCTTATGCAACGTAAATATCGAATGGTAACTGAAATAATTAGTGAATCTAGTATAGCTGCAACAGAAAGTTAACATTTTGTATAAGGAACAAAATGTATTTATAAGAATATTTCCTTATTTCTTTATACTACATGTCATATCTGAATGTTATTTTGACACCAGATTCTAATAAGTTTTTCATGTTTAAAGATAGTGTTTGTGGATACAGAACTATTTCAGTTTTACTGAAGTCATGTTGTTCTATGAAAGTAATGGTTTGAAAGAAGGATTTTTTCCTAGCTAGAACTACAAAATAAGTTCTGTCTGAAGACAAATGTAAACACCAAAATTTATGGCACAGTCCAGAACAGAATGGAATAATGTAGAAAACAGTCCATTTCAGATATGTGCAGTTGTAGTATAGCAAATTGAACACCAAGTAAACAACCAAACCAAAAAATCCTCCATGAATTTCTTACTACCTGTTGTGTGATAGTTCTGCTTTTATTTTATTTATACTTCATTATAACACTTGTTTAACTATTTGTTTGCTATTTCAGTGTATTATTTAGCAATTCTTTTCACTTGTTCATTCTCAGAAGGTGGAGCATAATGACTGCCTCTTGACCATACGAATAGAGGTGGAGGTTCAGTTTCCACCTGCCATAACACTGAAGGTGCTTTGTGTACGTCTTGTAGGAGAGTGAGGTTCTGAAGTACATTTCTGCACAGTGTAGAATCTGTATTTATGCCTGTCTCTGCAGGAAGCATTTACTTTTATTCTTTCCTTTTCAGGTTCTTCATACTGCATCCCAAGAATACAGATGTATTGATTCCTTTTATCATAGCCAGGATAACTCTTTGCTAGTAGTTCTTCACAATCCTATGAATCAGTATCGTTTGTGCAAAGAGACTTGGAATATTGCATTGCACTCTAATGTCGGATTCAGGTAACTGATGTTATCTTTCATGTGTCATTCACAGTCATCTCCTACTGAAGCCTACTTGACTGTGCTTGGGGCAAACATCTAAATTAGAAGGTATCATTGTGTGACACACAGATGACATGCTGTGCTGCTATCCAACAAGATCTGGACAGGCCAGAATGCTGGACAAAGATGAACTTAAGGAAGCTCAACAAAGAGAAGTGTACAGTCCTGTTTCTGGGGAGAAAAGCACCAGGCACCAGTACAGACTAGGAGCAGTCCTGCTGGATAGCAACTCCATGGAGAAGATCCTTGAAGTCCTAGTTATCCTTGGGATAACAATATGCCTTGTGGCCAAGAGGGCTAATAGTATTCTAGGGTGCATCAAGGAAAGTGTGTCCAGCAGGTCTAGGGAGATTTTTCTTACCCTCTACTCTGCCCTGGTGAGACCACACCTGGAATACTGTATCCAGTTTTGGGCTCCTCTATTCAAGAGTAACAGGGATCTACTATGCAGAGTCCAGTAGAGAGTTGTGAGGATGATAAAGGGACTTGAACATCTCTTCTGTCAAGAAACGCTGAGAGAACTGAGGCCATTTATTCCTATGAAGATGGCTGAGAGGAGATCTTATTAATGTCTAAAAATATCTGAAGTGTAGTTGTCAAGAGGAAGGGATCAATCTCTTTGCAGTGGTGCCCAGTAATAGGGCAAGAAGTAATGGGCATAAGCTAGATCATAGGAAGTTCCACCTCAACGTGAGGAGAAACTTTACTGTGAGTGTGACAGAGTGCTGGAGCAGGCTGCCCAGGGAGGTTTTGGAGTCTTCTTCTCCAGACACTTTCAAAACCTGCATGGATGCAGTCCTGTGTGGCCTGCCCTAGATGGTCCTGCTTTGGCCAGGGGATTGGACTAGATGATCTCTGGAGGTCTCTTCCAACTGCTAACATTCTGATTTATCCTTGAAATAACTCCTCTTCCAGAGAAGTCCTAGAACAATTTGGCTGGCAACCTTGAAAGGGCATTGAAACAGTCAATTCAAGGCCAACTGAGAAATGGGAGGTGCGCTAGATACGCACAAAACAGATGTTGCTAATTTTTCATCCAAGGAAGAAATGAAATGTTTTCTGGCAGATGCATTATAATTCAGCTGATCATTCTTATTACTGTTTCACGTACACTGGAAACAAGCCTTAGACATTAAAGATGGCTTCTGCTTGTTCAGTGATGCTTCATCAGGTTCTCTTTCAAAACAGCAAGTTCTTACTTCATTGCTATGTATACTACTTACTGTCTGTGAAGAGCTGTGGGCTCTTATTTCGTTCTGTTGTGTGACATCTCTACCTGCATTTTCTGACCTTTTTCAACCTTTTTGCTAAAGATAATTTTGATTTCCAGATAAAGTATCACAAATAATTGCTAGTGTGTGTTTCTAAGCAACATACTACTTCTGTGAAAGAGAGTCTTTAAATACCTGGAGTTCTTGAAGCTGTTGCCTGCATTAGGTTCCAGATCCTGCTGAGTAGCCAGAAACAGGCAGAAACTCTACTTAACTCAGCAGTAGTATTATTAGTTTTTAGCATTGTATGAAATGACTGGCTCCCGATGACTTTAGTAACAATCTGTTGATTTTCATTTTATTAAAATTACTATAATTCTTATTTGGGAAACATATTTAAGTGCCACACTTTTACTATAGGAGAAGTAAAAATACACAACAGTGCTGGCCTATTTCTCTGTTGTTTCTCCCCTTCTGTTTACTTGTTAATTCTTTATTGTGACATCTTACAGACCACACACTCACTTTGTAGGGTTGTTCCATAGTTGCTGTCTGGAATATAACTGTGTTACCTTCTAAACAGTTGGTTACAGTGGCTCCTGTCACAGCATAGAGGAAATTAAATTTCTTACGTTGCAGAAGCTTTTGCCTTGGAGATCCCAGTTACCCTTCTTTATTACCTGTGGATATCAGGTCCCATATTTCATGCAGAACATTGAAAGATCCAGGATCTTTTCTGTTCAAAAGTCACAGGAGGCTGCATGTGAAATTCAGTGGGTGCTAGTGACAAAGTGGTCACTTTTTCAGGAAGTCAAATGAATCCAGGTATTATCAAAAGTATTCTTGTGCTCAAAGTTGAACTTAACATGTGTTTACTTTTTATAGTAAACACATTATACAAGTTACTGGAAAAGAATAATCTTTCTGAGGACTTTTTCTGATTCAGACATTGGCAGTAGTGATATCAAGATACGTATTAATTGAATGTGTATTTTTGACTCAGAATGACTGTTTCATTGCCCTAAATGCTTTCCACGCAAATAATCTTTTTTATTCATGCGTATTCATCTTCAAATTATTCCATCGCTGGAAACTCTAGGCTCCAGACTAGGTTTTGCCTTTTGTTTTCAACACCTTTGTTTTTATAGCTTTTACAGTTTTCTTCAGATTAAACAGTCCCTTTGTCCCTCCTGAGTACATGATCAACAGCTTTACCATGCAAGGTTTTCAAAGCAGGCTCTACCTACGTTGTAGGATCTTTAAGCTGTATGTTAGCTGCATACATCTTCAGTCCATGTAGATAGCCTACGTATTAATTCTTTTGTATGTGCAATGTAATGGTACAACACTTTGGGATGGAAGCTTTAAAGGTCATCTAGTACAACCTGCCTGGAGTGAGCAGGGACATCTCAAACTAGAGCAGATTGCTCAGAGGCCCCATCCAACCTGACCTTGAATGTCTGCATGGATGGTCCTTCTACCCCTTGTCTGATCATCATGTGCCAGTGTTTCACCACACTTGTAAAAAATGTCTTCCTTATATTCGATCAAAATCTCTCCCCTTTAACTTAAAACTATTGTAGAATCGTAGACTTGCCCAGGTTGGAAAGGACCTCCAGAGTTCATCTCATCCAACACCTGTGCAGTTAAGCAGGGACAGCCTTGACTAGATCAGGTTGCCCAGAACTTTGTCAAGCCTTACCATCACCCCTTTTCCAGCAGCAACAAGCATTGCTAGAAAGTCTGTCCCCATCTTTCTTACAAGCCCAGTAAGTACTGGAAGGCTGCAGTAAGATCTCTCCAAACCCTTATCTTCCTCATGCTGAACAACCCCAACTGGACCCACTCCAAAAGGTCAAACACAAGCCTTCTCTCAAACATCATGTAATATTCATATAAGCTACTGAGAAGCCAATTGATCTTGGTTGACCTGAAATGATGTTAGTGTCAACCTTAATATGGTAAATGGAGTAATGTTGTGCTTTTCAGGACCTATCTTGAGCTGGTGGCTGACTCAGTTGTAGACTGGGTGAAAGAGGAAGAAGTCAAATACCAAGAGGAGAAGATGGCTAAGAAAATAGAATCTCTTAACTTGGAAAATGCGATGGCAGAAGGAACTTCTGAATTGTCGGCACATGCTGTCAAAACAACTGATTTCACAAAGAAAGCCAAATGTTAGTATCATTGCATTTATGCTAAAAAATATTTTTTTATGCTAAGGGTTAAATCAGAGCAGAATTGTATGTATATTTTCATAGGATTACCTTGTTTTGTCATATAGACATAAATATGTTATGGAATTCATTAAATACATGCATTTAAATATTCTGCATCATCATCTGTTCTGAAAACTGAGACCTTTAATGTCAGGTGGCATTTACTATAGCTGTGTTTAATAGAATTTCTTTTAAAATTAAATACAGCTGAATCTCTGATGAGATTACTGAACATATGAAGAGATTAAAAGGGGTTAAAGATGACAACATGGTTCAAGAAAATTAGTTTCTAAAGGGCAGGATAAAAGCTGGAAGTCAGAAGCTGTGAGATAGAAGCGAAAACTGGAAAGTGGAATTGACTGTGGTGCAAAGCAACCTTCAATTACAGGCAACATTTTGAATAATGAGAATTGTAAGCAGCTCATGCAGTCACTGTTGAATGGACAGCAAAATCTGCAAACTCTATTTTGACAAGAGAGAGCTTTTGTCCAAATTCTCTGTGTAATTACATGGCATTAATACATATCTGGCATTAATTCTCTCAGAGAATGTGCCTTGAAACCTTCTAATACTACTGGTTAGCATTTACAAAAATAGGAATGCTACTCCTGAACTAAGTTAACATATCTGTTTATAGTTTGGAAGCCGAAAGAACATTATAATTTGTACCTATCTAGGTGTCACAGAAGCTAGCGTGAATCTTGCCCACTTCGTGGCTCATCACAGAGATGATTCATAGAGACAATTCACTTCTCAAAGATGACATGTAGCTGGGATGAGCAACAGTGTCTTCATGCAGTTTCAGTTGTGCTGGCACTGCTGTGTAATCCACACTGCAATGTCTACCTTTTCATACAAAGTAATTTACGAGAACCTTCTGATACTATAATTTATCATTCCTAGCAGGTAAATATTGGGTCTTCAAGCATCGTGTAAAACCACGCATGTAAGGAGATAGCCTTGTCCTCTGGAAAAGAATTCCTGTGATACCTGAGGCATAGATGCTGTAAAACCTTAATATTAAATAGCAAGTGTAGTGTTTCTGTAGTGAAGATTTGAAGGTTCAGGCAGCATTTATTAACTGAGTTTATATGAAAAGTTGTAATACCTATTACTCTTGCATTGAGTTTGTTCTGGCATTTGGCACAGTGATAGTAGTAAAAATAATAAAGACTTCTGATTGTTCATTCTGCATTGCTCGTCTGCATAAAAAACCTCTGAGTCATCGCCAGAGCAAAGCCTTCAACAGCAAGAAGCAGAGTCTGTCTGTAAGCGTGTTCGTATATTGGTTGGCGTACTTTGTTCCCCTATATGACTACCAAGTGATGCTAGCTGTCAGATAAGTTTCTTCTAACCTGTCTAGACTTATTTTGTCTCTAAAAATAGTTAATGTTTTCTTTAGTATATTTTTATACCTTTAATATTTTCACATACATGAAGTGTTATTCACTTGCACTTCTTATATATTTACTTTTTGACTCTCTTAAAAATTATTTCATTGTCTTATATTTATAACCTCATTTATGCCCTTTTTATTTCTCAAAGGCAGCACATCAGAACCTGAGACCATAATGGAAACCATTTCTGAAAGTCAATTAAAAAATGAAAGAAGTCATTTTATCAGAGAAGGCTCTCTGAAGGTGAGACAAAAAGATGTGTATTTCTGAAGCACACTAAATAACACTACTTTGAGAGGAAGGTTCATTGTAACGTAGGCTTGCCTCAGTCCACTTAGTTGTTCTGCTCTTGACTATTTTTTATATACTCTATTTCTAGTTTGATTTATTCCTTATTGATTCAGTTATATGATTTTAAGACAAGACTTTGGAGTTGACTAGACATTCCAAAGACAATTCATAATTGCAGTATTAGGAAATAAGAGTTACAGATTATATCCTACTTCTTGTTGAAGTTTTCTGGTTATAAAGTTATGCAAATGTAAAATCCAAATTAATGGAAGTACTTCTGTAATCACTCCTACTTTGACTTTCTAGTTTGAAGTTAACAAATGTAAATGTGGTACCTCAGAGTTCTCATATGATGGAGAATCACATGTTTTAGATCATGCACTACAGGTGAATTGAGTTACCTAGGTTCACACAGTGAATTTTTGGCTGGGATAGGATTTAAGCTCACAGTTTTAAACTCTTAGTGTTGACACTATCCATTAATGCACACAAATCTAGCTTAATTGATATTGTACTCCCCTGCTTTTTTTTTACTCCTCACATAATATGTCTCATCTCTCATATGATGTGTGATGCTGTGTCCTTAAAGTACTGAGTACTGATACTAGAAGTGAGTGATTGTGATTTCTTCCACAGAAACACTTGTACTTCAGTATGCTTAGAATATAAAATGTTATGAAGCCAGAAGTACTCTGGAAAATCTCAGATGCTTCATGACACAAATTTATAATTTTGGCATTGATACCTCGTTGCTCTTTCTGTAAAATAATCAGTTTTGTCTTGCAGTTGCATTTTGAGAATAAGCTAATACTAGTGAGGCGTTCTGATACAGCGGTAAACATTGCGGACATGTGCATAGCAAATAGTATTTGTATGAGTGAATATTTCAAATAAAAATAATCATGTGATAAATCTCCTGTGGTCAAACTATGGTACCTAATATCTTAGAACTGTAGATGCATTTGGAAAACATATCTTAAGAGTGACTTGAGTGTCTTAGTCACTCAGTTCCTCTGAGTTTGTTTACTTGTACTCTTTTCAGCATGCACGTATGAAGTTTCTTGTAATACAAAGAGAACCACAGTCTTTAGAATTCTTAACATTTAATGTAGGCTTGGAAGAAGGAACAGGACCAGCTACTAGCAGAAGAACAACTTAAGGAAGAGAAAAAAGGGAACAAAGAAAATTTGAAAGGTAAAAACAAAAGACATGAGATGGCAATTCAGGAAGAGGATACCAAAAATCAAACTTTCAAAGAGTTTAAAGATGTCATAGCAAAAGCCCCCGAAGTTGAGGAAGACTCCAGCATCTCACAAGCACATTCTGAGAAAGCTTATAAGGTAAGGAGTCACAGAATCACAGAACATTAGGGATTGGAAGGGACCTCAAAAGATCATCTAGTCCAATTGCCCTGCCAGAGCAGGATCACCTAGACCAAGTCACACAGGAAAGTATTACTGCATCCCATTAGGATAATGCTGACTGCAGAGTCAAGAATACAGGAAAGCTATTATCCATTGTGCCATTGAAGTTCAGGGCAATTTAAGGTTAACTAGGTTTAATTGTGTTTAGTGTATATGACATGAACACAAAGATAATTGATCATGTTTCCATGGCCTGGGAAAATATGGGATTATTTTTTACAAGAAATTCGAGAGAGCAGGAAAAGGCAACAACTCCCATATTCAGGGACTGCTAGACTGAGTTTAAGTTTTGGCTGTACCTAATTTTGGCCAGTTTATGCCTCTTTGGAAAGCACAGCAATCTAAGAATCAGAATTTACAAAGCCTGAATTCCAAAATCTAGAAAGCTGCCCTTTGTCTGATACCATGGCACTGTGCTTTGTACTTGGCCAGAATTTTTCTTTCCCTCCCATGGTATCTTAAGCCACCAGTCTACTTGCTATTCTTCAGCTTCCATCATGGCTACATAGAATCGTTAAGATTGGAAGAGACCGCCCAAGATCATCAATCCAATGCTACTAGGCCAACTAAACCACATTTTCTAGTGACACGTCTACATGGTTTTTTAACTCCTCCATCACCATCCTGGACATCCTGTTGCAATACCTGAACATGCTTTCAGGGAAGAAAAATTTCCTAATGTTTAGCTAAAACACCTCTGGCACAACTTAAGGTCATTTCCTCTTGTACTATCAATGGTTGCCTGGGAGAAGAGACTAACCCCCACCTCTCTACAACCTCCTTTCATGTAATGGTGCGTGCTACTGGAGGACCAGATTCTGCTCTCGTGTGTAACAAGTTACTTCAGTTAATAATTGAGAAATTACTTGGACATGAGAGTAGCATGATATGTATTTGCCACAGTCATTATTACGTTAGTTAAATGTCTCAGCAAAAAATTAGGCCTGAACAGTAGAATCCTGATGGACTGTTATTCATTTACCTCTTTCATGACTTCTGCCTTTCTTATTTATGCATGATCTAAAACTTGTTTTTTCCAGTTTCTTGGCTACAATACAGGGGAGGATCTCATTCAAATATCAGGAACTAATCAGTATCTTTTCCCATCTGATGGAGGACAGATCCAAGTAGAGAAGATAGAGTTTGTAGACGGTGATTCTTTAATTCTTTATGCTTTTATTTGACTCAGTTTCTAACTGATGAAACAGTTTCTTAATCCATAGTGATAGAGATATGACATAGCACTTATGTAATGTTTACATTTTCCTGTAATGTGTTAACAATTGGTACATAAATAAAGTACTGTACTTACCAGAAAATTAGAAATGGAGAAAAAGCAGTACGTATTTTTCTGTTCAGTGACAACCAATGCATGATATTTCATAAGTGTTCCAGTAATTTGTCTCATCAGATGTCTAAGCAATAGGATTATTCTGCAGCCTCTCAGTTCTACTTTTCAGGAAGTTTTTGAGTATTTAGTTTAAATTCAGATAAGTTTAATGTTGTCTTCTTGATCTACTACTAAACAATTGAGTCCACTTCTGAGCAATTTTCTTCTTTGTGTGCTGTGTAGTTGTAGGTGCAGGACTGAGTGTGGAGCAGTTCTGGAGCCTGGTAGGAGCAATAACATCTTCTGTTGCTTTGCAGGTCTAACTTTGGTAAAGGTGAAAGTGATAAAAGACAACCACAATTTATTCATTTACATCACGGACCCCAAGAAAAACTTGAAAGAAATTGAAATGCAAGATACAAATGAAGAACAGAAAATTAGATCAGGTTAGTTGACATGTTTAGGAATTGGATGCTAAACTTAACCAACTAATAGAAAATAAATTTCTACTAATGGCAGAAGGTAAAGAAAATCAGTGTTGTCTAAACAGAAGTAAAAATTCATTTGGCTGTTGTAAGCACTGTGTAGAGACATCTTACCAAGATGTTGAAGCACAGTACACATCAACAGGTTCACATCAGGTTTTTTTCCAAATTAGGAAAATCAGTGAAAGGGATCGCTATTCCTTACTACAATAATTTTCTTCTTTACTGGAGGACTGGAGTTTTTGGTACAGTCAAAACGGCCTCCTGCAGGTGGTAGTCACCAATAAACATTGCAATGACAGTAAACAGGAGTAGATGAGGTCTCAGCATGTGTGCCTCATCAATGAAAGATCTGGAAGATGGTTAGGTGCTTGCCTTAACCTTCTTTACAGTCTTCTCTGCTGCTCCTCACAGTTTTAAGACTCTCTTCCCCATGTTGGAAGTCCCAGAGATTTCCTCTTACCAGCAGAGCATTTCTTTAAGACAACAGGAGTTGAACTAGAGGCAAGGTAAGATTCAGTATCACTGTATCAGAGCTACTACCTTGCACAGTTCATGTGGTTTCCAAGGATAACATACTCATCACATGACATATTTTCCTGCACCTCTATGTGAATTTATCTCCTGATTTGGTTCCACAAATACCAGACATATATTTGGGTCTAATTTCTCATCTTTTTCTCCTTTGATTTACTTTCTCCTCAGGGTACAGGAGAGAAATACATGGAGAAACAGTGACTTTTAGTGTAGTGCATAGGCTACAAGAGATTCACAAAGGCTTTTCACTCATTTCTATTAAACCTGTTTTTACACACCTTGTTAATTGGAATGTGGTTTTTAGATGAAAACTCATAACTGTGTAACTCAAAAATTAATACTACATGCTACCCTTTAAATGGAATGATAAAGATTTCCTTGTTGTCTTAATCTCTCTTACAGGTTAGTTGTCTACATTGAGGTCATTGAGGTGCCACTGTTCACAGCAGTCACTGTTTCACAGATCAGGTGGTTCTGGTGTGTGTTGCTATCTTGAAAATTAATTCTTTTTTTTTTTTTTTAAGGAAAGCTGAAAAATCAAAAGAAAGCTGTGAGCAAGTTTGGATCTTTTTCAGCCACCTTGGAAAATGGAATCCAGCTGTCCATGAGCTATTATGGACCTACAGGGAAGGCAGCAGGTAAAGTAAGCAAACAGAAGAGGATATTTGAGAACCATAAGGGGAATTCTTTTTCCTCCTCTACGTTTTTTTTCTTTTTCTTTATACAGTCTTTAACCCAATACTTTGTTGCATGCAATTTGGCTGTTTCAGCAGCTGTTACTACATGGTGGGGAATTCTCAGCAAGGCTCGAGATGAGATTACATTGTGAGGAATATTCTGTGATTCAAATTTCAAAATGGAAGGAGGTGTGTAAGAACAGGGCAGTGCAGGGAGAAATCTGCAGTATTGTTATTAAGCAGCTCAGCGAAATCAGCCGATTAATTTGAACCAAAGAAAATGTGATTTGCCAAGAAATCTTGCTTTTCCAAGAAATAATATTTTTGTAAACTTACATAGGTGATCATGGAACTTTCATTTAATGTTAGGAGTTGGACTTTAGATTACAATTGTGCAGACATAATGAGGGATTTCTCTCAGCCTTTCAATAAACACAGGCACCAACTGGAAGCAATTGCTTCACAAAATGACAGTGAAAATAGCATCTGCTTTTACCAAGAGCGTTTTGTTTCCATTACATTTGAAAGACCACTGAAGCCATCATATTTATATCCACGTAAATGAAGCCATTTATATGGATAAAAGTGAAATCAGAAAATAACTTGTGTGTTTTTCAGCTCTTAAACTATGAAAACATTTAATTGAATGCATCTTTGTGCGGACTGTGGTAAACCATTCAACAATTTTTATTATTCATATGTACTTTACAAGTTAATTACTAAAAAAAGGACTTGAGCCAAGAGAGCAGTCGCAATTTCGTGGACTGTGAAAACTCATATTTTGGCGTAAAATAGAGATGTGTCTAATTAAACATGTCAGCTGTGATGTTCAGGATTTTTCAGAAGTACTGTAACAGCCCTATTCTGTGTTAAAATAATCCTTGCCATTTTAGCTTTAATGCAGCACTGATGTCTGTCATTCTTGGTTGTTTGCAATTTTTCTACAATCACTTACTTATACCTAGTTCCCCTTGTGGATGTTGGCATTCTGAGTGCTCAGAAAAATTCTGAACAGTAATATTCTGCCTTAGACTGCTCTCATACACCATCTGTCTTTAACACAGAGTTGTATGCCATGTTGTCATGGGTTAAAAAAAAAATCACACAAAATTAAGCAAGTAACTTAATTAATCTGGTCATGGGCCAAAATAAAAACAATGCAAGGAGGGTTTGAAAAAACCACTTACGAATTGCAGGTGGAAAACAAAAATAACTTGATTTGGGGGAAAAAGCAACATTGAATTCACCCCACTTAAAAAGACATACACACAAAGATACACATTATGGTTATTAATCGTTATGTTCATGCATAACTGAGCCAAAACCTCAATGTCCAAACCCTAGAGGAGGAGAAACTTCCAGCTGTTCCTGCTTCTGTGGAAAGATGTCCATCAAGTTCATGTACACATCCATCAGCATCAGGGGGCATTTTGAAGTCTAGTTCTTTATGCTGTGTGCTTCCACACCAGTCCTCCATTTCCAAAATGGGCATTCCAACAGCCACGAACAAAGGGAGAACTATCTTCATTTCAGCAATGTAAAAGCCTGATTTCCACTGATTCTTGTGGAACCAACTGTGTCATGACATTTCCAGGGCAAAACGGCTGGCACGTGTAGCTCTCCCTCTAAACACAGATTAGAGTGAAGGAAAGGGAATCCAAGGAGAAGCCAAAACTTAAAATCTCCTCCATTTGCAGAAACATAAATTAAGCTTGCAACTTTGGCTTGCAGTTTTTGAGACAAACTCCAGCAAAATTTTGAACCACCACACATGTAATTTGCAGTTTCTTTCCACTGATTGGTTAAATTAGATGGAAATTACTCATTTTCCCTGTGTTATTGAAGTAATTTTTTGGAGCCTCTCTGAGTCTCATTTTTCTTTCAGTTTTTCTCATTTTATCTTTTTCATCTTCTTTTTAAGAAGGCTAAAATTACAAAAGGCCTCAGGCTGTTGGCCAGCTTTATGCATCTTTTCTATTTCTTGGTTAAATGTTGCTATTTGTTTAAGATTTGGATCATCATTTGTTGTCTCTAGCATGACCAATCTCTAGCTTCAGACCACATTACAGCCAGAGTTAGAAGCTCCTCATCACCTGGTGAATCTGGCACTGCTTGAGCACCTGCAGAACTTTTGCCTTTGGGTATTACAAAACCTTTGAACTTGATGATTCTTATGCCTTGGTGAAGCTATGATGTTATGTCTCCAAGTCCTAGAAAATGTAGGCATAAGGAAACCTTCCTTGATCTTACAGTCCTCTGGAATTTCCCATCTCAAGATTTCTTAGGTGACTTTCCTTTGGCAATCGGCAATTGTCTCAAGAATCAACTCCTTTTTGTTGTTACCCTCAAATATTCTGTTCTCATTTTTTAGGACAGTTAGAATGAAAGGGTAGGTGAAATTTCCTTAGGGCTCACGAGTCTATAACAGTTTGTGTTCCTGAATTCAGCACCCTGGAATGGTGTGTTATCTGGAACTGAGTACACTCCACAGCATGGCTAGCTGTGCAGGACAGCTTCTCTCACTATGTATAACAACTTCCTTATACACAGTTTGCAGTGTTCACATGGATATTTATACTCACCTGGCAAGATAGATTACATTAACTAATGGGACAGCTCACTCAAAATCCTTCATTTCAGCTATCCTACTTTCCTGTGGAGCACTAGCTCTGTTGAGATTTGTTACCTGTTTATTTCACCCTCCACTTCGACATGGGTACTGCTACTTGCTTATACCATGGCTATGCTGTCTGATAAATGTATATCATAATGGGTACCCACAGAGAATTTTAAACTTTCCTGTTTTATATAATCAGTTGAGAATTTATCTCTAGCATATTACAGATAGAATAAATTTGTTCACCTTTCCTCAGACCTCAAATTTGCTATAAAAACCATACAACATAAATTTCCGTGCATGAAACCACGTAGCAAAGCATCAGATTATGATGAAAATGGGGATTTCAAAAAGCTTTGTAGTGAAATTTCCTTTTCTTTTTAGGTTAAAACTCATGGATTTATTCAGTTATCTGTGTTCGATAGTGCTTAGCACCTAGACAAAACCTAAGATTGAAGGCTTAAAAACTGAGGTTGCAGGCTTGTGGCCCACAGACTCCTAAATAGGACTTTATCACCACATGATCTAACAGTTTCTTCTGGCGTTAGACTTAAATTTTAGGTAACCCTTGGAGTTACCATAAACACAAAATCATCTGTGAGGCAAATGAGCATACAAGGTAGCCTTTCTAGTAGTTTAGAAGTTTCTTTTTAGGGTGGCCTCCACTTTTTCTTTTCTGTGGAGCTACTGTGCCAAAACCTTTCTGGAAGCAGTGGACATAGTAGCACTTACCAAAAATATGCTAACACTTCATATTCATTACAGAACATGCTATAGTCTTAACCAGAAAGGTTCTGTTAGCATGCTTCTGGATGTACTTCTTTCCTTCTTTGAATGTGATCTGACTTTCAATATGTCAGTGGGTTATCTAATTATTTTTTTTTGCCTGATCTATCAGTTTTCACATTAAATAATATTATTCATTGAAAGAAGCAGAATCAAAAAGTAATTTTGTCAAAAGTAAAAAAAGAAAAATGATTCTGGGAAGTTTTCCTGAATGACGTTCTTGAAATTACTGCCTTATTAAACATCATTCTTTGCAGAAACTAATAAGCAAATCAAGCTTGCTCTGTTTTTAAAAGGGTTTCAAAAGATGATTTCTAAGATCAGAAAACTGAAGTTTTCAGTTCTTCTCTAAATGCATGTTGTTAAGATGTGAATAATATACATTGCTCCATCTGGGATAATAAGTTATCCAAAGCAAACAAGAATTTGATGACTTCAGTTGTCTGGATGGGAAACAAGGTGCTATTTATAGGCTTGAGACTTAAGGTGCCTTCAAGGAAGAAGAAAAATAACTTAGAAAAGTTATTTCTAAGGTAAAATTTAGTGGATGATGCTTTGTTAAAAAACAAAGCGTGGCCATCTGCATTTGTGAAACTTCATTGCATTTATACTATTGCTTTTCCCTTCCTTAGATGATGAAACAGATCCTGTCTTAGCAAGAATTTTGAACATCCCTTCTGTTCATATTCCCACCATAATTCCCCCAGTTACATCAGCTTCAGGAAAAAATGATAAGTCTGTGAAACCAAAATCAGGAAAATCTCTGCCATCTACAAAAGCAAGCCACGGCAAAATAGACCCTCCACAGCTGGATGATCCAGCAAACCAAGAAGTAAAGGTAAGAGAATAGACATTATCCAGTGAACACAGGAAAGAAACAGACAAAAGGTAAAATTCATAAACTTATGTCACATAAATATGTATTTGGTTTATAATGTTTACAGAGAGTATCTATGTTAGTGCATACACACGTGGCTATGTGAGTCTGTATGTATTTTGGAGGAGAGGATTAGAGTCTGATGCAAACGTGACATTTGACATGGACATGGTATCTAAAATAGGATGCAGTTCAGTATAAAGAAGTGCTTGGGTTTACAATTACATACAAACAGTATATATTTACAGAATGGATACCTGTTATGTGGATAGCAGTTCCACGGGGAAAGATCTGAGGGTTGCAATGGATCACAAGCTGTACATAAGTCAACAATGCCATCTTGCTGTGAGAAGGGCTAAGACCATACTGAGGTGAAAAAACAGGACTACAGTCTGCTAAATATGTTATTTTCCATTCCGAGCTGGTAGGGCTTCAACCAAAGTGTTTTGTCCATTTATGGACACTGCACTGCAATTAAAATATGGACCTCACTGAAGAGTTTTAAGAAAAGCTCCAAGAAAGATCACAGGTCTTGAATAACCTTCTGTAAAGACCTAAAGGAATGCTGTCATCACTTATGCTGGCCCACATAATCAGAAGAAATAATCAGAAGTAATCTAATTTTCTGCAAAAGAGATCTAGGCTAATGAACAGGAAAATGTCAGTGAGGCTATAGTGAAGGTGAAGCACTGGAACAAATAGTCAGAAACTAGCCCTGGAAATTTTCAAATAGAGAAAATCATCAATATAACCTAACAAAATGGGTGCACTTGGTTATATTTTTTACAATTAAGACAGGCAGAAGTAGATGACAACTGAGGATCACGTCTTCCAATTTCTGTGATTTCTACCCCGTGATCCTATGACCTTTTTTGAGTATTGAAGGTAATACTTGATTGCCCATTGATATTATGAAAAGTAACCATAAAACGTATAGCATCCTCTGTGCTGAAAAGCACAGGGCAAAATGTCTGTAATATTGTCCTTATATTTCTATTTCTAAAATTCTAAAAGAATAGGGGGTAATACCAGAACAAGTTCTCTTTGTTAGTTCTGTCTCTAGCCCAAAACTGTGTTCATCTTATGACTACTGGCACAATGTTGTACATTGTCCCATAGGTTTTTGATGACATCAAATGGTCCACTGTTGTATTTTTTCCAAATGTTGTAGGGCCCTCAGACATTTCTTACAGCAACCACATCTTTTCTAGTCATCAGAGAAGTTTTCACTACGGAGTTATACAAAAAGGATTATACATTTTGACAGCAAAAGGCAGTGCTGTATTTGCAGCAGACTGGAAATACTGTTCTACTTCCTTTTTTTGTATTCTTTTAGTGATTTTAGGCAAAATAACTGGTGTGCAACTTCAATAATTATGCTTTTCTGGTTTACATTAACCATTTATTGCCATCTCATCTTGACACCGCACAGGATAGCATGATGACTGAGCAAAATTAATGAAGTTAGGAAGGGATGTTCTTCAAGAGTTAATAAAAAGGAATGAAAAAAAAATGGTGTAATCAAAGAAAATAATTATGTTTCCAATTCAGAATCCATAAACTCTGAAAAGTTAAAGATGAGTGATAGAAAGCACTTTTTAAAAAAATTGTCGTGTTACAACTGAAATCTGTAATATTATTTTTTTTATTCACTGTTTTAAAAAGAAGACTAAAACTAATTAGTGTTTCATTCTGTAGATGGAAATGGAAGAATCGGCTTCGCAACCTCAAGTGATGCCAGATGCTCTTACTTTTCTGAGTTTGAATGTCTCTTGTCCCAATGGACTGGTACTGACTTTCCTTGGTGAAAATGTTGCAGGTTAGTTTTCTGAGCCACTGCAAAATAAGGAATTTAAATGAAGTTAAAATGAAAGCAGCAGATTTCTTCTGCCTTTGATGGGTTTAGATGTAACAGTATGAATTTTTAATGTCTCAGATTGCCAAATTTTTCAAAATGTCTATTTATTAGTATTTGCAACATAAGTAATATGTTTTAATTCTAACGTGTGTAAAATCGAAAATTGCAAGTTTTTGGACATGAAAGACTGGAGGCAGGAAAACAGCAACCCTAAAATGCATTTGCAATTCATATTGGATAATCAATTGAGATCTGAATGTATACTGAAAAGTGTGTGTATATATCAAGTAATTGTGAGTGATAACAGCAAGATTGTTATGTTACCTGTATTGGTAGTTGCTTTGGAAGCACGTATCCTGTCCACAAGATGTACTAGTAGAGCAGTACTACTGTACTATTAAGGGAGTACTGCTGCCCTCCTAGGCTGTGTCATAATAGGACTGGGGGAAGGTTTTCAAATCAAAAAAGAGAATAGATTCAGATTCAGTCTTACAAAGAAATTTCTCACTATAAGGGTGGTGAGGCACTGGAACCAGTTGCCCGAGGAGGTTGTGAATGCTCCCTCCATGGAAGTGTTCAAAGACAGGTTGGATGGGGCTCTGGGCAACCTGGTCTAGTGAGAAGTGTGTCTGCCTACAGCAGGGGGTGTGGAACTAGATTGTCTCTGAGGTCTCTTCCAACCTAAACCATTCTATGAATCTATGTTCTTATTTTGAAAGATTCAGAGAAAAGTGACAAGAATTACTAAAGCATTGGAAGATGCATCTTATAGTAAGTTCACATTACCAGAGAACTCAACTGAGTTATCAAATAAAAGATCGAGGGAGTGACTGGAGCCAGTCTGGAAGTAAAAGGAAACTGTATTTTGGAGATAACTCATAAAATTATTATGCAAAGGTATTAAAAAATTCAGGGGCTTTAAAGTAAAAAGCAGTACTTGCTATGAGTTTTAATTTACAATAATTTTTTAATAGTAAGAATGATTAACAAAATTAATCTGTTCTGTGATGAACTCACAAACAAGAGTTATTTCATGCAAGTCCTTTGGTTTATGCCATGCAGTATATACACAGATGGTTTTCATAGTCTTTCTGCCCTTACCATTGAATTCCTTTAGGAGACTGATCAAGTATAGAAATACTTGTACATTTCTATACCTGCTATACCTTGCTGCAATGATTCTGCTTCTCAGTGTTTTTGAAAACCAGCATGAGGTTCACCATTGCATACTATAAACTGTAGCAAACCCTAGGGGTTCATAGCTGTGCTGTGAAGTTTTGAAGTAGAAAATGTGAATTTTGTTGTTGTCATGTGGTGAATTTTAGAAACAGCTGGCCACAAATGTCATTTAACAGTATGTACAACAGATCCTTCCAGGCCAGGCTATTGGAGGTACTGAGTGTGTGAAAATCGATGATCACAACTGCAAAGATGCCCACATAGAGGAATAAACCAGATTGAACACACACTGAGTTCATATTAGCTGTAATTCCAACACACTTCGTATGAGTGAGCTGTTCTGTAAAAACCAGCACAATCATTTGTCTTCATGGCAACTGATGAAACAACATACCTCTTAAAAACCAGACAGGTGGAAGGTTGTGTGTGTAAGTGTGTATAAGTAAATATGGAATTTATATTAAATTGCATTAATAAATGTAGCATGTTACACAAGGATTCAGTACAAATTTATATCATGTCAGAGAATAGTGTATTGACTTCTTTATTTTAGCCACACAGACCAGAATAGCTCGTAAAAGCTTCCCTCATTTTTCTTCTTAGACATCTCTCTGCTTTTAACAGCAAAATCTTGGTCTCTGCCATGTCCGTGGAGAAGCTCTTCAAGTACATTATTGTTCTCACTGTAAAAAATGTTTTTCTTGTATCAAGATGAAACAGTGTAACGTAGAATTGTAAAATCATAAATCTTTTTGGTTGGAAAACCCCTCTAATATCAAGTTCAACCCTGACCCAGCACTGCGACTAAGCCATGTCCTCCCTCAGCACTACATCTATATTTGTTTAAGTACCTCAAGGGATAGTAACTCAGCTACTTCCCTAGGCAGCCTGTTCTGGTGCTGTGCAACCGTTTCAATGAAGACATTTTTCCTAATGTGTGGCTAAACCTCCCCTTGCACAACTAGGGGCCATTTCCTCTCAGCCTACCAATTGTCACTTGGGAGAGGAGACCAACACTCACCGTAATACAACTCCATTCAAGTAGTTGTTGACTAAGGTCTCCCCTGAACTTCTTTTACTCCAGGCTGAACAACCCTAGCTGTCTCAGCTGCTCCTCACAGGACTTGTTCTCAGGACCCTTCACCAGCTTCGTCTCCTTTCTTTGGATATGCTCCAGCACTTAAATGTCCTACGTGTAGGGAGGGGCTCAAAGCTGAATACATTATTGAAGCTGTGGCATCATTAGTGTTGTGTACAGCAGGTCAAACACTTCCCTAGTCCTGCTTGCCACACATTGTGTTATTTCTAATACAGCAGAGAATGCTGTTAGCCTTGGCCTCCTGGGAATGCTACTGGCTGACATCCAGCTGGCTGTTGATGGGGTCCTTTCTGCTGGGAAGCTTTCCAGATGCTATTTCCAAGTCTGCATGGAGTTGTTGTAACCCAAGTGCAGGATCCAGCACATGGCCTCAGCCCATTGATCTCTTCAGATCTCTCTAGGAGCCTCCCTAACACTCAAACAGATCAATACCCCCTTGATGTAGATCAGTTCTCCCTTAGTGTCATCTGCAAAATTACTGAGGATGCATGTGATCCTCTTGTCCAGATCATTGATAGTTATGCTAAAGAGAGGAGGCCCTGGTACTGAGTCCTGGGGAAGAACACTTGTGACTGGCCACCAGTTGGATTTAATTCCATTGACTGCAATTATTTGGGCCTGACCATCCAGCCAGTACTTTATCCAGCAAAACATATGCTCCTCCAAACCATGAGCAGGCAGTTTCTCTTGGAGATTGCTATGGAAATGGTGTCAAAGATTTATGGGCAGTCCAGGTAGACAATATCCACAGTCACTTTGTCACAGAAGAGGGTAAAGTTTGCTGACCAGTACTTGCTTTTATAAGCCCATTACTGACTGGTCTTGATCACCTGTTCGTGTAGTGACACTCAAGATTATCTGCTCCCTAGCCTTCCCTGGCACCAACGTCAGACTGATGTGTATGTAGTACCCTGGATCCTCCTTCCAGCCCTTCTTGTAGAAGGGCATCACATTTGTCCCTTATACCCATTGTCCCTGTCTTCTCCATGTGGCTTCTTGTGAAGAGAGAGATTCTGTCTTCTTTGTAGCTGCCCTTTGAGTATTAGAGTACTGTGGTGAGATCCCCTGTGAGACTTCTCCAGAGAAAAGAACTAACTCCTTCAGACTTACCTCACAGGACAAGTTCTCCAGCCCTTTTTATCACCTCTGTGGCCCACCTTGAGACCCTCTCCAGTCTGTCCTTCTTGAATTGTGAGGACCAGAACTGAACACAGTACTCCTAGTGTGGCCTGACTAGCACTGAGTAGAGTGAGATATTCACACCTCTTTTCTCTGCTAGTAAGGTACCTACAGATGTGGTCAACTTGGCAGATTTTGCCAGTTAAGTGTAAATGTGCTCTGACGCGCCTGGAATAATGTAAAGATGATGCAGAGAGTTTTCAAACGTGTAGTTTGCGAAGGGGTTACGTTGAAAAGCTGAATAGTTGGGGTGGACAGAGCAACTACAGATGCGCGAGTGTAGTCTTTTGGCACAACTGCCATAGTTATTGGCACACTCAACACACTGCCATAATGTCTAGAATATCTAATTTCAATTTCCGTACAAACTGAAACTTGCTGAAACTCTACATTTTTTCCCCCTCTGTGGGCAGTTAGGAAATTGCTTTCACCTACTGTCAGTCTTTGGAAAGTTTAGCATCCGTAATAAATCTACCTTCAGATTTTCCTTCTTTTTATTTGGAAACACAAGTCTACTGGAGGATGCAGTTTCTGAGTAGATGACTGCTTTGAATGATCTGACAGAGTCTGTCTCTTACTCTTTACAAAGTAAGTCAGAGAAGGTTAGTCTGATGTAAAGTTGCATACCTTCTGTGGGCACCATGATGCTGGGTGCTTAGCACTACTTGAATGTGTGCTATACATTATTAAGTAATTCAGAATTTGGTTTCACATTTGAAAGGTGAAGCCGCTGTGGCCGAAGTGGAAAAAGAGGTGGTAAAGCAAAGTGAGGCCAAAGCAGACATAGCCAAGGAAGAGGAAGTCATGAAAGGCAAGGCCAAAGCAAATGAAGCAAAGGAGGAAAAAATTATGGAAAATGGAGAGAAGGAACATGAGGTTACAGAAGGTGAAATAAAGCGTCGAGGCACCAGAAGAGAGCTGGCCAAGCAGCCTATTCAGAGAATTCTGGTTAGGCAGACTTATCCTCAAAAAGTAAATAACTTACGTCTCTATGCGTCTATGGCAAGGCAATCAGAACAAGAAGTGTCAAGAGTCGTCACCGTACAAGGAACTGTCATAAAGTACATGATGGATGGATCTACCCAGGTATGTTTAGTAGAATTCATTGAAAGCAGCCTGCATGTATGATTATCCTTGAACTTTTGCTTGTCAATTGAGATAGTGTCCAGTTTATAAATGAAAATAAGTAACTACTGAGCTATGCAGCCCTGTCAAGACTGTTGGCTTTGTTCAGAATCATAATTTAAAACACATAAGGAATTTTAATGATGCAAATTTTAGGCATGTGAAGATTTTATGCAGTTCTGAGATTAGTAAATAGCTGAATATGGTTTTGAGAGCTACATCTCTGGACTTAAAGACCTGAAGTGTATTTTTGGCAACACAAAAGCATGTACCTTTTTTCATAGTCTTAGCAGTCATACAGGACCCAAAGATACATAAAAAAGACATGTTCTTCAGTCCTGCGAACACCTACATTTTCATCAAAAAGCCTTTATCTTCCAAAGTACTTCCTTTGTTTACACATATTTCACTTACCCAGAATTCTGTTTCCTTTTCGATGCTACAGGTTAGATACTATCTTTGCAGATACTATATTTGATACACAAGCAACTTCCTTTTTAAATTCTAAGACACTATGTGTAGTTAGCAAACAGGTGGAAATAGAAGTCACAAACAGAATCACAGAACATGAGAGACTGGAAGGGACCTCAAAAGGTCATGTAGGCCGATCTCCTGCCAGAGCATAGTCACCTAGATGAAGTCACACAGGAACATGTACAGGCAGGTTTTAAACATCTCCAGAGAAGGAGATTCCACAACCTCTTCAGCACCCTGTTCCAGTGCTCTGTCACCCTCACTGTGAAGAATTTCCTTCTCCTATTGACATAGAACCTCCTATGTTCCAGCTTACACCCATTGCCCCTTGCCCTATCATTAGATGACACTGAGAAGAGCCATGTGTTTTGACTCAGAAACTATCAAAATAATTCCTTATTTCCTCAAGTCATTTTCTTGTAAGATGACCACAGCTCCTAGCAGAAGTTCTTTACATTCATTCATTACACTAGATCTGAAACCATTTAGCCAGGATTTTTAATAAACATGCCAATTTCAGAAGTACGCAAAGAAGCTAGATGCTGTTTGTCTATATTTTCTCAAATGCTGTCTCCTAACAGGAAAATACAGATGTTATGTCCCTACCATGAATGTAGCATAGTTTTTGTATAAGCATTGGGTGTCTTTCTTTTATTAATCTAATGTTTATGATTTATTAAGGATATATTGCATATAGATAAGCATTCAATAAACAGTAGTGTGTAATACGGTAACTGTAACTCATGAGTTGTTTCTGTGCATTGTCCACTTTCCACATTGTACCCTAGATCATCCCTACTACATTTGTAAATTAACTCAGGGATAATTGTCCCCTGCCACTTGGGCATGTGCATATCAAGAGCTGAATGTAATGGACATTGGAACTCAGAAACCAGCTATAACGAGTTTAATAACCATGACTCCTTGTTGTTAGCTGTCTCAATAACTGAGAAGTAGTAGAAATCCTGCTAACCTTTGCTGCTGACATGTGGAATACCTCAATATGGATCAATATGATTATACATATGCATTACAACTGTTAGAAAAAACAAGTTATCAACCTTTGACGACTGACATAATAAAAGAATTACTTTTTACTCTTTACTTTTACAATGCAAATTGTGAATAGAGTCCCTGTTAATTACATACATGAACTGTAGCAATTAGCAGTCCTTTATTTTTTATGATTGCACTTGTGATACATTCTTTTGAGACTTGGTATTTTAAGTGATTTTAACCTCTAGTATGTCTTTAATTGCTGTAGATTCTGTTTGCTGATGGCACAGTGAGTAGAAGTCCTGATTCTGGCCCTGTCCTACCTCCACCTACAATTCCAGATGACATGCAGCCACCACAAGAATCGGAGCCTTCATGTGAGACCAGCGCTAAGAAAGGTAACATTTCCAGTGGTTTTGACAGGTTTGAAATTAAATCTGTCAATGTAATTTGTTGAGATTGAAGGGATAACAATAAAAGAGCCTATTTCTTTAGTTTGAACGTTCTGCTGGTGTGAAAATGCAATCTGTATTCAGCTGCTGCACACTGCTCATCTGTTAGCTTCATGTCAATTAATTTTTCTTACTAGGACTCCAATTAGTAAAAAGATGTGTAAGAACTACAGTGGTAGCGGAATGTCAAATCTTTATTTGCAAGTTACACAGTTTTAGTTTTGGTATTTAGAAATGCTTCTCTTGGGAAGGCATCTGTTATTAGTCATTATTAATACCACGGAGTGTAGTCGGAGATCACTGTCAGAGCTTCTGAGAGCAAAGCATAATTATGACTTGGCATAGTAGTAACGTGTAACGTTTTGGAAGTATGTGAATAAAAGTTGCTGCTAAAAAGAAAGGTTTCTCAAAAAGAGATTTTCAAGTCATCAAGTCCAGTCCTTGATCATAGGAGATTCCTTAACTGGAAGGATGCTTGAAAACTTCCCTGACAATCCATCTTCTAATTTTCATTCTTACTATCTGTGACCCCTGTATAAACTGTATTCCTTATAATTTACTCATGACCACTTTCGCTCCCCCTGTGTTTCGTCCCTACTGATTGCCTTGACATGTATATAATGAAGAGCTTCATCTCATTTTGGCTTAGTTTTTTTCTAGGATTTATATTCTGTGAGCCTTTTAGACTCCTTTCTGGACTGTGCTGTTGTCTTTGTTGCACCCTTAGCCTGGTCTCCTTGAACATGGGAGACCAGAGTTCTCTATCACATTCTTAGGAAGATCTCTCCATTAGTTTATGCGAAGCAATCTCCATCCATTTATTTTCTGATGTGCCATAAAATGGTGTTTGTCTTTTTTGTCACTTTAAGGTGATAACAAAAAAAGGAAACTATTCTATTTTCACACCGATAACCTGTAGTCATTCTGTGTAAATAACTCCAGGTCTTTCTTTTCTTCTCCTGTTGCAACCTTGTGTGAGATGTGGATTATTTGTATGCCTGTTTGCATTAAATTTCATGTTAATAGGCTGTATCAGTTTCCTATTACTTTAATCTTCAAGTGCATGGGACAGTTTTGGATGCTTTTTCACTATAGCTACTCAGATTTTCTAGTACATCGATAGTCCCATCTGTCATAATCAGATGTCATTACCATGTTGTTTACTTTTTCTGTGTCATTAATGACAATGATGAATAAGATTAGTTTAAGGGCAAACCTTTGAGTAACAGCACTTGTCATTTTCCTCAAGTCTGATAAATAGTTGTTCTTGCATTTCTGTTGAAACCAGTATGTGGTACATGGGCATGGGACTCCAGGGAAGATGTATCTGAAGGCACTTTCATTACAAACCATCTCTGCTTTTATACCCTTTGCTTACAGCGGTAATTTTCCACTATACCATTTTTAGTTAGTGTGTTAGTAAAACAATCCTCTACCTAGCAGTTTCACTGCCTAATCTTAACTCATTTCCATAGTACATGTTCTGTTTTTTCTTCCTTGCTACATTCTTAGCGGGGTCAGGTTAACTCTTTGAATGCTGTTGACAAAGTTCCCAGGGCTTCAGAGTTACTACTGTATCTCTCCCCACATCAGTACTCACTCTTCCCTTTATTTTGTCTTTCACCTTAGAGAATACCAAGTGTGATAGAGAAATGTTTGTTTCTGCAGGGAAAGGCAGTCACAGAAACAGTATATCACACCCAAACAAGGACAAGTTGTTTGAAAATACTGTGCAGGATCTGACTAATTCTGAGCAGCCTAAGGAGAACCATGCAGGAACCTGGATAACAACAACTCCATCAGGCACTCAAGTGGGCACTGAGGGAGCAAAGAGAATGAATCTGAAGCCACTCCTAAACTACCAGGCAACAGACCCAGCTGATGGAACGGTATTACTGTTTTTCTGTTACCATAGCACTATCTACTAAGCTAATAGACAGGGCTGCCATCATAGAAGTTGTAGAATTTCTTCTCTGAACACATCTCCTTCGGATGTTATTTTGCTTTTACTAGAAGTAAAAACTTTAGATTTTTAAGAAAATGTGGTTCCTCATCTCTGAAGTAGATAAAGTTGAGTAGTCTAGCTTCTTCAGAGTTTCAGCACATAATGCCTTGTATTACTGTTGTTTCTGTTGCAAGTAGCACAGTGCTAATATAAATGAATATTCCTTCATTATTTCAGCTTATAACTGTGCGAGATGATGACGTGATAGTTGTTGAGAAGCGGGATGGTAGCAAAGTGGTAGATCATGCAGATGGTACTAGGATCACAACTTTTTATAAAAACTGGGAAGAACTTTTTGTACACAAGGATAGTGACAAAACAGGTAAGATCAAAAAGGGGGCATTTATCTCTGTAGTATCTCATGAAGCAGGTAATTGTCAAAATATACCCTAAGGAAAGCTCAAACCAGTAGCCAAGGTAAAAAATCCATTAATGTAGTCTAGGCTCTATTTATTTGCCTGATCTCATTTTTCAGCAGTATTCAGTGCAAAAACTATGTTGTTGTAAACCGGCATATTTCATTATTTCCATGTGTATTTTTACGTGGCCCACCATCACGATGAGACCACAGTGCCAAAGTTCTAGTATAATCATTGCCCTCTCTCCACCTACTCTTGCACTAGCAAGCAAGATGGTTTGAGTCTTACCTGAGAGGTCTATTAGAACCAGGGCAGCCCCATATTCCCCACTGAGGTCATGGACTCACCAGCCTTGGAAGTACTGAAAATATGATTGAATATGGACATGAAAAGTGCTACACCTAGAGAACTGAAACTTAGATTTGTCTGAAATAAGTGGCACTGATGGTGGTTTATGTTTCTTCTGGCTGGCAGCATATCCTGTGTGCTTGGATCACTTGCAGTACAAGTCGTGACTTCTGTAACACAAAGTGTACATTTATGCAGTGAACAGGAAGTGTTCAGAGACATCTCCCTGAAGGATTTTAAATCAAAATTATAACTTTGAACTGATCTGTCTATTCAGTGGGAAGGCAATATCCAGATTAACATACTAATTTGATTTGTTTTCCAAGATCGGTGCTGCTGAGTAGGAATTTCTTTACATCTTAGAGCTTGTATTACAGACATAAAAAATTCTAGCAATCCAACATATATGTTGGAGATATCCAGATCATTATGGTTAGTACTGTACTCAATTACAATTAAAGTGTGGTCTCATGGCCAGTCACAGATGCTTACAGACATATTTTGCTGTTGGATTTTCCTATACTGAGCACACAGTACATAAATTTGAAGGTTACACACTGTTTACATAACATTAAATTATGTTACAAAGATGTAACATAAGGTTACCTCTGAGGTTTATGAGGGCCTCTTTCTGATGAGATAAATAGCCAGGCCTATGAGAGAAAAACTGAATCCTAAGACCTTTGCGTGGTTCATGTACTCCTATCTCATTGTTTCTATTAATACTTAGATAAACCCTCAGAAGCCACCACAAAAAAGATGAAATGTATCCGAGTGGAGAATCCTGAATTTGCTACTGTTATAACAAATTGTGAGGATGGTAGCTGTTGTACCTTTTTTGGAGATGGAACATCTATTATAGCAAAGTCACAGGGAACATATCAGGTAGGAATTGTTTTTAGCTTATGACAGTGACAGTTGTCTTTCTGTTTTGAGTGCCGTGCCATCAGCTGCTCCCACCTTGACCGTTTAAATCCTTTCACTATCACTTTCACAAATCGATAATTCTATCTATTTTATGCTCTGACAAGGTCTTCTCCAACCTAAACTATTCTTTGAATTTATAAATATTTAGATATTAACTCACAGCTGTATAGTATATTTAAATCAGTCTTAAATATTCTGAAACTAAAGAAAATATTAAAGACTAATAGCCTACCCTCTGGACCTCATGTTCCTTCTTTCTCTCCTTTCAGTCCCTCAAAACTAAATGATTCAGTAAGTAAAGATCTGAAAGCTCTCCTCTTGATTTGCATCTCTTCTTCATTTTCATGGTACCTCTAAACCGATGGTTTCACCTTTTGAGACCGGACCTCTTCCCTTTTAACTGTCATAGGTTTTACCTATCAAGACAGGCTGTCTTTTCATTGATGAAGATTGCTCTGCTGTTTATACCCATGAAGTTTACAATGTCATCAGCAAGAGAGAAGAAAAACAAGCTGGGAGATACATTATGAAACACACTTCCAGCACTATTTGTGAGATGACAGATCCTGAAGGAAATACTTTCAAGGTAAAATACATAGAACATTTGCATTTTAAGTAATTTTGTATTATAAACATCTTTCAAAGTCACAGAATCACAGAATGTTAGGGGTTGGAAGGGACGTCCAAAGATCATTGAGTCCAAGTACCCTGCCAGAGCAGGATCAAAACTATAGCAGAAGAAGAGAAAAAATCCATGTGAAATCATGGAAGAAGCAAAAAGCTGTTCTCCGTAGAGAGAGGTTAAGTATGCATTAATTCCAAGGTTTATAGGGGGCAGAAGCATCATGTGTAAGAGGTAGATAACCATGAATGTGCATGTGATGCATCTCCACTACAGGAGAACAGAGCTTAAATGATGCAGTTGTAGCTATAGCAATCATTGATCATTCCCTTGAAAAAATAATCATGTACATGCACACACCCTAGAAACACCCCAAAAGCAGGGGAAGACCTGGGAATTACAGAGCATCAGGACCAGAACGATATCGCAGAAGTACCTCAAATCATAATGAAGGCTTTAAGTAAAATATTTCACTTCTATGGAAAAACAGTGCTCAGGTGCCTGACAGTTCACGTGAGAGGCTATTTCAGAGCTTCTTTCTTCCAGATCTCTACTTTCACAGCCATCAACCCATGGCTGGGTTGCCTGTGTATTGGCACAGCTATTTTTAACTGTTTACCATGAAAACAGTATCTAAAGCAATAACTGTGATTATGGATTTTTCTAAAATAGGCTCTACTTGGATGCATTCTTTCCTCTTGATTGAGGTTTATCTTGATTTAATAGCTTATTCTCCCTATGACCACATTTTTTCCTTTTCCTTTAATACAATTAATTTTGGTTTTGCTTCCCATTTCAAATATTAATGAATCTGTTATGTATTCCTCAAAGAATGTTAAAAAGTACCAAATACATAGACAAGGAATATGGACTAATTTATATTTTAATTTCTATTGACTTAATTTAGTCTCCTGTAATCCTTCTAACTATAAATCCCACGATATTTCTCTTTCACCTATCCCAAGAAAATTTTGACCATGACCTTGACTGGCCTCTAAGGATGAATGAGGTACAAAGAGAGCCAAACCATAAAATATTATAGTTCAAGGATGTAACTAAATTATGTAGGAGAAAAATTAGAGAGGCAAAGGCCCAGTTAGAACTTAAGCTGGCCACCTCTGTGAAAGATAATAAAAAGCATTTTTATAAATTTTTATAAATTTATCAATGCTAAAAAGATGGGTAAAAAGAGCCTCCACTCCTTAGAGGACCAGGAGGGGAACACTATAACTAACGATGAGGAAAAGGCGGAGGTCCTGAATACCTACTTCGCCTCAATTTTTAATAGTGAGGAGGGAGGAGTTCGGGGCAAATGGCCTCTCAAACTGAGGGATGGGGCTGGGGAGCAGTGTGCAGCCTTGGAGATCCACAAGGAACTAGTCCAGGACCTGCTGAGCCACTTGGACACCCACAAGTCCATGGGACCAGATGGGATCCATCCTAGAGTGCTGAGA
>VXBP01005701.1:509919-598687 GCA_013400115.1 Rhinopomastus cyanomelas | reverse complement strand
TGAGGTGCTTGAGCGTGTCCAGAGAAGGGCAACGAGGCTGGTGAGGGGCCTTGAGCACAAGCCCTATGAGGAGAGGCTGAGGGAGCCGGGATTGTTTAGCCTTGAGAAGAGGAGGCTCAGGGGAGACCTTATTGCTGTCTACAACTACCTGAGGGGTGGTTGTGGCCAGGAGGAGGTTGCTCTCTTCTCTCAGGCAGCCAGCACCAGAACAAGAGGACACAGCCTCAAGCTGCGCCAGGGGAAATTTAGGCTTGAGGTGAGGAGAAAGTTCTTCACCGAGAGAGTCATTGGCCACTGGAATGGCCTGCCCAGGGAGGTGGTGGAGTCGCCAACTCTGGAGCTGTTCAAGGCAGGATTGGACGTGGCACTTGGTGCCATGGTCTAGCCTTGAGCTCTGTGGTGACAGGTTGGACTTGATGATCTATGAGGTCTCTTCCAACCTTGATAATACTGTGATACTGTATACAGGACCCAAAGAGTGTATTTCAAGTGTTTTCAGATCATGTTTTCCCCATATTATATGAGATTAAAAAGGTTGATCTGTCTTTAGAACTCATTGAATAAATTCTGGGAGTAATAATATTGAATAATAATTTTTTTTATTTTTTCATTGAATCTTCATGCGTGGGAAGTGTTTGAATTTCCCTCCTGATTTTACAGATTAGTGGAAAATAGTTCATGAGTAATCTTACTATACTCACACAAATTTACACTAGTTTAATAGTTCTTTTCTGCTCCTTTATCACCCTCTGAGGTACACTACTAATGACTTACCTGCACATGGTCTTCATGACACATTACCACCTTTTGAATTCAGTACTTTACCCAGGTTTAGATCCTTCTCACCATCCACTTATCTAGTCTATACATACTCTACTTGTGTATGAGGATAGGATAGTGTTGAAAACTTTACAAAAGTGAACATAGGCAACATTCAGTGCTAACACTTCATCTACAGGGCAGTTACCTCATTCTTGAAGGTAAATCATGACTTTTTCCCTCGATAAATCCATGCTGACTATTTCATACATCATAGAAGGGACTGGCTGAAGGGACTGGAAGGGACAGAAGGCTGAAACAGGCCTGCTTAGGCTGGACAAGTCAGCTTGTAGTCTCTAATTACTTATTCTTAATGTAGCACAGCTAGCCAGATGGGAAGAGATCCTGGATCAGGTCCCTAAAATATTTTTGCATATTTGATGGAATTCCCTTTTTTAGAGACTGAAATAAAACACATGATCTACAGTGCACTTCACCTGCAAAGTTAGCTTAATTTCCATGACTTGTGATTAAAAATGAGAGAGGATATTTGCTTCTAAGGAGGTCCATAGAAACACTCTAATCTGCCTGTGAATAAATACGCACACCAGCTGCAATTGAGAGACGGGAACGCTGCCCGATACGAGCAAGATGTTCATTTATTAGAAATACAAGAGTGCTTTAAAACAGCAGTGATTGGCTAACAATTCCTCATCTGTCTCCTGCTAATTAGCTACTATTATCACTAAGCAAGCTGCACATCAAAGCACCTGTGGCATGCAATGGTTTGGGAGGGTTAGCTGCTGGAGCATTGTCTGTTATCAGTTCTTGCTGCTCCGTGACCCATGACCTCACTCCATACATCTTGTTCCTGTGGTTAGCTGAAGAACTTACTCTAGGTTCAGCAGGATGCAGCTTGATCCTATTTGCATCCACGGCTTTCGGCCCAGAAGTTGCAACACGTTCCCAGTCATTAATTCATCGTCGGACATCAGCTCAGCAGTACTGTTGGATCTTTTGCAGACCGACACATACCTGTATGCATGTACACATTTATAGATATATACACACATTTATATTTTTCTGCATATGTACATCTTTATATGAGTATATAAAGACATAGAGTGACAGGCATGACTGCTATAGTGACAGGCACGTAGGGGATTATTTTGTGTTCGTTCAGGTATTCAGGTATTTATGGTTTTTGTTGTTATGGGTATGATTGGAGTCAGTGATCTAGGAGGTCCTTCCCACCCATGATTGTTCTGTGATTCTGCAAGTATATGTGTATGTACTGTGTAATTATTAAATATTAGTGTATAGACACACATATAATGATGTATATATTTTTGTTTAACAGAGTTAGGGGGATATATATAGATACAAATATATGGCACAGAGGTACATCAGTACCTGACTCTAGTGTAGTCACATCGCTTGACCTAAAAGTGAGTATTTTTGAATGAAGTTGCCTGTTGATGCCTGCAGATACATATATGTGTGTTTCAGATGGAATATAAGCATGGGTGTCTCCTTTTGACAACTAACAATCTTTGAGGATTTATTTAATATCAACACATTATACTATTATTTGTGATATGGCATGTCTTTCTATAAATGTTTAGTTTGGTTTTTTTACACTCCTTCCAGTTTTCTTAATTTCTTTTTCCTGTGAATTTCAGATTACTCAACCTGAGCTGTCTCTTTTTCTGTTCCTTTCACTGAACTAGATCGTGTTATGGTTCAGCAACAAGTTACCATTCTAAATGTTTCATGTAACTCAAGTCATTTTATGTAATTCTGTTGTAGGTCATGGCGGATGGTAGCACAATTGTGAGTGTTCCTAATACTGGCTCTGATGACAAAGAAAATAGAAACTCAGCATTGGCACTTTCAGAAGTTAGTAAACCTATGACTTATGATGAGCATGTCCCCAGGTAAACAGCATTAGATTCACAGGTTTACACTTTTTCTTCACTACAGTGTATAGTGTTTGTTTTATAGGGTTTGTAGAGTTGCACTTCCTTTGTTCAGTACTCTGCATTTGCACATTTGATGTCATTATCTTGGAGTTGTGTCATCACAGGTTTTATTCATGTTTGTCATCTAGAAAAGAAAGCAGTTTGAAAGCCATTGGATTTGGTCAGTATGGTGGGTTGATCTTAACCCGCTGCCAGACACCCACGTGGTCACTCCCACTCATCCTTCTCAACAGGACAAGGGATGAAAATAAGATGCAGAAGGTTTTGGGTCAAAATGAAAACAGGGAGATCACTTTCCAATTGCTGTCACAGGCAAAACAGACTCATGTTAGGGAAAATTAATTTAGTTTATTGCCAATTAAAATAGACTTTGAGAAACAAAGACAAAAGCTAAAAACCACTCAATTGTTTCAAGCTCAATATCACTGTCTCATTCGTTACCCCTCTACCTCCTCCTACCCCAGCAGCTCAGAGGATGGGAACAGTTCATCTTTCCTGTTTCCTCCTCCTCACACTGTCACCCTGCTCTGCCAAGGGTCCTTCACATAAGCTGCAGTCCTTTTAGTTGAACTTTCTCCAGCATGGACTCTCCATGGGCTGCAACTGTTCAGGAAATACCTGCCTGCAGCAGTTTGGTCCTGTCCACAAGCTGCAGTGTGGATATCTGCTTCACCATGGTCCTTTCCAGAGGCTGCAAGGGTAATCTCTGTTTGGGTACCTGAAGCACCTTTGACCTCTCCTCCTTCTCTGACCTCAGTGTCCACAGAGCTGTTTCTCTTACTTTACTCACTTGTCACTGGCTGTGTGGCATTTAGCGCTTTCTTACACACGTTTTCCCTGTGGTACCACCATCTTGGCAGAGGGCCCCAGGTATGTCCTGCAGAGGATCTCTTGGAGCCAGCTGGGATCATCTGTGTCCGTGACACAGGTGGCCACTTATCTGCAGACTCTCACTGCCAATACCTTTTCTACTATGCCAAATAAAATCCAATGTGTGTGGCTGGCTGTGTAGGTTCTTCACCATCTACGCGGATGGTTCTGGATCTGAGCTCCTGCGGAGCAGGGATGTCCACAAGTATCTTGCTGAGGTCTGTAGTGATCCTAGTACAGCCATCTTGCAGGATCCTGTACAAGAAAATCCAGGTAGGAAAATTTTACTTCTTTTCTGACAAACTAATAGCAGAAATAATTACAAAGGTGGAGTCAGAATTTCCTGTTCCTCTTTGCATAGGAAATTTTAATGTGTATTTCATTAGTCTGGCAGTGAAGCATAAGGATCAAGGAGGTTGTGGAAAACTCTGGGAAGCAGAGAATTAACTGAATGACACTACAAAGGGATAATTGAATGAAGAACTGCCTAATGTTTATTCACTCTGAGGCACACAAAAGCTTTTATGAATGCATACATTGTTTCTGTATTTACTCTCAAAAACATTTCATGTATCACAGTCTTCATTAATTGTATAGCTCTGTTTATCCATTAAGACAGTGACAGCATGGTGCTGAGCCTTAGTTTGGCTGTTGAAAAGGACAAATATATGTTATTAAGAATCTGGAAAAATACTACTGAAATAAAGCATGACAATAGCACATGGCACCCTTAGTAGCATTATGAGAAGTTACAACCCGAAGTGATAGATTCTCTTAGCAAATTTAGTTACAGATCCTGTGATTCTGTAAAATACATTGTGGCAGAACATTCAGATACTAATAAAATAGTGATAGAGACAGGAACATAAGGTTCCCCTGGATATTGGGGGGAATAATAGTTTGCTTCAAGATGTTAAGTACTAAGACATTTTTCTCCAAGATTTATTAGAAGCATGGAAACAGCTTTCCTACCTACTACCTACCAGATTTTCCACATTTTTAAATGCTGCTTCTATTCACAATAGTGATGGGTTCTCCTTGCATAAGCCAAATAAAATAGTTTTGCCATGGGAAAGGAAAAATGGAAGAACACTGAGACAGAAATATAGGGAAAGATAGGAGAAATACAGGGAGATAGAGGAAAATTGGAAAGACTAAGTAAATGGAGAAGATGTATAGAATCATACCCAGTGAAAATCCCAGTCCAGAAAATCTGCTCACAAACAGCAGTCATTTGTAATAGTAGCACATCTGCTTTTCCAGACTTCATATGTTCTCTTTCTCAGTACTAGCTCTGTGTGCCTTGCTGCCAAGGCTCTACAATTTTGTGTAATTGTGACCAAGTACCTCAGTGGTCATACCAGGTTTGAAGGCCACCTGTGGGTAGATGAAGTAGATTTTTTTCTGTCTGGTTGTTCTAAAGAATATTCAAATTATTCAGAAAAATAAAAAGAGATAACAAATCATCTCTGATGGAATCTGTCCAGTGATCAGGTTATGAGCTATAAAATACAGTGAATTATTCGTGTTTTTGAATTAAGTGGTCGGTGGTCTACTTTTCTTTTTTTGAGATACACACCATACAACTGAGCTGTTACCCCAACTCAAAGCAAGTAGCATAGACAATCTGTTGTTAATCATTGTCCAAGTGATGTGCACTTATCCAACTGTTTCATAATCACCTCAGTGATCTGAACTCGTCCAGCTGATACCTCAGTGATCAGATATTATCTGCAGTCATTAGCATCATGTTTCCATTACCCCCGATAATAAATTTTTTATACTTACGAAGGTATATTTTTCTGGAAGTTTTAGATCATTTTTTAATTTGAACTGATTCTTAGCAATATGTGTCTTTGACCCAGATATTTTAAGTATTACTGTCCTCCGCCCTTTGGCTGAAGCCTCCCCATGGGTAATGAAGAAAGAACCAGAGAGTATTATTCCTCCAAACCTTCAGACAAGGACCAGAGACACATTTCCTCCTCTTGAGGTATAATTATTTCAAAACTGTTTTTTGCTGCTTAGAGCTATAGATGGTTGTCACAGAGAAGGAAATAAAGCTCTAAACAAAGTTACATTAAGTCCAGTTTATTAAGCAGGCAAGGCAAGGGACAAGCTGTGTCAGGAAAAATGTAGTCACTTTGGACTTCTACTCCTAGTAAGGTGATACAGCAATTTTAAGGGGAGTTAATCTTGCCAGATTAAAAAGTTTTCTAATAGATAAGTGGTGCCCAAGAATCTACGGACTCTATTGTCTAGATCTGTGATGCTATAAAGAGAGGATGTGCTTTTCAGCCGAGACACACAATGGCAATATTTGCATTTATTCACTAATATGAGTATCCTCTTGCTCTTTTTGCTGTCTGTGTTCAGAGGAAGATCACAGATCCCACAGTCAGAACATGGGGCTGGAGAGGTCTCTGCATTGGATCTAGAGAGCCAACGTGTTTACCAGTTCCTGTGCAAAAATGTCCTAATAAACTGCAAATCCGTCAGCTATTCCAGTATGAGCCCCTCAGTGATGAACTAAGAGACAGGCTGCAGCTTTCCTTCAAGGTAATGCAGTCAGGCAATGTAAACGCCTGTGTGAGAACAGCTTCAGATGTTTTTCTGAACTTAATTTTCCAGTGATGATGTTGGAAATTTCTTTTTCCCTAACAGGAGATGAGACAGGAGGGAAATGCAAATAACAAAGTTTGTTTGAACATCTTTCATTTATTAAGATTATCATAATAGTATTTGTACTGTTATTAACAGCTGCTATTAATACATGCCTTTACTCACATAGTTTTACTCAGATACTTGCATGCTCATTTGTTCTTGCCTGTCTGGTGCAACAGATGGAAGACGAAACCTACCTGCCTACTAGAAGCAGGGTATAACACTGATGCACCAGCAGCATCTAGGTAGCTTTTGGATGTGATCCACATCACAAGGTTCATTGTGCATTTTAATGTGTGCTAGCAGCCACCAGAGATTCAGCAGTCTTGGTGTCCTTAGCGTGTTAGTTCTTGCAGATTCAACAGTATTGTTGTTGTTTAGATTTTATTTATCCCTTGTAAGCTTTCACTCACTACCTTCTCAGCAGGTTCTTTTCTCTGTACAACCTGTTGAATTTTTTAAAAACTGTTTCTCCATGCAGACCTGTAGATACCTACATAACCCATTCACACGAATGCACAGAAAAAGCCTGTTTGACATTGAGAAAAACCATATACATCATTACTTTTACAAACTCTTTGCTTTGTATATGTGACCCTTAAGTCTACTTCTGTAAAGAAAACATCTGCATCTTTCTTGTTCTTTTTCACTGTTCTACCAGGAATATATAGACAATGTTTTAAAGCATGAAAATGAGCTGGAAGAGATGATTATAAAAGAACCAAGAACAGAAGAGGAAAAGGAGAAAGCTGCAAGTCACCTTAAATTGATTACAGTAAGAAAAATACAGTTTAAACCTCCTATTTCTAACAAAGCCATTGTATTGCATTGGAAGCATCAGCCTTAGAATGCAGTAATGTTAATAAAATTGCAAATGTTAGGGGCATAGTGCCAGTTCTGCTGTAGGTTAATGGTAAAGCAGAGCCACACTCAGCATTCAGCTGGGTTACTGAATGCACTGCTACCGTTTTGGGGAAACAGGGCTCAAAACAATCCCCCGACATTAGGATGAGAGTATTTCCAATCTGTTGTCACTGCAGCTGGGAGATTTGTATTTCAGCCACAGCCACCTCCATAGAGAGAGTTTAAACTCTGCTTTGGAATACAAAAACATTGCTATTACTGCTGAGCAACTTTTAGATTTTTTTTTTTAAAATATACTCTGCTAATTTGCACAGATGATTGAAGCTAATACGAAAGATGGGTAAGTAGGGGAAGAAGAACTTGGAGTAGCAGTTAGGAAATAGGTTAGTGGGATGAGTGGTAAAAAAAAAGAAAATTTAAGCAGAATAGGTGGATGGAATGAATCAGGTTGAATGAGAAAAATTGCTTACATCTTCTGTAGAGCAATCAGTTTGCTCTGTTTCAGTTCTTAAAGGAATCTGTAGGAAACAAGTTATTTAAAGTTTGATACCTTGCATGATGTGAATTCACGTATTTTAGTAGTTATTAAACACTTTTCTTTTTTTGTCCTATTTAGGAAATACTTTCATTTCCATTTAATCAAATAATACGCATGTTGTGAACTCAGACATACTGTGTTAAAAATTCTGGCATTTGAAAAACAAGATCTACCCATGTTAGTTGAAATGCTCACTTCCAGATATCTATTGACCTTTCAAAAATCAAACTTCGCCTTAGAGTCTACCTTTCAAACTTTGTCTCAATGTGCAAAATCATTAGTAATGTGATCTTTCCAGTTTTCCTAGCTTTCTGGATAGACCTCTGTCTTTACTATCTCTTTTTCCACACCAGCTTTAAAGAGCTCCGTGAAATTCTAGAGTTTGTCTCTGAACTTTTTAACCAAGTTAGCATTTTAATTTCCTGAAACTAAAGCCTCTTTGTTGGTATTACAAGCTTTCATATCTTTTCTTCTGCTCACTACTTTCAAGTGACATACAAGTCCTAAAAGCAGACTAGAGACATATCTTGCTGAAAAACAGAGTGGAGCTCACAGAAAGACGAACACGGAGTAGTGAGTGATCAGTGACTCAAACTGCCTCGATTGTCTAGACAGACATTTGCTTTTATGAGATCCAGGTGCTGAATCTCACATGCTGCTTGGTTCCAATGAACTTGTCTAGTGACTAATTATTGTGGATTGTCCTGGCTGCCAGGAACACATTTCTAGGTACAGATTTCATACCGGACAACTCTTTTCTGAGCAGGAGATTGTCACTGTGGACCTGCTGTGACTCAGGAATCAGTGTCACCCTCCTCTGAAGTATCTGTTGTTTCCTAGCTCTGATACAATGTAGACTCCCAGGTCACAGGAACTCTAGTTTCCAGGTGACTGCTTCAGGGGCAGCATCAGAATAAAGGAAACAGCTTAGACTAGAGTCTTACTGTTCAAACACCTTACTGCAAGACAGCCACAAGAGAGCCCTTTAGTAACAAAGCCTGCAAATTCCTGAACACTTCCCCTGTGACTTCTTGTGACCATGAGTTTTAGAGCTGGTTCAAGTCCTTTACAGAAAGCTTAGAGTTTGATTATGAATTGAGTTACTGGATGTAATAAGCAGCAATCACAATAAATACAAATCTGTGAAGTAGGTCATCAAGAAGGAAACAAATATTTATTGTGACCTGTGAAATTTTAATTAATTTCCTTTTTCATCAGCTTATGTTTTCTAACGCACTGAAATACTGCCATCCTTAGAATCACATTCTGAGGTGACAACACTTGTTTAGGATAGAAATCCTTTGAACAGGATGCTGTTGTTGCGAGGTCTGTTTCTCACATGCTCATAGTTGTTCCTTCTTCATTGCAGTCCTTCCCTAACTACGAGAAGTCATCTGAAGATCTCAGTGATAGAGGTAATACAAACTGAGTATCTATCTTTTTAAATTGTAAAATACCATGTTTTACGTATGTAATTACATAAATTATAAAGTACTGGAGTATTGTTTTACACAAGAAGCATGAATTAATCTGTGTGCAATTTTGGCTCACATTTCCACATGTACTGTGTTTTGATATAAGAACTATCACAGTACTTGGTTACTTTATGTGCAAGTATCAACCTTTCAGACAAGTTTTTCAAAGCAAATAGATAAATCCTGGTTATTGATTACATATGAAAGTCTGATCTTAAACAATCATGCGTTTTGGTTACATTAACCTTACCTAAAGGAAAAGATAGAACAATGTAGCTTTCCCTTCTGAATTTCTGATAAAGTTTTCCTAAGATACCTATTAACATTTATTAATGTTTTCCCTGTACAAATACAAATTAAGATCTGTTTCCTTTAAATGTCTGTAAGCCTTTTCCACAGAAAAATCCATAGTATTCAATCCCTTAGTGATGCTAGTCTTTAAGATTTTTTCTTTCCTTCATACCTTGCAAAGAATATTCCTGCTTGTTAAAAAAAGCAAAAAGCACAAAGCTAATGGAAACTGCTGCAGCAAGTACTTGTGCAGTTCTGTGATTTAAATGGAGGAGCTTTTTGGACAAAACATTAACTATGAAAATAGGTGGAAAGAGAAGATTTTTGGAAGAGCTAAAACAGAAAAAGCAGAAAAACGGAAGTCTATTTAGTGGTGGGAAAGCTGTCCAAAATCTGCCACATATTGGAAGTTTGCAATTACATAATTCCAGAAACACAAGTAGATATTGTCAAAGTCAGATATGGTAATATCTTCAAATCTCCTTGGTTTTGCTACAGAAAGTTGTTTTCAACTAAGGAAATTTTTTTGGACTCATGGTTTAGGTTCAAAGCATGAAGTAAATGCACATTTTATAAAAGATCTCTGATGCTGGGAAAACTCTTGATTAAAGCCCCAGAACTTGTCACAATCTTAAATATGGAAAGACAAGTTTTTTTTCCATTTTATATATTGAACTGGTAGGCCCTTCCACTGCAATGGTAATTATGGCTGCTTCACAGCCACAATTACGCACAACTTAAGTAAGTAGTGAAGGTCCCTGAAAGCTCATGTTATTTCCTTAAGCTGGAGTTAAGGACCTGGAACGTTGCTCCACAGTCAGAAAGTGTCTGAATGTCAGAAACTTTTCTTGTTCACAGGTATTTGTTTCCCTATCTTGAAAGAGCATAAAGATATTTTAGGAGATACAGGGTACAGATATGAACTTTACTTCTGGTTCATTTTGAATGGAATTGAATTGATTTCCTGTTAATGCTCTGAACTTGATTTTGAAATTAAGTTCTTTCAGCTTTTTCTCTCACAGTACCAAATAATCTGGTGATTTTTATTTGTAACACCTAGCAGTGTTTAGCAGAACATGCATATTCATAATACTTCTTACCTTGCAGCTCACATAACTGGTCTGTATGAACAGGCAGTAGCTTCTCATCACCAGTATCATGAAGACATGACAACCTCTAACCAAAGAGAGGACCAACAACAGAGGTTCAGGTAAGACAGACTAGCAAGAACTGATGCAAATATAAATAACACAAAGAATGAAACCAAACACAGATGCAAGACAATGTACTTTAATGACAGTTATTAAGGATTGGAAGTGGATTCTCAGGTACATATCACATTTTGCTAGCATTTCCTCTGATTATTTTGTTCCTCTGTGCTTTTCTTCCCTTATCTGAAAGATATTTTAAAGTTTGTTGGGAAAGGATTTTGAGGATTTCTTTGACTGAACAATACAATAAAAATGCAGATAGGAATGAACAATTCTATGCAAACTGCGAGGGTCCAAGTCAGGAGTAATCTAAGACGTTAACATAACATGCTCTCATAAAGAACATTTTCTTTCCGAGGTTATCCTGTAAATACTGTGCTGCTTACAGAACATAATGCTAGTTTTCTCATTTTCACTACTTACTTTCTCTTTCCTGATCATTCAGCCCAGAAGCAGAAACACTGGAGTCCAAGTGGCAGAGCAGACTAAAGGAGCACAGGTATTAATAGTGGTAGGAGAGAAAGTAATTTTATGAGCAAACTTAGGTGTCCTTTGGAAACACTGTTACTGGTTTCACCAGTCTTGGGTAATGATCCAGTAGTTTGCTAGCAAAAAATGGGGTGTTCTCTGCAACAGAAATACTGGGTGGATCATTTGAGCCTGCCTCATTTTGGAAAGTGAATCTACAGAATCTACTCTGTGGAAAAGATGTAGCTATGTTGCTGCATATTGTTGCAGAAACTTGGTTTTCCTTTCTCATTTTGTGAAAGATCAAATAGCAATTTAAAACTAAGTTATCTTCCATAGTACATCTTCATTATCCTGACCTGCATTACATAAAGAGATTTCTATTATTGCAGATTTATATTTTAATAATAGCTTTTCACACTGTTTTGCATATTATTTAAAAAATGCACAGATATTTGAGTATCCAGCACTCCAGAATATCATGTGGAATTCTGGCTCTACAGCCAGTGTCAAAATTGTTGGTATGATGAAGAGTGATAATTTCATAGCTGGTATTGGACCCTTTAAGTCAGTGAAACTACAGCAGTATAAAACTGGACTAAATCAATCTCAAAACATAACGGGTTTTTATTCTGGTGAATCTTACCTTCAGAAGTTTTGACCAGCTTTTTCTATATCCAAAGAGCCATCAAGCTTTTCTGTGATAAAATCTGTATATTTGATCAATTTTGTGTTACAAATTTTAGCAATGCATCTGAAATACCAGTTACTGAATTTGAATGTGCCTTGGGTTAATTCCTGACCCCTGGCATGACAGGGAAACAAACAGATTCCATCAAATGACCAACATGAGAACCAATGGATATCTCTTTTCCATAGCGGTATAAATGGCACATACGAGGGCTGAACCTCCTCTTTCCTCTCTGCATGCAGACTGCCAGTTGCTGCTTCCTCGTGCCAGGGGGTCTTGGTGAAAAGATTACGCCCCTTTGCATCCTTTCCCTTGTAATTCTCCTCTTCCCTGTGTTTTTCATCATCTTTTTCTCATTCCTGATTCAATCTCAGTATCGTTTGATCCCCATACCCGTTTTCCTTACTTTTCCCATTCTTCCTTTTCCCCTCTCCATTATAACTCCTGCCCTTTCTGTGTCTTTGCTGTGTTTTTTCCTTCCCTCTCTGTTCCTCCTGTTTCTTGCACCCACGTGTACTTTTGCAGGCTCCGGGTGGCGCTGCCGACTGTTTGTTTTACTCACGTTTTTCCCTGACTGTTCTTGCTCCTTGTTAGTAAAACTAGTTAGAATCTATCTCTACTGTAAATCTGCCCCGGCTTTTTGCGTGTCAGAAGACCCTGGGAAATCACAACCAAGACATAATATAGATTGGAAATGTGGAAGGACTACTGGCAGTTTCAGGCATTATTCCATGAGATTTAAAGAGTGGGAACATGTTTTAAGGAGGAGCTCCTCTGAGTCTGAGGAGGATATTGTCTATGCCAAACTAACTTGCTCTTGGTCTACCAATGAGAGAATCTCCAATTACATGTATATGGCCACTTGCCTTTATCAGTTCCATGCTTTGATGTTTTACATGTTATACCAAAACCAGACTGGGCCTAAGTATAATGCTTTTTTCTTTCTTTTCCTTTCTAACACTGTTAAAACCTGCTTAGGAAAGAACTTGATGAAGAAAAGAAGTATTTAATGGCACTGAGAAACAAAATCATTCCTCCATATTTTGAATCAGAATTTGGCAAGTTTTCCCCCAAAAAGGTAATGTAGTAGAAAAATAGATGAGTTTGTGTTAGTTCAGATAGTTTCTGTCTTTGTCACACAAAGACAATTGTGGATTTACATCTCAGTCTTAATTTATCCCAAGAAACCATTATGGAGGGCAGTTGTGGAACAGTTAATATTGGGTTGTATGCTCTTGTCACAGAAAACATATGGAAGATGGTACATGTTTATTGAGCACAAACCCTATAGATTCCTTACACAAACTGGAGAGAGTCTGATCTGAAGCAGAATGTCTTTTTTTCATTTACCCCTCAAAAACCATTCTCTGCTAACTAGAAACTAAATTAGTAAAACTAACCCTCCCAGATTAAAGGCTGCCTTGGTAACTTTGCTGTTGTAATCTAACCTAATAAATGTTGTAAATGCTAAATAATACTCAAAATTATACTTTGGCATCTGAGATAGCATACTTATGCATGTTTTTTTTATAGTCATCACTTTGATTCTGCTTATTTGTTTCTTTTTCACCCTTCTTTTTTTCTGGGCAGGGTGGGGATGGGGACTGGGGACTATGGCTGCTGGATTTTTTCGAAGTATTTACTTAGGAGATATTAGCCCTGTTCCTTACTTTTCTCTAGTTTCCTGATGTGGAAGCACAGTTCATGGAACTCCCTCCAGTTCAAAAAAAAGAAAGTGAGAATTTCCATCTAGAGATTATTGAAAAACCCAGCAGAGGTAATCTACTGACTGGTAACTTTTTGGTGTCTTTCTTCATTGCTTTATCCAGTTGTCTCATGCTATATTACAGTTATTTTAAGGTTATGGTGTCTGACCCCACATATTCCAAATCATTTCAACACATGAAGTAGCTGGACAACAATGCCTGTATCTATTCTGATACATACCTGACAGCAACACTCCCCAATATTCATTCAGATCCACCAATGTGAAGTCGGTTGTATGAATTCAAGTCTCCCAAACTCAGATGGCCTTTTTCCTGGCCAAAACTTGTGTACCCAAGAGTGATTTGGGAGAGACTACTAAGTTGCACAGTCAATATCATACCAATGTTCTAACAAATTAACAGTATAGATGAGCATATTCCAGAGTCTGGGAATGTTCCTGCTTAATCCACTAATGTGTCACTTGTGACTTCAGTAATTATTCTGTTAAAGGAGACTTTGCAGACCTCAGTGAATGTGAAAGCACCACAGGCTTTGACTGCAAAGCTGAAGGGTTGTGCCATGAATGAGAGGTGTTTGGATGCCAAATGCTCAATAAATACTTAAACAGAATAAACACTAAATGGACAAGAAAGAACTGAGGAGACCAAGTTTACAAAAAGACAACTGTAATTATAAGGGAAAATGGAAGATAGAATTCTGAGACTCAGTGGTAAGAGGAGCGGCTTGGGGACTGGTACAAAAGCATATGGAATAGGAAACATGCAGGTTAAGGATATTTTGGAGAGTGCAGAAGGAAGGCAGTGACCATGTGACAGATAGCAGTCAAAGAGTGAACCATCAGTCTTGGACTTTTACAACCTTGAAAGGAATACTTCAGGTCTGTTTGAAAAGCAGCTCTGACAAGTTACTGACAGCAGATACTGAGATTAAAAGTCTCACAAATAAGAATCATGTCAGAAAAGCAGTCCTCCATAGGGCTTTTTCAGAAACCCTGTAATTCCTGTATTTTGTCATTTTGCACCACCATATTGCAATCACCAGAAGACCTATGAGGGATTGTCCATTAGCCCTTTATGGCTTCTTGCTCAGTTAGCCAAACAAGAAATGACTAATCACAAAATAGGCATTTTTAATGCCTGTTGCCTAGTGGAGCAAAATGACTCATGCAGAGTTTACCTAGCCTCTTATGGTTATGGGGAGCGCTTCCAACGATTGTCTAAATTACAGTGCCAGAGACTTTGATTTGTTTCATGTGTTTATGAACATAACGGTAATTATGAAAAGCATTTGTCAGAGTATTCAATTATTTTCCTTTAGCATCTGAATGTCTCGTGAGTGATTCCACACCTTCGCCTGACGTTCTACTGCAGGCTGATTCCAAACAAAGTGAAGGTTTCAGCAGCACAGCAGGTAAAGGTGCTTTCCTGGATGTAGTTTGGAGCAGGTTAATCTCTGTCACGCATCCTTTGACAAAATATTTACAAGAGGAATTTAAATCCACTGATCTCTATTCAATATTCTGAATACATCTGAATGCAAGTTTGGCAGAAATGGAGAGAGGTACACAACTCACAGGAAAGGTTTCCTTCTTCTCCCTCAGAGAGTGCTCGAACAGCATAAGACTGATGGGGATGGTAGAACTTAAGACAAAGCCAAGAAATAATTTATCTGCTAAAAAGATTGCACAAGCCGTTTTTCTCTGCTCATTAGGCCTGTAACAGAAGACTGTTACTTGAGATAGTTAAGACCATAGCAAGAATTTCCTGTGGTTAAATGATCTTTGCCATTTGAATGTCCCTGTACAGTTTTTATTTTCTTGCTCTCTCTGCTGTTGTTCACTCAGTTTATACAGGCCCTTGTGATGACAGCCTCGGATGCTCACCACTGAAGTACCACCAGTCTCTTTAGTTAGCCCCAACCTTTGACTCTCACGTAATGCTACTTCAGCTGACCTTTGGCCTTGTGTTCTTGCACAATATCTCTTTGAATTCCATAGTTAAAGCTTCTTTTCTCCCCTTCCTTTCCCTTCCACACATACTGCTACCATTTTTTCACAGTGGGGTTCTACAAAAGCTGGTGAAAGAGCTGGAAATGCAAAACCAGAAGCTCCAAATCAGTCATTCCGGTTCACAGAGCTGCCTACTGGCCAGTACTGAAACTAAAGGAGAGCTTAGTTTCAGTGCAGTTAGAGGAATTAGCAAGGACAAGAGGGTCATTAGATAGAGTCAGCATGGCTTCACCAAAGGGAAGTCATACTTGACCAATCTGATAGCCTTTGATGAGGGCATGACCAGGTGGATCGATGATGGCAAAGCAGTGGATGTGGTCTGTCCCGAGTTCAGCAAAGCATTTGACACAGTCTCACACAGCATCCTCACAGCTAAACTGGGGCAGTGTGGTCTAGATGATCAGGTAGTGAGGTGGATCGTGAACTGGCTGCAGGATAGAAGCCAGAGAGTAGTGGTCAATGGGACAGTCTAGCTGGAGGCCTGTATGTAGTGGAGTGCCCCAGGGGTCAGTGCTGGCACCAGTCCTGTTCAATCTATTCGTTAATGACTTGGATGAGGGATTGGCATGCACTGTCAGCAAGTTTGCTGATGACACAAAGCTGGGTGGTGTCACCGACACGCCAGCAGACTGTGCTGCCATTCAGCGGGACCTGGACAGGCTGGAGACTTGGGCTGGGAGAAATGTAATGAAGTATAACACGTCCAAAGAAGAAATTATAGTGAGTTTTCCCTCATGTCCATGTTTAGCTTTTTTTATAAGTGCTGGGCTATTCACTGTGTAAAAGAAATCCCCTGTCACATGCAGTTCTGTTACCTGGCAATATGGAGGAATCTAGAGAAGATGCTATCCTCAAATAACATTTCTGCCTCCTCACAGTGACTACCAGACTTAGCATTCCAGCTACAGAGTGTCTGCAGTCCAAACTGAGGAAAAGTATTTTTCTTTTGTACAAAATTGTGATCTAGAGGTTGACCTCCGGTGAGATGACAACCACCACAGTTGCCTTATATTTTCCCTTCACATGTTACCAGAATATAATAAACTATGTGAGTTGTAGGCTGTCAAGCAAATTAAGTTGTGTAGAGATCTAATTTGCTTTGGCCATCCCTATGCTCTGTCTGTCTTCGTTATGCAGTAGAGTATAGTTCAAAGTTTAAAATATAGGCCAGATTATCTAAAACCCAGAGTCAGAAGAGTACAGCACTCATACATATGAATGAACTGTGGCACTCAAAACAATAAATCCTGCTCAGAGGCAAGGCTTTCCAGTTGGTTGTAGCTGGTACACCCGTACGGCTTTGGGGCTGGGACTGGAATTTGTTATACAGACATAAGGGTTTGACTTTACTGGCACAACTGGTCATTGTGCTGTGCAGAAATGCCTTTGGAATAGTAATATCCTAGAGTTTTACTTTGGTACTGGGGCTTTGTGCCTCTCCTTTGTTTTAATCACTTGCACCAGTGTTTATAACTTGATTGCAAATTTCTGCTGAGATGCTTCCAACTAATTAATTATAATAATTACAGTACAGCTTGTACTTACTAGTTAAAAGTTAATTAATTGCTACTATTACAGGTTTTCTTAATTGTCTGCTTGACCTCTTAAATACAAAATGAGACCAGTTACTCTGTCCTTGTGCTAATCAAATGCTTACATAGAAAATAAAAGTCTTACCTGAACAAGAACTTCAGGATTGGGCTGAATATAACTAGTCTCTCACGCTTTTGGAAATCTTTCCATTCCAGACCTAAACAAGGCTGCACCATCACAGGAGACACCTTTTCAATGTACAGTTCAGAGTTTACTGGTGAATGCTGCAGGACAGCCAAGAAAAGAAAAAGTTCAATTACCATTATCCCTTCAAGGAAAAAAACCAAGCACCATACCAAATGAAAAGGTAAAAGGACATATTTTTTGTTAATATCCTCACAGTCATCTCTTTTGCATAAGGTCTTCACCTCTAGAAGGTATTTAGAATCTGTTTAGTGAAACATAGTGGTGCAATTTATGTGTGTTTACTGGCAATTCTAAAAGTACCTTTTCTCTCCAACTGCTACAACAAACTTCTACACCAAAAGCACAGTTCTGCACTAAAAGCATAGCTCTGCACCCCATAGTTCTGCACCATTAAACTCCTGATTTCCAAAAAAGCAGAACTTGCCTTTTTCCCTTTGAGACACCTCAATGGCTTAATTTGGCTGAAAACACAAACCAGTATAAATTTGCAGACAACTATTCAGTTTTTACCCATAGTAGTAGGCCTTTTGGCAATTCCTCTGGGTGAGTCAACAGATCAAATGTAGCTTAAGTAACTCTGAGCCTAACTTGATGGCCACCAACTTTCTGTTCTCTAATACTTTAATTCTGTTTACACAGATAGAAGATCCTGTTGCGGGAAAGGTCAACACATCTTCAGTTGCAACAAGACAGCATCCTTGTGGCTTCCATCTCATTCCACCTAGACTGGTGCTTGGAGTGCTAAAGGAAAGTTGCACCTATGCAGCCACTGTTATCCTGAAGAATGTTGGTGTGAACTACTCAAGGTTAGTTTGAATTTTTAATAGCTTGTTGAATGTCAACCATTTGATCTGATTTACATGAGATAGCAAATGGTATGTTTATGTATTTGGAATCATTGATAATGACTGACCAGACAGAGAATATTTGAAGTACTTCAGCATATAGTGATTCTAGGAAGATGGAAAGCAGTAAGGAGCAGGGTCCTGTATGCACAGTCCTGACCCATCACAGGTTTACTGTTTCTTACTGAAGGGACCAAAGTCTTTCATGGTCACCAGTTATTACATTTGGCTTTGGAAAATGTTGCTGGATGCTGCAAATCAGACAGTCTAAGCAGACACACACATGTCTAACTGCATTGACAAACAGATCCGGTGACAACACTGGGAACAAGGATAAAGTAAAGCATTTATTTATACAAACATTTCACTTACTCAGTGTCACCCCTGCCGTTTATGGGACAAAATGGGACTGCATTGTATTCCAGTGGGGTGAAGATAAGTAAATACATTTCTAGGTCTGTAGCCCAGCTAATTGTCTGTAGCCCTGTATGACAAATCACGGGAAGTTACCATTTTTAGCTAGCTGAAATTTAAAGCATATATAAATAGAGTAAAGAAAATGCTTGTGATTGCTGTTGTGTACTAGAATTCCCCTTTTGAGTGACTACACTTGTATTCATTCAGTCACTCTCGCACCAGTGCAGTTCCAGTGGTTTTACTTCAGTTACATTTGGGCAAGGTATACTTAGGACCCTTGTCTTCCCAGATGCCCTGTGTGACAGAAAAGAGGGCAAAGCATATTGCTCCCACACAGTTTGTTCACCTGCACTTGCTTTGGCTGTGTACCTTGCTTTTAAACTTAAAGCCTGCAATAACAGTGTCTTAAGTCCTTGCAGTTTCTCAGCTTCCACCAAAGGTTTGCCACTTGAAAACAGCTTCATTTGAATTACTGTAATCCCATCAGATGGTTTTAATAATTGCAGTATTGGTGGGAAGCTTTCTGACAGCTCAAAAGCCCCATTACCAAAACCAAGCTTTTTAAATTGCTTCGTCCTAAGATAGCTATTCCAACCAAAGTTTTCCAATGTGAGCCCCACTCATCCTCAGGAGATGTTCTTAGTTTATTTAGCAGTTAACTGAAAACTGCTGTTTAAGCCAATCTTATCTGTTTGTCTTAATGAGCATTTTCTTTCAGAAACTTAAGAGTAAGCCAGGGTTGGTCCACTCCTTTTCTGTTGGCCTTTTTTCTGCCTGACCCATGGGTCCCAGGTGAGGGAGGCTAATTGAAAGCATGGAAATTAACATCCTGCTGTCATGTTGATCTGAGTCATTCAGAAGCTGGTTCCTCTTCTTAGCACTGGTGATAGAATCTTTTATTTTTCCTGCAATATTAGCACTGGTTAAGGGAAACTGTAAGGGCACTTTTGGGCATGAGTGTGCAAGTCTCATGGCCCTGATGTGCTGCAGCTTCTGGACACTGTTTTGTTGGAGCACTCTTCATGTGAGCAAGCACCTGCCAAACGTCCCTTTTCTGGATGAAGGTGACCTACAGTTGGATGATTTTTTTAAAAAGAGAGTCAAGAGAGGTGTCACAGTGGCATTATCTTGGCAGTCACAGGATCCCTTTACTGTGGTACCACAGTGCTAGAATGAAATAAACATGTATTAAGGACTTCTGTGTGTAATACAGAGGTGTTTCCAAGATGTCCTTTGTGTAGGCAGGCTTAGAATGGTTTCACATTCTGTTGTAAGGACCAGGCAATGCAATGAACTTTTTATAGAATTACTGTGGCCCTTTAATCTGCTCCTTTGGGTTGGGGGTTTTTTTTGAGAAACCTGAGCCTTAGCAAGAAGCCCAGGAATGCCACTGTAGCCCAAGCTGTGTATTGCCTTGAGGAGGATGTGCTAATCAATTCCACTGTTGTTTGCACAAGCAAAAGAAATGCATACAGCCAGCATTCTGCCTGAGACAGTTTCTGGCAAACTGATTCTCTTCTCTTTCTGACAGGTTTCGGGTGAAGCAACCACCTCCGCACACTGGACTCTCAGTGATGTACACGCCAGGACCTGTAGGTTACATAGATGATCTTTTCTTTTCCTCTCCACACATCCATCCCTTTTGTATCTCCCTTTTTCCCTATGTCTATTTTCTTTTTAGAATATTATGTTTAAGTTGCAAGTGGCCTACAACAGTCATCTTGCCCACCTGCCTGACAAGTTCAGGGTTGACAAAAGTTTAGACATGATGATATTGAGGGCATTATTGAGAGCATTATCCAAATATTTAAACACTGACAGGCTTGGGGCATTGACCACTTCACTTTTCGATTCCTTCACAACTGTTCCAGTTCCCTTTTTCCCTGTGGAACCTAAAAAGAAATCTAAGGGGGAAAACACAAACATGTGGCAATTTGTTTCAAACTACAATGTGAAGAGACACTGTTTTGTACAGCCCTTCCTAGTGAAACAGGTAAGGAACTGGCAAGTACAGTGCTGGGAACTAAGCCTTTGGTTTCATCACACAATGCACAGCATGAAGCAGCTTCAAGGACTGCTGGAGGGGACTGTGTATGAACCTTACCTGTCGGTACTCCTTTGTCTTTCCTAGGTGGCAGCAGGCTTGCAGGTGGAACTGGAGATAGAGATTTTTGCTATGATTATTGGAGGGGAAGATACTGGTGGCCTTGAAAAAGTTTCCCATGATATTGAAATACTAACAGAAGCAGAGACTCTTCTCCTGCCCGTGAGAGCAAATATCCTTTTTTTGTCTTCTCGCACACAGTTCTAGCACCAACCCTGGGGACCAGCCACCTGTCACAAGCACCATGTATTTTCCACCGCAAGCTGCTGAGGTAGCAAGCTTCGGTGTCCTTGTCAGGACATAGAAAACACACAAATGGGTGCTTTCAAAACAAATATAATTACTTTTTAAATACAATTACAGACTTATTTTGTAAGGGCAAGTTCAGAAGAAAGGGTGAAGTTCTGTTGACTTTCAGTCCAATCTCCACTTAAAAGCCTGGGAGATCTGGGAACCTATAGAAGAAATAGCAAGGCAAGGTGCCTCCAAACACACTGGAGACTACATTCCTAGTAAGGGCTACACTTATGAAAGAAAGGGAACTTCAGTGTCCTCTGAGATTGACCAGCTACTAGCTGACAGTAACTCCACTGAGCCGTTATGTGCGTTGACACTGAAACTCCTCAAATTTACTTCACAGGGACCTAGGAAAGTCTTTCATGCCCATATTGCAGAGCTGTGCTAGACAGACAGAAGGATGTGCTAACCAGTTCTGCTGTTGTCTGCGCAAGCAGGCTAAATGCGGAACTGGCGGCACAGCAGCGAACCCAGCTCCTCTTCCCACTCACCCAGTCCTCAGACACAGTTGCAGACCAGCCTCTAAAGCAAATGCCATTCCTCAGTGTTTCACATGGTCTTTTAATCTTCCATCTGAAAGCAGTAGCCCAGTTTCAAGTTTTGCAGCTTTATTTCCAGAATTCACTCCAGCCTCCACACGTACTAACTGAGTTACATTCACACACAGAAACTGTTAGATCCTTAACATTCTAATCCACCCGTGTTAACCAGTGACATTTATGAGTGCCGCCCACAAGGATACCCCCAGGGCGGGATGGCAGCAACAGTCCGGGAAGTTCCTACAACCCCCAAGCCTCGGTTCCGGATTACACTACCCCGAAAGCTTGAAAGTCAGCGTGAGTACTGGATGCAGTGATACCAGTTATAAATTACAGTTGTTTTACTGCCTTTTGGCTTCTGATCCACATCAGTCAAACCTCATGTAAATGACAGCAAAACTGCCCCATACACATCACACAGACATTGCTTCCCTAGACAAGAAAAGGGGGAAGCACTGGATGACATTAACCAAAGGACTCACAGCAAGACTGTTACAGATTACTGCATCTGCTCAGCTCAGTGGAAGCACTCACAGCATAGCTTCCGCAGCCTCGTCCCAAATCCTTCACTGTCTCCACAGTAAACAAGTCTTTAAGCTTCTTGGTAGCAGGAAGCTGGACTTACTGCAGTTAATTCCTAACAAAATCAGCCTCTCTTACAGTCTTCACTTTCTAAACTCAAGTCTTACTGCTAATCCTTTGACGCTAAGTCTAGTAAGGGACAGGGGTTTCACAGGTCAACCTTAACATGACAAGTTCAGGCACCCCCAACCCTGTGTGTGCAGTTTCACACAGCACATTCATGTAACCTTAGAGAATCAGACTACGTGCAGAACAGTTCCATCTTAGCTGTTCTGAAGAAAGCTGACAAGAAGAAAGCCTTATTGGGAGTTTCTCCTGCCAGCATTTCTAACATTAGGCTGATGTTTCAGCTCACATGTCAGCTCAGTCACTTTACAACTGATGGTGACAGTAAGAAATGAGAAATAATGAGGAACAGGACAGGAACCCTATGGATATTTCTTCACAGCTCGAGTCCCTATCTGCCTCATATGTGCAACACTGATACCATTTTTCATCTCAACTTTAACATCTATGCTGGGGAGCTATCACCTGTTGGAGAGCAGTGTAGGAGAAAGGGACCTGGGGGTCCTGGTGGACAGCAGGATGACCGTGAGCCAGCAGTGTGCTCTTGTGGCCAAGAGCATCCTGGGGTGGATCAGAAGCAGGGTGGTTAGCAGATCAAGAGAGGTTCTTCTCTCCCTCTACTCTGCACTGGTGAGACCACATCTGGAGTATTGTGTTTGTTTCTTGGCCCCTCAGTTCAAGAGGGATGTGGAGCTGCTGGAGGGAGTCCAGCGTAGGGCAGCAAGGATGATGAAGGAAGTGGAGCACCTCCCTTATGAGGAGAGGCTGAGGAAGCTTGAAGAAGAGACTGAGGGGCAACCTCATTAAGTCTATAAACATTTGAAGGATGGGTGTCAGGAAGATGGAGCCAGGCTCTTCTCAATGTCATCTAGTGATAGGACAAGGGGCAATGGTTGTAAACTAGAACATAGACGGTTCCACATAAATATCACAAGGAACTTCTTCACAGTGAGGGTGACGGAGCACTGGAACAGAGTGCCGAGGGAGACTGTGGAGTCTCCTTCACTGGAGATATTTAAGACCCACCTGGATGTGTTCCTGTGTGACTTGGTCTAGGTGATCCTGCTGTGGCAGGGGGACTGGACTAGATGATCTTTCGAGGTCCCTTCCAATCCCTAATGATTCTATAAGTCTGCCATGTTTTCTAACAGGTCAGTAAAGAAATCCCAGCTGTATCTCGTATTTTGACCTCCAGAGAAATGGAAAAGCAACCACATCAGTCACTTCTCTAAAGAAAATAACTTTTGCATGCTGCAGCTGCTGTAGAATTGCCCAGAGTACATCAGTTTTGCCTTTTATTTTCCCAATTCTTACCTTTCCAATGTGGAATGTTAGAGAATAGCATGCAGTTGCAGTCTAGAAGAACAGCGTATTTAACGCTTTCCAGCTTAGGGGCTTACAACTGGGAGTTCATCAGCGAAGGCAGTTTAGACAAACTTCTCTCACTTCAGCTTGAAATGGAAAAGTACTCTCACAGTTGTTAACATTCCAGTGAGACACACTACTGTCCCAACAGAAATTCTGATCAGTGTCATCTCCCACTAAAAGCTCCAAGAGAGAAAAAATACTGTCCCATGTTGCTAATCCAACTAACCATATTAGTCACACCTCCTAGTAGAGACCAACAAGCAAAAATCACTGATGAAGCAACTGCCCAAACTTAAGTCATCTCTCATATTTTCCTAATTTTTTCTCATTTATTATTTAAAACATTTCAAAGATTTTCCTAATATACTCAAATACTGCAAAGGAAGCTGCCCAATGTTCCTAAGCAGACTACCCACCCTGAACTCATTGTCGTGATTTTTATGCCAGTCAACTTTGTGAAATTCAAGAGAACTCTTAATCTAGCTGAAGCCCATGTCAGAATCCTTTTTCATGCAGTTCCCTGCCAACACCAAGAGTAGAAGCCAGTCCTTAGCAATCACAGTGCTTGTGCAACGCTTGAAAGAATGTAGATGTAACACCGGGTTTGCTTCAACTGTACAAACTTAAGAGTTGGTTTTTTTCTTTCATGTTAATTGTCTACCCTTTTTCACTACAGGTCAGAGCTCCAGAAAAACAACATGAAGAGCAGCAGTACTGAAATACATGAATTTCAGAAACATCCCAGTGTAGCTTTTTTCATTTGCTTAATTGGATTAATGTGAATAAATATTTGGTTTGTCCACTATTAATGGCAAAGGTGGTCCAAAAGTTGCAGTCTTCTGACATGGCTGGCTGAAATGCAAATAGTGGAAAGATTACTTGAACCCCAGTGTGCACTTCAGAACAGTGATGAATGGTTCCAAATAGGTTTGTTTTTAAAAGGGGTTAGGTGTCTGTAAAGTGTGCTGAAATCTTTTAAGTACCAATTCTGCCAGGTTTCACTGAAGTCAACTGTAATTCAAGAACAAGCTGCAGATCTGCTCTGGTCTTCTAATTCCAAAGTTTGTTTTCTTTCACAATCACAGGCTTACCTTCCTCTGTCCAACTACCTTTAATTTGCTTAAGTGTAAACTTACACTTAAGAAGGACTGACACAGATAGAGTCTGCTTAAATACTCATTTTCAGTATCAATCATCTTCAAACCCTCATCTACGCATCTGTCTTCATACTGGAAGACTAAGCCACTTACAGATGGCCTTTTGTAACAGGCTTCCCAGGGCGGTGGGTTGAGTCACCATCTCTGAATGTGTTTAGAAATCATTTGTAGATGTGATGCTTAGAGATATGGTTTAGAGGACAACTTGGTAAAGCAGGATTAATGGTTGGACCTCATGATCAAGAGCAGAGGTCCTCAAACTTTTTTAAACAGGGGACGGATTCCCTGGTCCCTCAGACAGTGTCAGGGGCTGGGCTATAGTTGGTGCTGCCTGGCAGTGGGAGAGAGAAACGGGGAGCTGCCTGCCTCAGCCTGGCCACGTAGTCTGCAGGAAGAAACCAACTGTGGCTGCTCAGCGGGCCAACAGGCTGGACTAGACACCCTGGGGGGCTGTATCTGGCCCGTGGGCCCGGGTTTGAGGACCCCTGATCAAGAGTTTTTTTCCAACCTGAATGATTCTGTTATTCCCCCACCTTTGTTCCTACTTAGGCAGCAGTGACTACAAGAATTATCTCTGTCCCTTGTGAGACGCTGCCTTTGTGTATCCAAGTGCAGTTCTGCTTTCTTTTTATGAATTCATTGCTAACAAGGAGCTTTCCTGTGCTTCATCCCTTTTCCAGTGTCTAAGTTTCAGGCATGGGGAATTTTTCTTGATACATGCAGATAACGTGCTGAAACTTTCAACACCTGACAGTGACTGAGAATCCCATGAATGGGGATTAAATAACTGCTTTCACCCGTGTGAAATACGAATGCCCATTTTGAGCTCTCCCAGCCCCACTGTTAAACAAGACATGTATTGTAATGGCACACATTTTCAGTTGGCCCTGTATTTGAAAGTGCTTTCCTGCTCAGGTTTGTAAATCCAGGGACTTTGCCTTAAGAAAGGGCAAGATGAAGTACCCAAAGGTATCTGAAGTCTACTGTATCAGTGGATTGTTCTCACAGGTCAGACCTCTTAAAGTGTATATTGAGCTCCCTCAGTAGCCATCCAAGTACTGCACCAGTGTTTTCCACTACCCCACCACAGCTGACTATTGTCCATCAGCTCTTTCAGTCAGATTTAACCTCTTAACCAAGGCTAAAAGCCAGCTCAAGGGAGGTTCCAAAACAGATACCCAGCTGTGGACACTGAAGATGATCTTTCGGATGAGAAAATAAATTTTAAAAAGCAAATTTCAGGCTTGATTTGAGACTCTCCAACACCAGTGATTTTGCTACTAACTCCTGATTTCTGCCTTGATGCTGTTCAATTTTCTACAGTCACAGCAGTGACTGTACCAGTTGTCCTGGGAGTGCATTCCGGACACTATTCCCAGTACCAACTGGTCACAAGTGACACAAATCTGAAAAATTACTGGAAGAAGCAGAGACTTGCTCACTTTATCCTGCCTCACAGCTCCCTCTGTGGAAACAAATAATGTTACCTGATCCAGGGAAAGTCCATTGGAACAATTCAATGCAATTTCTAAAAACTGGAGTGAGTACAATGCAAACAACCCACACTTCTTGTGCTCAGTATGCCAACTCCATGGAACAGCACAATCCCAACAGCAGCCCCTTCATTTACTCCCACAGATTTAATTCTCTGGAAGAAATTCCTTTGAGAACTGACACAGAGGGCAAGGCAGCTGAGACTTTACTGGCGAAATACAAGACAGAACTCCATGAGCAAAACTGTCTCATGAAACTTATATAAATATGCCATTATGTGCAGCCATGCTTGCCCTGCCAAAAAGTTAGTGGCTGCACACTAAGATCTCACAGGTTGGCAGAAGTCCCATAGTTGCCCAGAGGTTCCAAGCACTTGCCAGAAACCACCAGGAGGTGTCAGAACAGCATAGAACGTTGCCTGCTGCCTTCCCTGGAAAGGGCAGTCTCACCACGTGCTGGATTCACTCCTTTGAGTCAACACTGCCAGAATGAGCTGATGTCTTCACCAGAAATCCACTCCATTTCTAACAGGCATTCCGCTGAAGGAAGAGCACGTGCCTTTGACAGCCACATCAGAAATAGTTCCCACGCACAGATTTGCAGCAGAATATAGAGAATTCCTCTCAAAGACAACCATTCTGACTTGAGGTTATAACACAATGGGGAGGTGACAGACTTTGTCCCAGTCCACAGACATCACCAGAGATCTTCAGCCACAAGAACACATCCATGGCAAGCACCGAGGTTACATGACCCTATCCAGGTGCTCTCAGTCTTTGGCAGCAAATGCTAGAGCACTGCAAGAACCATCTTTTCTTTCTTCTTCCTCTTCCTCCTCTTCTCCTCAAAACGGTCAGTAGCATCAGCAAAAAACATCACCTCATCCTTGGCCTCAATCTCCCTCTTCAGGTACTGGAGCCCTGCCATGTTGAATCCCAACACATCCTGTAGAGACAAACCAGCACCACACTGTTGGACACATCTCAAGCTTGCTAGGAGGCAGAAGGCCCTGCACTGGCTGCCCTCTACTATGAAATTATGAAAGACAATCCACAGACTTAAATAAATCAACAATGCTTAAATATAAACTGAGCAAGAAGAGAGTCTGCACAAGCTGCACTATTTGACAGACTATTAAACCCCTGAAAAGCCCACAAGAAATAGTTCATCTACCTTCTACATATGGGGAGACTCGCAAGCCAAAGCCCAAATCCATGGATCAAAGAAAATTAAAGATTAAATGAGGGACAGAGCAGAAGCATGGGCTCATCACTGGATGTTCTCTCATCCAGAACATAAAAGCCTATTTGCACAGGAGGAAGGCAAAATGGTTTCAGACCCTCAACCAACTGGACACACATGTGCTCCCAGGCATCATCCCATGATCCAGATCCTGGCAAAGGGAAGTGTGTAACACTCACTCGGGCATCACTGACTCTGGAGATGGTGGTTTTCTTCAGATCTTCTATCACTGTCACCAGCATGTGGTTACTTGTGATCTGCCCAAAATGTATCCTGGGAACAATGCATAGGGATTTATTGTAGCATTCTTGTAAGAAACATTAGAAACCCCCTCTCCTGAGCCTCTGCATGTTCTGGACAGGGTTCTTCTTACATTAGGCCTCTTTGTGCCAGCTTCATATAACAGGCATGAGCAGATTTATCTGGAAAACTGTTTACTAATGCTTCTGAAACTTTCAAGAGAAAGTTCTCTCTGAGGCACTCCAAGGGCATGCACTCTACAGTGACGCTGTGCTAGTGAACGGTACCATTTCAGCCTTGATGCAGAGCTCTTTAGTAACAGGAAGACTTGGGGGAACAGAACCAGGAACCCCATTGTAGGCATGCCAGCATTCTGTGTCTGATCAGCCCATTCTCTCACACAATTTGTCAAGGGCTGCAACGACCAGATCTTTCTTCCTAAGGATGCTTCCAAAGAGCTTCAAACACAGAGACACATGAGAGAGCCCAAGTTTTCCCAAGTTCTTACGCTACATGCATTCACAGCAAGTGACTTAATCTTTGCTGCTCTAGGAAGCAGTATATTCCCCAGCTCTGTGCTGTCCCAAAGCCTAACTCGCAGCACAGGAGCAAAGAGTACTTCTTTGTTCAGGTAACTGACACAAAGTGAGTTCACGACACACACAATTGCAAGGGGCCCAGAGGAACTGGCAGGACCACTCCTGACCAGATACCTATTAAGGTCTTCCTCAGGTCCAGCTTTAGGACAGCAACAGCAAGTGAAACAAGACTAGCAGATCTGTCTGGGCAGATGAAAGTCTCACTTGAGCAGGAAGAGGAGAGCTCGGCAAAGGAGTTCAACTTCTGAACCCAGGTGAATGTATTCATTGAAAAGTTTGAGAAGGTCAGGGACATAGGAGAAGGGCAGTACCAGGAGAGACTCTTCCAGCTCACTGAGAAGAAAGGGACAAAAACATTAGTCTCAACCACTGTACTGCTACAGATTAGCATGAAACACTTGCATACAGACAGATTCTGGTACTAAAATTGTGCTCAGCATTCATTACTGGTCTGTGCCCATAAAGCACCATGTGCCCTCACAGACTACAGCCCAGGGCAGCAGATGTTTTCTAGCACAGGCAGCAGGCACATCAGCATTCCCAAGCTGCTCTTCAGACACATGTGCATCTCTCCAGGCAGCTAACACACACACAAGCTTCATCCACACTCATGGACAAACTGGGCAATATGCACTGCTGGGGACCATAACTCCAGACTCTCTAGCACTGCCCATACCCAGCATAAAAGACCATTCCACAACCACTAATAGTCTAAGGACCACAAATCCAATGCTCAGTCACAAAACTGTGCAGCAAAATAAGGTTCTTGAGACTCACCTTGATTTGACTTTCTTGAAAACTTCTAGCACATATGCAGAAGGCTGTAACAAAGGAGAAACACCAGCTCTGCATATCAAGACACATTCCAGGGCAAAGCTGTGCGTTAAGGTCCATTTCAACCCAGTTAAAAATACACAATTACATCTTGTGAGATGGGCAGACCAAACTGAACAGCTGCCAATCCAGGAAGTTCTCCCTCCCCAAAACATAAACCCAGCCAGGATACTCTAAACTGCTGAAGAATACTGTCAAAAATCTGATTTATATTCAACTAGCTATGAATAAGCTGAAGTTCAATGAGTCCTGTACAGAGCGAATGGAAAGGTTGGTAAAACAATTAAGTTATACATGCAAAACCACACACAAATTCATTTCCTGACAACTTGATTCCTGCTACTCCCATTTATCTGCTGAAAGTGTGTGGCAGATGCACAGCAGACCTGAGGGGTGCCCAAGCATCTAACTACTAAGGCACAGGCCTTTGTTCACTTCCATTCAGTCTATTCAACTGGTACTTAAATATACCTGCAATTCTGAAAAAGACACGGAAGTGCTCTTGATTACAGGTGGTTAGAAAGAAGTTGGCATTGACACACTTTCAAGAAAAAGGGAGAATGAAGAAAGGATCTTCCTAAAGGCGATTAAAAATGCAATCTAGGAGTATACAACTGGAGTAAATCAGGGAAACCAAAACTAATCTACTCAGAGAACTACTGCACAGAGTAGTTATTTACCAATGAAATTCATGCCTGTATTTTGTACAGTCAAAACTGCTCAGTTTAGTGAAAACTGTTGTGTACTGGTATGACATGAGTGGGTAAAGGCACCAGCTTGTAGCTTGCAGTACCTGCACACTTAACTACCATATGGAATGATCTCAATGTAAATTCTTTAGGAACAGAATCAGTAGCTGCTGTACCAATGCCACAGCCTGGGCAGCTGCAACACAGCCCTGCCTTGGCTGAGCTGCCCTGCTATGGTTACAGCTGCAAAGGCAGTGATTCTGGGTCAGGCAGCTTTCGTGTGCCTCTAGCTCCTGCTTCTGGAGTCACCACAGCACAGTAGGTACACTGGGACAAGTGTTCATAAGGAGAGTCTCTCTCAAAATGAGGGTAAGTGACTGTCAGTGCATCAATGTTTTTCCTGATGGTGTGATACACCAAATGCTCAGTCATGACGTCCCAGGAGATGTCCTAACTCCTATCACCCAGTAGCCTAGCACTTGCATGTTCTTCCAAGACGTTGTAAATGGGTTCCAATTCCCTGCTCTGTACAGTGGGATTCAGTCAAACCATGCATTCCAAAGAAAGAGTTTTATTCACATCTGTTCATTCTATTCAGTGTGCCACAGAGGGGCTCACGCTTACTGATACCACACAATGCCACAGGTTCTCCGAGTGACAAATCCCAGTGGACACTCAGGGATTTTGTGTAAGATGGCACAGCCCCTCTGGAAATTGCTATAGCATGGCAGCTGCACCCTCCTGGCAGCAGGAACAGACACTCCTCCTTCCCCCCAGCAAGCTGGTGTTGGCTGTGCCAGCAGAACCAACCCCACTCCAGTTAAGAAAGGCCTGGAGTCTGGGCATTCCACTTACCGTTAGATTTCCATAGGCACGGAGGATGGGATTGACAGGAAAGGGAACCTGAGACACAGAATGGGTTAGAGTGATGCAGCTGCATGTGTACAGATGCACACTGACAGGGAAAACTTTAACCCACCGTAGAAGTGAGATTTTTATCAAGTATCTTTGGGCTATTTCCACAGTTTTACCCTCCCCAGAATGTTGTTAAAGGCCTCGTTTGTAGCCACTATACAGTCCCACTCTCAGACATGCATGACTAGCTGAAACACACACAACTTTTCAACCACGTTAGTTGCTACTTTTCCTATGTACATCACAGCTCCTCAATTAGCAAAGACTTTTGAGATGAAGGCTAAGAATAGCCTTTGGGATTAATTTGCAGCAACATGCTCTCACAGGGGTAAAACTTACATCCTACTGTCGCTTTAAATATAGTTGGAAAAAACACAGCACCAACCACACCCAGAGCACAGAAACATTTTGTTGTCCAAAAGATTTCAGCAAATCCCCTGCTAGTTCCAGTTGTCCTAATTTTATCTGCATGCTGAGCCTTTCCAGCTGATTTGGGATACACCCACACCACCATGGGACTGGCAAATTCCTGTATCTTACCTCTTTTCCTGCCGCTTTGCATATGGCTTTGTGTTCCTTCAGTTTTGCTGTCTCTTCTCTGTACAGCTCGATAGCTTCCATGATCCGCTCAGCCTGTGTGCACCACAAGAACAGGACATTAGAGACACCAGACAAGCCAAAGCAAAGCTAAGGGTGCAGCTGGACAAGCAGAGGGATAATCAGGAGGGCTAACAGGATCACAGGACATGTAGCTCAGAAAAATAACCTCTGCTCCAGATTGCACTACACTGAGCAGGTCCACTGTGTCCTGAAGATAACAAGCATCATCCCTATTCTCCCCAATGCCCCAGATGCTTTCTGCTCAGCTTCAGTTGTTGCCTTGGCATTGAATTCCAGCCCCAGCAAGCAGCACACCCTTTGAGGCACAAGCCAGGCTCAGGCTATTTTGACTACTCTGATTAAGGACTTCCTCTGTCCTTACAACATCACCAGACTGTTGGAATCTGCAGACATTAAATTATCTACTCCCACACCTCCCTGGTACACCTCCCACCTCAGGCACTGCCATGTTTCCACCTTCCACAAGATGCCCGAGGGACAGGACAGCCCATCCAGAAGCAGCCTGAAAAACATCCCAGCTGCCTTTAAGCTGCCAACCCAAAGGGCAAGAACAGGCCTATCTGTCTCGTACTGCAAAGAAAGCTGCAGCTACAGAAACTTAACATCTCTCTAGGGAAGGAGGTGTGAAGAGAGAATTCCTGATGAGTGACTCTTCAAAGCAAGACCCTACCTGTTGGACATGGAGCAGTACACACTGTTCTTGACGGAAAAGGCAGCGTGCTGTTAGGTGACAGCATAGGTTACTGCTCTTCAAACTGATGCTGTGTTCTTGTGACAGACCCCCCACCTCCTTGAGAGACTGGTACAGCCCAAAGCAGTGCTGGCAGAGGCACACATCTTACCGCTTTGATGGTTTCTATAGTCTTCTTTCCTGCCAGCCCCGTCTCTCCTTGTGTCTCTCCAGCCACCTGCAAAATACAGTTTGCAGCTCCTTCCTTCTGCAGCTGAAGAGCTGAGACATGTATGCACCAAATGCATGCCACCACTATCCACACTAAGGAAAACACCACTCGTTCCATAAACTGCGTGTTTATCTGGGGAAATACAGCATTTCTGAAGGGCACCCCTTTTCCTCCAGAGCAGAGGCACTGGACTGACACTGAGCTCTGAGGGCACGTGAACAGCTCTTGTTCTGCCAAAAGAGGCAGAACAGTAACGGAATTATCAGCAGCACACCCCAAGCTCCTCCAAGAAAGAGGGATTTGGCTTCCCCACTCATCCAGCACTCCATGGACCTGGGAGCACCTGTCAGGATGCAACTCAGCCTTGCTACAAAGCTGGTGTGGACTTGAACTGAGGAGACAGAAAAGGGCAACAGCACAGCAAAGATTTAGCATGCACAGGTACTATGCAGTGATTTGGCCACCTCCACATACTCTCCTGAAGTGTCTGTACAAAGTACCAAAGTCAACTGAATCATGGGGCAATCACAGCTTCAGCAGTTTCTTCCCTGTACCTCCTCAAAACATGATTGTTTTCAGTCCTCCTTATTTACTTCTTCTACACCTCACACAAAAAGTTATTCCAGTTATTTGCACAGTCAGACAGACATCAACTCACCACAGGCTGCTCTTCCTTCGCCACACTGTCTTCATATTCAGCTTCCCGTTGCTACAGAGGGTGAGAACACCACACATTAAAACAGATGAGTAGATAACAAGCAAGGGTACAAGTCTCTTCCAGACTGCTTGATGAACAGAGCCTGCAGCTAAATCAGTCCACTGCAAAACTAAGACAAATCAGCAGAGATCAACAAAATGTCCACTTGTCCCTGGTCTCAATGCCATGGAAAACTCTGGAGTCTCCCAGACAGAAAGAAGTCAAAGTCTTGGCTGTGGACGCAGGAACAGCCATTAGACAACCCACCAAACTGAGAAGAATCAACAGCAAGTTGGCATCATACCTTCCACCTGGCACACAGCACAGAAGAAACAAGCACAGAAAAGTTTTAGGGTTGTTCTAGCCCACAGGAGGAAGAGCCTCCTGTCTAGTGTCTCTTACATGCACAGGGCCCCATCAGCATGTAATTCACTATTGGGGTATTCATGTCCACCTTGTTACTTAAACTTGACTTAAAACACACTTTTCTAGTATCTGGAAGAGAAGCTGCATCTCTCCTTTTACCATCATCGTTCCTAGCACACCAGCTACTCGGCAGTAAGATGCTGCCCATGGGCCACCTCAGCTCTCTGAAAATTGCCTGGGACAAAAGAAGGTATTATTGTAGGTTTCTCACCCACTTCTGCTTCTACATGTTTCTACATCTTTCCTCCCCTGTGGTTTCAGAGCTGCTTTAAGAAGAGAAAAAAAGAGCCAGACCCTTTAAGTGAGACAGTGAAGAGTTACAAATTGCTCCAAGGGAATTTCCAATCTCATACAAAACAAATGTGTTTACCAACCCAGCAGTGGTTCAGCACTGGAACACATGCTCCAGCCTGTTTTCCAGGACAGCCTGGAAACTCTCCTTCCATGGAGATGTTTATGTATCAAGACAAGTCTCTGAGCAGTCTCTGATACAACTTCACGGTTGTCCTGCAGGGAGCCAGAGGTGGACCAGAGACCACCAGAGTCTGCTTCCTATTCTAGTCTTTCTGAGAGTCTAATTCTGCACAATACATGCTCAAATGCAGTACAGTGGCTTCTTCCAGCATCCCAGAGCTCTGGGGCCCACTACTCAGGTAGAATGGACCTCTCACTGTTGGAAAAGAGAAAACCAAGACAAACTGCATTTAACAGCAGCAGTATTCTCCATGACTTCACTGCAGACACCCACAGAGCTGCCTTCAAAGCATATGCAGGTTGAAAGGAGCACAAGAGATTAAGAAAAGGTCAGACCGTAGCAAACAGACCAGTAGAAAACCACAGACAGGCAAGCACCTGCAACACCTCCAGTGCTGTCTCCAGACAGCTCAGGACAACAGTCTCATCATCCTAAAGATGCCAGACAACGCTGGGCATCACACTAGACTGTGATTTGTAATGAGCAAGTCTGCCAAGTGTAAAGACAGGCTCCTCCACAGTGAAAAATAAAGATTCTGGCTCTTGGGGAGAAAACAGTTCTGGAAGTTCTCTTTGGCAGAAAGGATGCAACACTCACCATCTCCCTTTCCTCTTCCAGAATAAGTGGCTCCCTCGTCCTTTCCCACAGACGCAGGGACTTGTCATGAGATGCCGACACCACATAGTCTCCATTGGGACTGAGTGCCAAACACCACACCTCCTGGTGATGCCCCTGCATGGCAGACAGAAGGGGCAGGACATGAGTATCACGCAGCTCCCAGCCTCTGACGGAACTGCTCATCAGGCAGGGATAACAATTCCTATCACATGTCTCCAAAACTTCCTACCTCCAGTGTCTGGATGTGCTCAAATTTATCTGCATCCCACTGCTTAATCTTGCTGTCCTTCCCAGCTGTGAAGAAGAGATGGGATTTCGCCACAAACTGCAGATACATCACACTGTAAAGGAAAGAGGTTCAAATTCACTCACTTGGAGAACACTGCAGACTCCACTCTGTGCTGGACAAAAAGGTTGTTGCTGGATCACAACTCCTTAGAGAGAAGGTAGGCCAGAGATACTGTAGGATTTGACTAACCTGTCGTCATGGGCAAAGAGAGAGCGATGACAGTCCCCAAAATCCAAGCCCCAAATCTTCACATTCCTGTCAGCTGAGCCAGTTGCAATTAGAGTTCCATCCTACAGAACAACAAAAGGGTGTGGGCAACTGACTATCAGCCCCATGAGGAGCTGCTGCTGAAACAGTGACAAAACCGTGCTGAGTAAGCAGATACCTGGTTCCTGAAACATGCCCTGATCCCTCCACATCCTCTTAGCAGGGTGCCCATGCTTGCATTACTGGCACAACCACTGACAGCACCCTGGCTAATCCCAAAGCAAGCCACAGCCCAAGAATGAACAGACACAGAAATATAGCTCCACACCTCAGCACCTGCACCCTCTAACAAAGAACTTGGGCCTCTATCACATGGTTAGTAACTTTAGCAGCAGGCAGGCTGTACCTCCTAAGACAGATGTAGAGAACTGACACAGCGTATTGATTTGCACTTGCTCACAAATAGCCCTTGTCAGTTCTGTCATGACCCCTACTCATGACCCCTCCCAGTGAGCACAGGACTGTGGGGTAAGGAAGGACTTGTTGTGTCCCACAAGTGTGGCATAAGGAGAGTCTTGCTGTGTCCCATCAAGAAACTAAGCTGCACAAGGGGGTTACATATCACCATAGTCTCTCCTAACACACAGTCCTAACAATACTTACATAGGAGATGTCCATACAGAGTACTGGCAGCTTGTGTCCATATAAAGAGAGGAAAAACTGAAGCAGAGAAGAAAGGTGTCTGAGTTACACATGTGAGGTACAGAGGTGCAAAACTCTTAAGCTTTAGGCTAGTTTTATTCTGTCTCAGCTGGGCCACCACTGCCCCAGTTTCACTCTTACCCTGAATCCTGTTAGCAGCAGGGCTAAGACAAAAGAATTCAAAGAAGGGTGGAAGTACCCAAGCAAGTTGAGCTAAGTCTGGTGCCTAAGCACCACTGCCTGTGGAGTTTGATTCTGTTTTTCTTTGCCCATCCATCAGTGCTGGTCTGTCTTGCGCCCCTCACCAACATTGTCACATTAATACACAACTCATGAGACCACTGCACCTAAAGAAGACTGTCCTCCCCAAGGCTTTGTCTGTGCTGGGCCCTATTTAATGCCACGTGCAGCATATCCAACCCCACCCTTACAGAGCCTCACAACTCTGGAGTACCACAAGGCATGGAACAATGGAAAAGGGACCTTCTCCTGAGAGTAGACCTAGCCATGGTTCTATCAGTTTTGCTGGCAAACAGGAACCTGAAGCAGAATGCATGATCTCTATTTGATTCTTCCCAGTACCCCATAATAGACAGACACTTTTTTCTGTGTATTCCTGATCTCTCAGACTACAATAACATCACTCCCTCAACAGCCTGACCAGCACGTCTGGTCATGTACCTTAAGCGTGTCAATGTAGAAAATCTTCACTGTGCAATCCAGTAAGGAGACAGCCAACAGTTTCTGGTTGGGGCTGTACCGCACACAGAGGACATCTTCATCCAGCTGCAAAATGCGCACGTGTTTCATCGAGAGCCTGGCAACAAGGCGAGGGGAAAACCAACTGTCATCCCAAACAAACAAGCTGGGAACAGGTATTAATACAACTCTGACACGTGTAAGTTGATTCTAGCACGCAGCGTCTCACTCCTCATTACAACTTGAGCAAGATGGGATTGGGAAAAAGCACTGCACTGCAGGCTGATACACTTCACCTGGATACCCATCCTGTGATTAGAAGCTACACTCAGACACAAGCAAGGGATCAGAATGTGGCAAGTGCCTTCCCCAGATAAGAAGCTCCAGCCTTCAAAAGCCAGCACTAAGTTCACACTCTTCTCCATGTATTCCACGTGTGTGGAACAGACATTTCTTAACGTGCACAGCAAAGGCCAAAGGATGGACACTGCAGCTGAATGCAGTCTAGAAAGACTTCTCACCTTTTCTGAACGTTGCTTTCATCTTTCACAAGCTCAAACTCCCAGAACTTGACACATTTATCAGCACCTCCTGTGACAAAGCCACGCTGTGAGGGAAAACAAGTAAGTTTGAAAACAGCTGTGCTGAAACCCCCAGAAATTCTACAGCAAGGAATTGTCAACACACAAGGGGGGTTTTGAAATGTCCTGCACTCCTGTAATATTAAGCGGACACAACCAGGAGCACCTGCTATGGCTGGGGCATGCAATCCCATTGGCTAAGCAGCAGCAGCAATTTCAAAAGCTCTAACAGGAAGACAAAGATTCCAAATGTAAATCTGAACTGAAACTGTGTGACTGAAAGCAGTTGTCAGCTGTGGGTAAGGACAGGCTGGTGTTTTGCAGGCAAGCTGACACTCTCACTGTTACTGGATCGCACAGATCTTACCACCACGAGTGAGTGGTTCAGACCCCCACAAATCCAAATCTTCCACAGAGCAGAATGAGTTATGCTCTAAACTGTCAATGTCTATTCTCAGCAACTTTGGAAATACTAGGGAGAAGGAGGAAGGAACTAATGTGACACTATAATTAGAAGCAAATGGGCAGGCCTGGTAACTGTGGTCATGGTCAATGGAATTAAGCAGTAACTGCAGTTTCCCTCAAACTAAGAAAGTAAACCTAGTATGGATAAAAGAGCTTAGAGAAAATTAATGTGGATTATTGTTTTCCTTAAGATTAAAGCTGTAGTTGGTAACAAGAACAGTGTTATTGCACAGGCAAGGCATGCCTCTTGGTCTTGTGTTACATTTTCATTACAGAAGTAGGATAATAGAGGTCAATAGAGCATATAGTGTGCGAAGAGGTTTCAAAGCTCAATTTTAAATGTGAGATAACTAATTAATTGATGCTGTGTTGCTTACAAATTTTATGGATTACTAGAAAAATACCTCCGAAAAAAGTGCCTGAATAGAACAAAAACATCAATGCATACATTAGAAAACAAGCTGACTATATATGTACCTTTTGCAAAGCAGTGTCCCAAAAAGGGCTTTGAGGGACATAGTGGATTATTATCTGAATCCACGTTATCACTGCAGAGCTCTAACCAAGAGCTTACTAAGTACTTGGATGAATTTCAAAAGGCACTAGTGTATCTGGCACTGGTGTCATTCCTATCACACAGTGCCTTCAAATCCTCAGGCTGCCAGCAAAAAAACCTGAGGTAACTCAGAAAGTACCACAAGAACAATTAAGAACCTGGAAAACATATCCTGCAGGGTCAGAATAACCAACAGACAGATAGGGAGGGTGATTTCATTCCAGTCTATACATATGTGAAGGGTGGGTGTCAGGAGGATGGAGCCAGGCTCTTCTCAATGTCATCTAGTGATAATACAAGGGGCAATGGGTGTCAGCTGGAACAAAGGAGGTTCCACACAAATATGAAGGAACTTTGCGGTGAGTTTGACAGAGCACTGGAACAGGCTGCCCAGGGGGGTTGTGGAGTCTCCTCCTCTGGAGGCATTTAAAACCGGCCATGAAGTTATATGGGTCTAAAGCTCTCCATAGCTGGAACACATCCACACAGTATATATTACTGTGCACACCAAACTCCACCAGGAAAGTCCACATGTTCTCAATCATGCACAAGCATGAGGTGATGAGGGTGGTTCTGCTCAACCCAAAGACCCAATGCCAGGTACCACACAGCTAGAGATATTTCATCAAACCCTTTGACATTACCAGCTGCACCATCCACCTCCCAAGGTGAAAGGTGCTCACACTCCCCAGTGGAGTGTTAACAACAGTACAGGAAGAAGCTACACGAAGACACGCAACAGATTTTATATACGTGTATATACATATATAGAACGGTGGCCGAGTTACCTGATCTGGTGAAAGAGCAATGGACCACACTGCCCCATCATGAGCATCCACAGTCTCCACCTGACTCCCAGAGGCCAGGTCATACAGCTGTAGCTTCCCTGTCTGGTGAGAAAAACACATCAGAGTGCTAGCACAAGCCAGCCCCTCCTCCACCTTCAAAACATGCTCACTCCTAGCAGAATAGTACCCCTGCCACCCAGCTCCAGAACAGGCAGCTTGATCAGATGGCTGTTACACATAGGTGGCCAAACTTCTCATGTCCATGAGGGCCTTCCTAAAGCTCTCCCCATCTGTCCAGCTCAAGCCACAAAAGCCACATACAGAGTCTGAGAACAGCACAGCAGAACCTGACTGTCAGAGAGGTTTTTACACCTAAACCAGAGTGCTCTAGATCAGGAGATGCAATGTATTTTCTGTGTGGATGCCTTAAAGGCATTTTCATAACCTGTCTCCAGGCCTGAGCAGTCTGGAGTGCTGAAGGACACTATTTACCTTGGTGCCAACGATGACCTGCCGATCTCCTGGGACGAAGAGCGAGCAGAGTGCATATTCACAGTCCATTGTCCGGATGCACTGCAAGGTCGATCTGTGGACAAAGGCAGAATGCAAAGCTCTTATCACACACAAAATCTGGCTGGCTGAGTGGCTCACACTCCACAGTGACCTCTGTCCTCAGCTGACTTTTCAGTTAGAGCCAGAAGACACACTACAACCATCCTAAGACCCCAATGCATTACTGCTAACATTTTCCATAAAAACATGCCATTAGAGAGTCCACCGTTGTAACTTATTGCCACTACAAGCAAGGACAGAACTTGTGTTCTCAAACAGCAATTCCTGTCACTGGGGAGAAGAGAGAGGAGTGTAAGATTGCACACTCAAGAGGGGACAGAACATGAAATCAGCACCACTCGGGACACACTGGGACACCACTCTATTCAGTTTAGTCTGATCCTTCAGATAAGATGTCAAGAAACTCACATGCTCCCTAAAGAATAAGGAGTAGCTAATTCAGGGTAACTACCTCTTATTAAACAACTATTATGTATTAAGATCTTTGTGTTTACAGATTTCTTTCTCTCTGCCTGCCAATAAACTTAACCTCAGTGCTGCCTAAGAGCATAAAAGCCTGTGAGTTAATTATGCAGCTCTAGCTCTACAGCTTCTCAATTTCCCTAGCAAGGAAAGAAGTCAAATGGTTTTCTATTTACTTCCTTTACTTCATCCACTATTTCCTATTTCTGCACTTTCCCCTCTTCCTTATCATTGCATCTTGGAACACGGCATCCCTGACTTCTGGTAGAGAGACACATATAGGGCAGATGGGACAGACACGACTGGCCTAGGTACCTGTTCCAAATCTTTACAGACTCCGCAGCTGCTGAAAGAATGGCAATATTGTCAGAGCTGAAAGCCAACGTCCTGACATCACTGCGGTGGCCTCCAATGGTTATCCTGGATGCACGGACAGCCTGGGGAACTTGTGCTGACAGGTTCAAGTTGTAAGACTCAATGATATTGTTCTGGAGCAGCATCACGATCTTCAGCTCTCCTTTTGGAGAGAGAATCAAGTCAAATGACCTGTTTGATTAGACAAAAATTGGAGCTGTGCACAGGGACAATAAGACAAAATGTAGGAGCAATCAAACATTAGGAACAACTAAGAATGAGGAATACTGACGAGGTATGTGCAATAAGCAATAGCACACTAAGCCAGAGGTGTGCAAGAAGTGGACAACTTCAGCTCCAAGCTGAAGAGGTGGTCAAGGAAGAAACTCCTTCCACCTCTCCCTATAGAGCTGTGCAGAGCTCTCCCCAAGTAGCTGCACAGGCACAGTTCAGCATCTACAACAGGCTTTCCACTCACTTGATTTTAGAAGAAGCTCTGATGTTAGTGACTCGCTGAATCTCATCCTGCAGGCTCAGCTCAACACTCCTTTCAACCTCCTCTTCAGAGTTTTGTCTAGAAACATCAGATAATGAAGGGGAGTCAAATAACCCAGCACAGACAACACTAACACAGAGAACAGGATGAGGAGACCCCTTAGTCTGCTGAAAACAACCATCCTCTTATCTAATGGTGCCAAGTACACTTTAGAATAGGGTAAGACAGTGAAGTTCATGCTACTATGCAGACACAAACTGTCCTAGAAAGGCAGCCTCCTCTGGAGCCAAATGACTTGAATGAAGCACATTAGAAAGATGATGGACACAAAAAGACAACAGAGAGCTGTGTTTTAGAGGGAGATCGGCTTATGCTCCTTCTACCACTCACCAGTAATCCTCAGTCACCAATTAAATGCATCTTCAGATTTACATGCCCTGTGCTTCAGTTTCTACCCTGACAGCAGAACACTCCCTTCTAAAGGCTGTTGTGAGGCAACAGTCAAGTGCCAAGATACCCAAAGACAGCCTTACCATTAAGAAAGCTCTCAGCTGTATCTCAGCCTGCTGTAAAACAGGAGATGAGGCATCAAGAGCTATTCTCATTTACAGATTAAACTCTCATCCCCATCAAGGACTTTATTTAACGCACCAAGCAGCGTACATGTAAGCATCCCATTTTATGGCCATTCTTTTACACACGCTAGATTTTTTTTGTAGGGGCAAGACTCAAAGAATGGTATTTTTTTAATTTCCATAGTGTCTGGGTGTTAGCGTGGCTCAGACAAGCAGAAAGGATGAACAGGAACAGTGACCCCAAAACACAACAGCTAGTGCAGACCATGACCAATAGCTTGGAGCGCAACGACAATGTCATGCTGCTGAAAGGCTTTTCAAACAGCTGTCTGGAAACAAAGAGCATTAAAAACATCTAAAAGACTGCTTACTTGGCTTTTTTCTTAGCTTTCTTCATCTTCTTTTCCAATTTCTTTTGGACTTCCTCTTCAGAAAGGACATAGAACACTTCAAGAACAGCATCTGTTCCCTAGAGACAGAGCAAATAAGGTCAAAGGTACACAAAGCCCTGGCTGCTCCTTACAGAAATGACCCAAGGTCTCCAAGAGCCTCATGCACAGCTTGACAGCAGACCCCGCTACTTACGTGGCAGGCCAAAATCTTGCCCGATCGGTCTGCAGCAAGAGTAACAACTCTGTCTCTCCCCTCCCGCATGATGGATCCAACTTTGCTGCATTTTACGAGGCGCTGTAGGGAAAGAACAACAACTTTGGTGTGAAAGTTGAACAGAGCTTCTCAAGCAAACTCAGACACCTACTGACAAGGGAAGACAAAAGAAGGAGAAGAAGGAAAAATAAACCTAAAGGGTCTTGGTAGAAGGGCTAGAAACGAGAATTTAGGTTAAAAAAATGCACGTGTGTGAGCTACAGGCTTACCTCCTTACATTTTGCTGCATTTTAGTTGAAAGTCACAATGGACAAACTCGGCAGAACAGTAACAACTTTATTGGCAAACCATAGCCATTTGAGAGTCAGAGATGAATTTTTCTGCTACAAAAGGCAGCAGTGCTCAGTTCCCCTGTCAGAATAGGCAGAGATGGAAATAACACAGATTCCTAAACAAGTGGTTGATAGGAGATAAATCTTCTGGAGGACGTCAGAAAAGTGTTTAACACATTCTGGTGTCTACCATAACTACAAGAACTGTGAAATCTGAGCAGGACCCCAGAAAGTTCTACTGGAAAGCGATTCAGTAAAGTCTCCACCAGCAGCACAAGTGGGATTAGGTGATCCTGCTGTGGTGGGGGGATTGGACTAGATGATCTTTCAAGGTCCCTTCCAATCCCTAATGTTTTGTGATTCTGTGATTAGGTTTTTTTGCAATCGAACGTCCCCTTATTTCATCATCGTTCAGCTCTGGCTTTTCAGTTTCTGCTACTGACCACAGCACTGGAATCAGCAGCTGCCAAACAGTTTGCAAACATTCTATTCACGTATCGTTTGAACAAAGAGCTCTGTTCGCACTGTTAAACTTCAAATACTTACTAGTCCTCTCCAAACAGAACACAAAACAAAACGTTTCAGTGGAGGCTAAGGTGTACATGTTTTGCAGGTAGATGAGGCACTGACTGCTGCTGAGGAACATGCTATGGAGCAAGACACGAATTACCAAATGTTCCCCCACAGGGTAAATGAGACACTGAGTATAAACCAAATACAGAGAAGGAAAGTGTGAGCAACTCAAAAACTCCTCCTAACTCTGCGAGCAGCACCATGCACATGGGCTTAGACACACGATCCCACACACAGCATGGAAAACAGAGCTTACTTCCTCAGGTTGCTCATCCAGCTCTAAGGTCTCATCCTTTTCAGAGTTTTCAGCTCCAGGTGAAGACACTTTGCTTTTCTTGGATTCTGGCTCATCAGGATCTTTTAGCTGTTCACAGACAAAAAGAATACCCACAAGGAGCACCTTAAACCAGAGTTCTGGTTTCTGTCTTCATTTCCCTGGACAAACAAGTGGTTAGAGTACACGGCAAGCAAGGAGTAGCCTACAGCATGCCTATACACTCTGTGTCCTCCTCTGCTTATCCTCCATCCACAAGACTGTCTAGTCCTAAGCCAGAAAGCAGGAAGCTCTGACACACTTTTGAGATTTTGTTCTGGAAGTGCTCACAGCTTCACTTGAAAGCTCAAAACACAGAAACCAACAAAATCTATCCCAAGTACTTGTGGACCACTCAGACACTAAAGACATTGCTTTGGCTCTGTTTTCCAGAACGTCAACCGGACTTAAAACGTTCCAGTCCCATATTAGCCCAAGGACAAGCAGCTGGGCAAGCCTGTGAGCAGTTACAGAGAGAATACCTTACCTCCTGGATGTACTCTATGTCCCACACCCTCAGCTCACTGTCAGCACTCCCAGTGACCAGACGCTTCTCTTCGGATATCAAAGCCATTCCCCAAACCTGCCCAGAGGAAGAATGTCATTAATTGCCTTATGGCTGCTTTGACTTAATTCTAACAGCAGAGCTTCTCTAACTGATTTATTTAGATGGCAACCAAGAAGAGATTGGATCTAGCCAAAACCTTCTCTCGGGACAGCTGTATTGAACTGTCACCCACTGCACGTTGATGACAGCTCCTGGAAAGTTTGGAAGTTTCTTGTTTTTTCATTCCTAAGGCCTAGACACAGGCAAAATTGATCATCACAGTGCCAGTTTACAACTCCCAAGAGGAGGGAAAGCACAAGGCATAATCCCAAGTTCCTCCAAAAGCTCCTCTCACATCCTCTTTACCTCAGCACGGTGTCCAACCAGAGTTTTGAAGCAGTGCTGGGTGTCGAGATCCCACCATTTCACCATTGTGTCTTTGCCACTGGAACAAAGAAGAAAAACTCAGGACATGAGGAAAGACTGCCAGAGTCCGCATGCTTAGAGGAGTGACAGAAATAAAACCAAAAATACATAAAACATGCCACAACATGTAACAGAGCAGCTGCTCAGACACTGAATTCCACAAGCTATGCAAGAACCAAGTAAAGCAACGCAAAGGGACGGCAAAAGGTATCTGCCAAGTCATTGAAAACTGCTTCCTCCTCTGGATTCAGCTGCAAGCCCCAATGTCATCGCGTGCCTCTTTCTTTGCTTATTTAGAGTGGAAATAGTAAGCACAAAGTGCTGCTCAATTCTAAAGCCATCTCTAAACCATCCCCTCCACATTCTCAACCTCTGCCATGTGGGTGCATAGATCTCCTTGAAAACACACTTCTGTCTACATTACACTGCTCCAATACTACAAAAGCACTTGAGAAAAACTGATTTGCACATTTATACAAGTTATTTCACTACAACCTACTAGTCTGCTAATTAAAACCAAAACTTTTCTAAATGTCTACAGCTGACCTGAAAAGACTTGAAGTCGCATTAAGGAACAAACACCAACAACCAAACTAACATAACACTACCTTCTCCTTTTGAATGAACAAAAAAGCACAAGAAACTCATTCTAATTTCACACCGAATTGGTTGGATGCACTCTTCCATTAAGCTATTACATTAATAAATAAAAAGTATTTACTGGTATTTGAGAAATATTACCTTGTCAACCTTCTATTATTAAAAGGACACAGTCAACTAGCAGTTCGTATTAAATAACTAAAAACCAACTCAAAACAAACACGTATCAACCTTTAATTAATTCCTATAATTACAACTTTGTAGGAAGCAAATTTTCTGTCCCACTGATGTGAACATTACACATACTGAAGGTGAGCCTGCTTGATTTTTCATAATAAACAGCAAAAATGGTTACAAACATAACGAACATACTTTCACTGTTCCTTGTGACAGTAATTCTAAGTCACTATTTTCATCAGTAGGTTAAACCCTTTTCTAAACACTTTTTCAGGATAGTCATTTCAGTTCTGATCACATGTGGATTCAGGCACAAGCACTAAGAAATATCCAGACATGACAAAAAATCACATTCCGAGATGCTAGTGGGTCACAGACACCATCAGTTGAGAAGGAAAATACAAATGGCTGTGGCACACAGGATGCCTAAATTGCAAGTAAAACCATGGGTGCTTTCCTGATCAGCCGCTGCACTTAGCCTGGCTCACCTGGTGACCAACAGGTTCTTCTCCTTCAAGAAAAGGACTTGAGTGACAGCATCCTTGTGTCCTCTCAGCCGGTACAGACCACTCTCATTGATGACATCCCACACAATGACATCTGTATCCTGAAACAGACAGACAGCGTTTCCAAGCAGCTCACATCTCTCTTTGCAAATCATCTACCAGTGCTATAACTGAAAAGACCACCTGACAGCACATTCTCACTCTGAATTTGAATGTCAGGGATAATTCATTCGAGTTATATTTCTTCCCAAAAGGTGCATTCAGACCAATAAATGCACCTCTGCCCTGAGTCAATTTTGCTATTCCTGATCTCACAAGCTGCTTCCCTTTAACAGCAATACTGATAACCCACTTCTGCTCCTGCAGTCCCTTCTGTTCTCTCATCCCAGTGCTCCACAACTCCATTACTGTCCTGCAGCCCTAACCTGTCTCACTGCCATCCTCTGGCTATAGGCAGAGGCCCCACAACCCTCTTAAAACACCAAAAATTTTAGTGCAGGTCAGCCTTCTCAAAGGAGGATCACCATGAAAGGGCTGTCTCACACATGTGCAAGCCTCACCTTTGAGCCAGACACCAGCCGGCCACCTAGATGATCATACTGCAGGGCTGTAACTGCAGCCTTGTGTCCATTGAATGTGATAGTCACTTCTCCATTTAGGAGGCTGAAGACACGGATTGATCCATCTTCATAACCAACAGCCAAGTGCAACCCATCTGGAGCAGGGCAGAGGTAACTGACCTCCTGCTTGAGACCCTTAAGAATAAGAACCTGCAGTTTTTGAGAGACAAAACACATACAGTGTTGATAAATTATATGTCAGATTTTCACACAGCAGAAAGAATACACTGCTTGTCTATGGGATTTCTAGCTGAGCAGTCCTGACACTTTAGAAGTTAATTTTTCAGCTTTTTGCACTAAATACAGCATCAATAGTGCCATTTTACAAGGCAGGCAACAGCCAGAAAGGAAGAAATTTCTCATAATCAAATGGGAAACTGGTGTAGAATGAGGCCTGGAACTGAGAGGTCAAATTTTTTTCCCCTACATTTTTAAGTGCCAGAGACCACAGAACATTGAGAGCAATGTTTGAAAGCTTTGTCCTCACTCATCCTTGCTTTCTTGGCCTTTCTCAGGTATAAGGCAGAACATACTGCTTTCCCATAGACTGCACAACATAATGACGACAAAAAGATCTCCACAACAATATGGCAGCAGACACCACTCTAGTTGCTGTAAAACAAACCCTGAATTCAGTTTGCAGTTGACAGCAGTACTCAGAATGACTTCTGAATCCGACAGGAGGAAACAGCTTGCAATGTCCTCAGATTCACAGCTTGGAAACCCCACAGAGGATAGAGTTTTTTACTTGGAGAAGCCCACAGACTAACATATGAATGAACTCCATGACAACCCTGTCTCAATCCACAGCACTGCTGCTGGTCATCAGGGAGCATTTTACCAGTCACTGTGGCAGAAATTTCTCCTCCTCAGTTGAATCCCCAAAGGCAAATCCCAAAGAATCACAGAATCATACAACAGTAGGGCTCAGAAGTGACCTCTGAAGATCATTTAGTCCAACATATGTGAGGATGGTGAGATACTGGAACAGGTTGCCCAGATAAGTTGTGGATGCCCCCTCCCTGGAACTGATCAAGGCCAGATTAGATGGGGCTCTGGGCAATCTAGTCTAGTGAAAGGTGTCCCTGCACATAGCAGGAGGGTTGGAACTAGGTAACTTTTAAGTAACCACATGGTCATTAAGGCCCCTTTTAACCTGAATTCGCGATCAGATCATCTAGATCAATACTAAGACCCAGCCGGCTGCCTTCAGAGCTGCAGACCCACACCACGAGCTCCGCCAAGGCGAGCCCAGCCTGCAGAGAAGTGGAGGCCCTGGAGCTGCCACTTCCCTCGGCGCGCTGCCGCCTCACCCCAGCAGCGTCCCCAACAAAAACACCTCACACCACCCCTCCCCATCCAGCCCCCACCAGAGCGGGCCCCTCTTCCACCTTCTCCCCTTTCCGGGTGTCCCACACGAAGACGTGCTCGCAGGCCGGCACCGCCACACAGCGGCCCCGCTCGCCGCGCCACGCCACGAAGGCCGCGCTGCTCCTGGCACTGGCCACCAACCCGAAGAGCGCGGCCGGTCCGTAGCGCAGGTACTGCCGGGTGAGGCCCATGGCGGCGCCGCGCTACGCTGCGGGGAGAGCCGGGGCGCTGCGACGGGCCGCCACACGTGCCCAGCTACCGCAGCCGCGCGCCGCCGAAAGCGGAAGTATCTCGGCGGGGCGGGAGGGGCAGGGGCCTTGGGGCGGAGCAGGTCGCGGAAGCGGAAGCTTGGGGACTTGGCTGTGCTGCGCTGGGTGATGTCGCCAAAGCGGCTCCGAGCGGGACCCTCCGGCCAGGCGGGGCTCGCGGCAGCGGTGGGGCCTGACCGTGAGTTGCTGCGCGGCCCTTCTCGGGGAGGGTGGGGAGTGGAGGCGGGGCGGCGCGGCAGGTTGGTCTCCACTCGCAGCGCTTCGTTCCGCTCTGCATCCCCAGCGGACGCACCCACACCACCCCCTCAGGGCTGCCTCTGCCGCAGGAGGCCCCAGCAATGGAGTGGGGAGGGGCGGAATCGCCATGAGGGCCCTATGTGCTCCCCCCACCGTCCGCTGCCTGCCCGGTACCCTCGTACTTGGACAGCTGGTTTTGTGTGCTCATCAAAGGGAAGACACCGTTGTAGATGAGTTTTGGGTTGGAGTCGCTGTGGTCGCGCCTGTCCTTGGCCTTTCTGTCAGCCCTTTGTGGCAAGAGTCTTATTTAAGTGCTTTACGAGAAGAGGCTGAGAGAGCTGAGGCTGTTTAGCCTGAGAAGATGGAGACTGAAGGGTTCCCTTCAGTGCTTAAATGTACCTGAAGGTCGAGTGTTACGAGGATGGGACCAGACTTCTTGTTGGTGCTCAGCAGCAGGACATGGGGCAATGGGCACAAACTCGATGGAACACAGAAGGTTCAATTTAAACATAAGGAAAAACGTTTTCAGAGTGAGGGTGACAAAGCACTGGAACAGGCTGCCCAGAGAGATTGTGGAGTCTCCTTTTGTGGAGACATTTAAAACCCACCTGGGCGTGTTCCTGTGTCATCTGCTTTAAGTGATCCTGCTCTGGCAGGGGGTTGGACTAGATGATTTCCAGAGGTCCCTTCCAACCCATTCTGTGAATCTGTATTCTTTTATGGGCATCTTTGTCCTAGTAGCCTTTATTACACCTCAGTTTGAGCTTGAATGTTTGGATTTATTTTGTTTTCCTAGTTAACAAATCTATTTCATAATTAATATTTAAGAATTGTCACTATCCTCTCAAAATTATGATCAGTTCTGGACCTGTGAAAAAGATTAAATAGTAACCACGTATGTGGTGGACCAAAGTTATTTATGCAAGTACATTTGTGCTAGCCTGTATCACTAGTACTTAAAATGAAAATGTAGTAGTCTAGGTGTGTGGCAACTAAAAAGTGTGTTTTAAAGAGTTTGAATCTTAATGAAGCAACCAGAGTTCACTCTGCCCTTTTGGGACAGCGTTCAAATTAACAGCTTTACTCTCTTGCAAAGCCTATTTGGATGTGCCTACAGGCATGACTATAAAAACTAAGCAACTGTAAGTCTATTTGTGATGCTTCAGCATTCACTGAACTGCAAGGGTTTTATGATTTCTGGGGAGAGAGGATGTTTCCATTAATTTGTTTGTAAGGGTGTTTTTCTGTCTAGGGTTTTAGGGGTTTGGGGAGTTGTGATTATTTGGGAGGCTCTGGGTCTGGGTTTTGGGGGTTTTTTTAAGTATGACCTCAGGCTAGACCAAAATCTCTAAAGGGATAGATGATACATGCCCTGCTACAAAATTGCTTTGTGGTCAGATAAATAACCATTTTCAGCAAGAATAAGGTCCTTGCTACACTTAGAATTTGTGTTCAGCATTTTCAGAATGCAAGATCACAAGCCAGTTGGACTAATGTAATAGAGAATATTGCATTAGTGGAGAAAGTTTCTCTTATTGCAGATATTTGCATTGCTTTTTGCCATACAGAAAGCAAAACACAATGAGGGAGCAGCTGAATTGGAAGTCTGTTTTTCAGTTTTCTGGTAGCTGTAATTGCATTGCACTCTTGTGAAAGGTCTGGCTCCACAGGAATTGCTTTTAGTGAACATCTGGTGACCTGGTTTAATTTTCTTCCTTTAAAGCACCAGGAAGACTCCAGTGAGAATTGGAGTGTGACAAATCAGCAGAGGAAAGGAGTTTTTGCTTCAATCCCATGGATCCCTTGGGTGCACCTTCCCAATTTGTGGATGTTGACAGTCTGCCAGGCTGGACTGATGCTTATGAGCCTAAGCAGTTGGAGTCTCACCAAGAACTAGATGTTAGATCACCTTTTCCATACAGGAAAGACATCAACGCAAAAATAGTCTTATGGTAAGTTTCATGTGGCTCTCATGTGTTTGTCATCACTTCAGCAATCATTGCTGTAGAGTAAAGCCTTCAGGCCCTCCTTTCTTGATTAAACATTACAGATCTGAGAAGAAAAGAATCTTTTTGTTAACTGTAGATCTGTAAGTTTGAGGTTTGCCTCACCATAGTTATACATGACATATTCATAATCATTTCTTGATGCAGCAGACTGGAGTTGTTCTTCTTACTTTCATACTGTTTGCATAATATAGAAATGGAATTGGGCACTTGGATGCAGGGGTTTTTTAGTTTCATAAATATTTACATGTTCTGGCTAACAAGGGAGGTCCCAGTTGACTAGTGGTTAGCAAATCACAAGTGAGTTCTCCAGACCTCAGTATTTGGGCCTACCTTTATCAATTATGTGGGCAAGGGGATCGAGTGCAGCTTCACTTTTGTAATCTTGCAGATGACACTGGGTTAGGTGGGTGTGTTTATCTGCTTGAGGGTAGAGGCTCTGCAAAGGGATCAGGACAGGCTGAATTAATGGGCTGCGGCCAATCGTATGAGCTTCAGCAAGGCCAAGTGCTAGGTCCTGCACTTGGGTCACAACAACCTGATGCAACACTGAAGGCTCCAAGGCTGGAAAGCTGCCCAGCAGAAAAGGTGGACCTGTGGGTGTTGGTAGAGAGCCAGCCAAATGTGTGAGCCAGCACTGTGCCCAAGTGGCCAAAAAGACCAATGGCATCCTGGCTTCTATTAGAAATAGGGTAGCCAGCAGGAATAGGGAAGCAGTTATCCCCCTCTACTCAGCACTGGTGAAGCCACACCTTGAGTGCTCTGTTCAGTTTTGAGCCCCTCACTGCAGGAAGGACATTGAGGTGTTGAAGTGTTTCCAAAGAATAACAGCAAACCAGATGAAGGGTGTTGAGAACAATTCTGTGAGAAGCAGCTGAAGGAACTGGGGTTGTTTAGTTTGGAGGCTCAGGGGAGACCTTATAACTCAAAAACTACCTGAAAGGAGGTTGTAGCAAGATGGAGATTGGTCTCTTCTCCCAAGTAACAAGTGATAGGATAAGAGGAAATGGCCTCAAGTTTTGACAAGGGAAGTTTAGATTGGTATTAAGGAGAATTTCTTTGTCACAAGAGTTGTCAAACACAGGAACAGGCTGCCCAGGGAAGTGGCCAACTAACCATCCCTGGAGGTGTTTAAAGGCCATGTAGATGTAGTGCTGAGGGACATGGTTTAGTGGTGAACTGGCAGTGCTGGGTTAATGGTTAGAATTCATGGTCTTAAAGGTCTCTTCCAGCCGAAATGATTCTATGGTCTTATTCTGCTTTTAGTTTTCTAGTTTAGGTCTGTATTTCTTCCATGTTCTTGTGGCTTACTTTGGGCTTTTCCCTACTCTACCCTGCCCCCTACTTCTTTCTCTATTCTGTCTTCTGTCTCCAAGGTTTTCTACCAAAATCTCTGGATAAAGTGCGGTTTGCAGTGGTGAACCTAGTACACCAGTTTTTCTTTGTTGTAACTCAGGTACTAAAACCTGTTCTGTAGATGAGTAACTCTTAATCAATGTTAAGAGAGGATTTCTCAGGGACAGAGAATCAGGGATCAGCTTTAATATCTTTCTGGTTAATATGTACAGGAAATGGGACTATTCATGGATTTCCTGGACCTGATTAAGTAAAAAAAAAGATTAAGCATCTCTTATAATTCGGGTATAACAAATGTGTGCAATTTACACTGTTACTTGAATCTCTCCATGTGAATTGGGATCTTTATTTACCTTCTTAAGTTTTTTTATCTCAAAATTTCTAATGGCGGCTGCTGCTGTCACAAAAAGCAAGTCAGAATTCTGCTACTCCACTGTCTAATGTGCATCCCAGCTTTGTTTATCTTCTGCGTGGCCGATCCTCGAACAACAGAACAAACATGATCAAATTGTATGTTCACAGTTTCAGAGCAAAACCTCTGTCTAGGTGATCCTGCTGTGGCAGGGGGATTGGACTAGATGATCTTTCAAGGTCCCTTCCAATCCCTAATAATTCTGTGATTCTATGAAAACTTTTCTAGCTCTGGTGTCTCTCTAGATCCTCAGTCATCTGAGGAGAAATGCAACAGCAAGGTACCCTGGATAGTGTGTGTGCAAGCTGAAAAATGTACATTGAAAAGCTTGCTGAAGATTTGAAATTAATATCCTAGGAAGACTATCCTCTTATTTCCCAGAGAGTATACATGGGGTTTTTTAACACATTGCACTCCTACCAGTTTAGCAGACTACTCTGCGTGTCCTGCTAGTTAAACTGCCTTATTCACAATTACAACATTATATTTTCTACATACTTCACCAAGTTACTGTTGAGGATGGGGATTTTTGAGGAAAGGACAGGCTGCACACAGTCTTTCCTTGTCAGAGAGAGGCGAAGGCTGATTCTTCGTGGAGCGCGTGTCAAGATACACTAAGTTATGTGGGCAGTGGACTACTGCTAATGCTTTTTCCTTTAATTTGGCATTTCCTTGCTTGTCACCACGTCTTTGAGACTATCCCACTTAATCTTACATTTAGCCTGCAATAAACTGTTTCCTTGTTTCCTCAGGAAAGGAGATGTAGCATTATTGAACTGCACAGCCATAGTAAATACCAGTAATGAGTCTCTCACTGATAAGAATCCTGTATCTGAAAGTATTTTCATGCATGCTGGGCCAGACCTGAGGGAGGAACTCCAGAAGCTCAAAGGTATGTCACCTGAGAAGCTCTTATTGAAAGATACTGTTCTTGCACAGTACTAAGTGTCAAGATTTGTGTACAAAGTGAAAGGTATAGCTTCCCCCCTGCAATGTCTGGTGTTGATGTGAAACAAATGGAGGAGATGCATGCCTGTCAAGTCTCCTTTTGGCATTCAGGTTGCATGTCCTTGAAAATCTGTTACAGTTGCTGAGTTCTTAATTTGTGATACAGTAATTCCCATTGTTTTCTGAGGAAGCCACTTAGAGGGGTTGCGTAATCAGAGCTTTTACCGTAGAGGCCAGTCTTGTACACATCTTCAGAGGTTGCTTTTAGCCCTGTTCAATATGTGTTCATTGTGGACAACAGGAAGTGACATTCACTGCAGAGATTAAGCGGGTTCTAGTCCACTCTTTGTGTATCCACTTTCAGGCTGTCCTTGAAGAACTATGGCAATAACAGCAGATGTCACAGAATTAGTTAGGACCCTCTTATGTACACCAGAACTCTTCTAAAATAAACTTGGGTGACTTGTCTGCACTTGTGGGAAGAAAGGGACTTTTCAAGGAGTCCTTAAAACTTGGTATCTGTCAGCTCTGTAGTTGTTAGTTTGGCTTCACTTCTTAAATTCCCCTTCACTGTGTTGAGCTTTAGGTAGTTTTGCCCTTCCAGCCCTGGGATGACACAGATGTCTTCTCTCTGGAGTACATTCTACAAGTGTACAACTCCCTATGTATGACAGCTGACTTTTAATCTTGTGACAAAAGCTTTTCAGAACTGTGACAATCTACCACCATGTTGCTTCAGGGAAGAAAGACAGCCTGTGTTTCAGCTTTGGCTTTTGTGCTGCCTTAAAGTGTTTGTCGTGGTTGCACACGTGGTCGGGAGCTTAGTTAAAAAATTAATTCAAGAATCTTTTGTCACCTCTGCATCCTTTTGTTTTCTTTTCCATTTAACTTTGAACTTTTTTTTTACAGGAGAAAATATTCTTGGGAAGAAGTGAAAATGTATGGTCTTTGCTCTAAGGCAGTAAAATGAGCGCAGTGGGGCTTTTCAGTTAGTCCTCTCTTGCTTCGTTCCTATTGATTGGTATATATTTGTAGACTCCAAGAAAAACCATGGTCTCAAAGATAGTGACATGCTGACCTTTCAGTGGCCTGTGCTTTCTTTAAGGCTCAGGTGACTTTTGTTCCTGGGAACAGTGTGTAGTTTTGATTAACACATAAATCCTGTAGCCAAGTGTCCAGACTTGCAAATGAAGTGCTGTTGATACATGCTTGCACGTGTACTTACAGACTAATGAAGACCTTCTGTAACAACAATGCGTGGTAGGCTTCCAACTCCAGTGAGACTTTTTTGCCACTGTACACTTTATATTGAGGATTCAGATTTTCCATTTCAAACTTAGAGAGAAGCTGTTCTAATGTTCGAGAAAAAATAAAATCTTGACTTTGTTCCCAGTTGTGCCACAGACCTTGACCTGTGCAGCTCACTTTACTAGCTCATCTCACCCCTTATCTTAAAATAGAAATAATGCTTGCTGGTCATTTTATTTTTATGAATTTTGTAGAGATCTTGAGGCAGAAGGCACTGGGAAGTCCAAGCATGATGTAAGTGTACTTAGAGATCACTGATGCTGCATCTGATTGTCTGAATTTACTCCTTCCTCTACTGAATTCACAAACATTCTTGGGTCAAATTTGCTTGATTCTTTTTCACAAGACCCTTTTTTTCTACAGGTCTTTGCTTGCTCTTTTTGGGTTATGTGACATGGATGGACCACAGAGGAAGAATAGTGACTTGATATCTGATATATTAAGTGCTTCAGTTTTAGCTTCTACTTTGTCTATATTGGGCTTATTTAGTTGTTCTCTTGAGTTGAGGCTTATTGGAGGACATGCAGTAGTTAAGAAGAGTGTGCTTACTTTTAATATTCTCTTGTATTCCTTCTGATAAAACCAGAATAATCAAGGTGAAGATCTATAAAAAGTAATGTGATTTACTGAATCCAAAAGTTTACAAGTTGGCTTAAAGGCGAAGTGGTTTTGCCATTAAAAAGACATGCTTAACATTTTGAGTAGGGGAGATTCTCTACCTGCAATCTCCGTTGCCTTAAGTGTACTGTCATGCATGTGGATAACACCACAAGGATCAGAGCAGAGTGGGGAGAGGTGAACACTTGTGTTCAGTGGGCAGTTTCATGATTGACATGAGCCAAGCTGCTGCAGTGCTGCTGCCAGAAGGGAGGTCACAGCCACTTGTTCACATCTCATTCCTTTCTGTAGGCACTAGCAACCTATAAGATCAGATTGAAATCTAGTCCTGTTAAAGTACTGGTTTTCAGCCAGATCAGAAAGCTGAAGTGCAACTGTACAAGGAGAAGGGAAAAGATGGAAAATGCTTGTCTTTAAGGAGGGGGAAAGAGAAAGATTAAAAATACTTACTCAGCTGTCCAGAGCTGGAGCAGACTACATTTGAGGAAGGAAGCAGTGAGAATTAGCAGACTTTTCTTGTGCCGAAGAAAAGACAGACTTCAAACATAGGAGCTGCTGCTGGATTTGTCATTATCAGAAGTGTACTGACAAACTGAAGGGAATGGAGAGGTCTGTGCATGTCATTGAGGGTTCTGACAAACAGATTTCTATTGCAAAAAATCTCAGAATTAAGTATGAGTAACTTGCAGGGTGTAAGCAAAGAGCAAGCAAAACCAACAGTGAAGTAATGATGTAAAGCTTGCTAGCATGTAGTAAGTGATCCCAGAATAGCTAACTGGGGGGTGCTTTCAATGTAAGAATCAAGTGTGTTGTCTGAGCTTCCTTGCCTTGAGACTAGACACCTTGTCTGTCAAGTATGATCTCCATGAGAATCTTACTTGTGCTTTGTGGACATGAAGAAACTTGTGAAACAGAGAAAGCCACCTTCTTCTGAAGGTGCAGATGAAACAAGTCCTCGATCTTCATGTTTAATAGCTTTGTCAGCAGCTAGTGAGTTTGATTAAGGACTTATAGTTCTGCTGATCGTAAAGAATATTTGTGCATCAGTTCTGCACATTGTTAAACCATTTCTCCCTTTAGCTCTGTACATAGTGTGGTAACCAGTGCAATCAAGGCAGCATTTATAACAATTTCTGATTTGTCCCTATGTGCATAGTTTTCAAAAGGAGAGGAGTGAGCACAGCTCTCACTTCCTCAACCAGACTAGGTGATACTAACTAGCTGTTATGATACAGAATCCTATCCTTAATATTTGGTGTCTAAGGCACTGAGTCCTTTATAGAGAGAGGAGTTGTCCAACTCTGGAGGATGTGATGGGCTTGAATCCTAACTTTCTTATTCACAACATTGGCATTTCTATGATTCATGATTCTGTGATTTATCCTTGTATGTATTTTTTTCAGGGTGCAGGACAGGCGAGGCTAAACTCACCAAAGGTTTTAATTTGGCAGCACGTTTCATCATTCACACGGTGGGACCCAAATACAAAAGCCGGTATCGCACAGCAGCTGAGAGTTCTCTATACAGCTGTTACCGCAATGTCCTGCAGCTTGCAAAGTAAGCACACAACAACTTGCATGAGAGTTTGCTCTGTGGTACATCAGTTCTGCATTATCAGGCCTACCACAGAGACCTAGAGGCTGTGAATGTCTTCTCTTCTATACTGGATTTTGTTATGGACATGAGAACATTAGTGGCTACGTGATTGTGTTGTAGGTAAATGTGTAGAGATCTGGTTCAAGTCCCTGAACAGTGTAGTTAGAACTGTGCAGCATTAGCTTAGTATGAGAAGGTGCAGCATTGATGAGTTTTCCCAAGCAGGAACATCACATGTCTCTGCTGCCACATGGACCAACCCACAGGCACATATGGCAGCTGATCAGCTCATAGATCACCAAGGCTCAGTATTGGGGCCGCTCCTGTTTTGTGTCTTTATTGGTGATTTGCATAAGGGAGTTGAGTGCATGCCCAGTAAGTTTGCTGAGAACATCAAGTTAGGCAGATGTGTGGATCAGTTCTAGGGTAGAGGCTCTGCAGGGGGATCAGGACAGGCTGGATTGATGAGTTGAAGCCAATTGTATGAGCTTCAACAAGGCCAAGTGCCAGGTCCTGCACTTGGGTCACAACAACCTGATGCAACACTGCAGGCTTCAATATGAGTGGCTGGAAAGCTGCTCAACAGAAAGAGACCTGTGGTTACTGATTGGTTATCCATTAAACATGAAACAGCAATGTGCCCAGATGGCCAAGAAGGCCAGTGGCATCCTGGCTTGTATTAGAAATAGTGTGGCCATCAATAGTAGGGAAGTGATTGTCCTCTGTACTCTGCACTGGTGAGGCCACAGCTTGAGTGCTCTGTTCAGTTTTAGGCCTCTCACTACAAGGACATTGAGGTGCAGCTGCAGGTCCAAAGAATGCTGAAGGGTCTTGAGAACAAACCTGATGAGAAGTGTCTGAGGGAGCTGGGACTGTTTAGTCTGAAGAAGAGAAGGCCAATGGATACCTTATTGCTGTTTTCAACTCCCTGAAAGGAAGTTGTGGAGAAGTGGATGTTGGTCTCTTCTAACCAGTAACAAGTGATAGGACAAAAGGAAACGGCCTCAAGTTGTGCCAGGGGAAGTTTGTTAGACACTTGGAAAAATATTTCATTGAAAGCATCACCAAGCACTGGAACAGGCTGCTCAGGGAGGTGGGTGAATCACTATCCATGGACATGCTCAAAAGTCATCTGGATGTGGAGCTTAGAGACATGGTTCAGTAGTGGGCAGTTGGTTTAATGGTTGAACTCTTATGATCTTGAAAGTCTTTTCCAGCCTGGATGATTCTATAATATATTCAGCCTCTCTGCCTTGGTGCAACAGCCATCTCAAATCCTACATCGAGATACAAGGTCATTTCTGAAAGCACAGTTGCTGCAGAGGAATTTGTAGTTTTTCCCTTGTGACCTGTGGTATTTTCTCCTTTCTCTTAGCTAACATCTTTTTACTTTATATTTTTTTGTGGTTTTTTTCCTGTATTGTGGTGTTCTGTGACAGCTGTTGTAATCTTAGCAGTCGCTATAAATGCCTGAACAAGAACAGTGCCAGAAAGTACACTTAACCATTTTTAAGGGTTGGCAAGATCCATTCTTCAGGTCAGCATTACAGTGCAAAAGAACTGTTTCATAATCAAAATTACAGTTCAGGTTTCTAGCATTGTGCCAGTAGTGTTCTGCCTGAGAATTAGCAAGCAAAGTCAGGCCTGGATTGAAATGTTCTGAAAAGTTTTATGATTCTAATAATTCTGCTTACTGAATTTTGAATGCCTTTCAGATAATCTATTCTCTAAAGTAACTTTTAACATTAAATTGTTTTAACAACTCTGAGCTTGCAACACCGCTGCTTTACTTTTGAAAAACGTGACTCCCTGATGTAATAATCTTACTGAACTTGAACTATGTATTACTCTATGCTGACAATTGTCTAATCGTACCTAGGACTCAGTAAACCACCTTGGTTTGTATCAAGACCTCTAACAAAGTAAGTGATAGATCAGAAACAGAAACAGGAGAATCTTTGTAATAAAGAGCACCCTGTTTTCTCCTTCTTCTCTTGGCTCTCAGTCCTATCAGAAAGGAGAATATTTTTTAAAGAATTGCAGGAAACTTACAGAAAGACCTTCTTCTTCCAGAGTATAAAAAACTACAGGAACAATGTGGCTGAGGTAGAAAGACAAATCTGAGAACAAATGCAGGAGTAAACAGTGTGGTATCATTGATGATCCTCTGCCTAGTGGTGATATCTTGCTAAGAAAGAGTCTTTCTGCAAAAATCTGAAAGAGGTTTGCTGCTGCACAGAGGCAGGATAGAAGTACTTGGGTTACCTTGCAGGTACCTAGTACCAACAGGCATTCATTCTTATCTGGCTGTCTATTGATTTGTTTCTCTCTTTCTGCATTTCAGGGAACAGGCAATGTGCTCCGTAGGATTTTGTGTCATTAACTCTCTGAAAAGATGCTACCCCTTGGAAGATGCAACCCACATAGCACTGCGTAAGTTTGTGGGAAAGTGATGTAAACTGGATGTGAGTTCGCAGCTGACAGCTTACCTCTGACCCACTGCTGCTGATGTGGAGAAGGGGGGAATGTAGTTTGTTACAGGTTGTAAATAGCAAAGCCTTCCATGGTTAGTCATGAAATGAAGGATGAAAACAAATGATTCTCTGTTGAGAGTTCATCAGTAAAGATCCATGGAAACCTGTGCTGGAACTTACATTGTCAATGTATTAATTAATAACCTAGAAAATATGATGAAGAGTGAGGTGAGAGAGCTTACTGGTAATGGAAAGTTGTTCAGAATAGCAAAGGTGAGGCCTTGCTGTTGAATAGGTGTAGATGGACATGAAGCAATGCATGGTGAATTTAATCGTGTCATCGTCATATTCAAATTAAAAGTGATTTTCTTCCTCTGATCACCCATCCGTGTGCTTCTGCCTTCATGTGCAGACTGATGGGCTAATCCAAGGGAGCAAAATCTTGATACTCTGGAGTTCAAAGCATCAGGCTAAGTAAGAGACTACAAAATTAAGAGCATTATGCTGTAAGTCTGTTCTGTTGACCCTCTTTAGCTTGTAGTTCTACCATATTCTTTTTGAAAGTGCAGCTTTAGAGATCAACCAGAATAGTGAAAGGCAGTAGCTAAGTAAGCTGAAGTATTTCCCAGACTAGAATTTGTTGAACTTGAAGGGAATGTGATAGATCTCTAAACTCGTGAGTGACATAGAAACGGTGACTAGAAATGAGCTGTTCTCTCTGTCTCAAAATAAGAACCTTCAAACAATGCAAGTATTAATCAGCTGCAGAAAAAAACAAGGGGAAATGGTTCTTATGCTCGTGCTGTTTGTTTTGTGGAACAGTGTGCCACAAAGCATAGTAGATGCCAGAAGTTTTCAAACTTGCTTGGGTTTGAAAGGAAGCTGTATTAAAGAAAAAAAAATGAAGGCTACTGAAAACAAATCAGACAACTTCTGAGGCTGAAAAGATTTAAAGTAGAAAAGTAGTCAGAGAAAAGTATTGTTTACTTGGCTGGCTCTTACTTTTCTCTTTCCTCTTTTGACCTCTTCATTTCTGTTGGCCTGCTCCTGTCTCCAGCATCAGTGCCCAGTCCCTGGGCCTTCCTGCACAATAGGAAAGTTGCTACATACAGAAGGAGTGGGTTTTCCTCTTTCTGTGCAGGCTGACTAGAAAAAGCTTTCTGAGCCCCTGTTTAGCAGAGGCGCTAACACGGCAGAAACAGATTGGTCTGTTGTTTTCTCTGCTGTCCACCTGTTGAGTGAGACGTCTGAAAACATCTGCTTACACAGGTTCAGAAAATTGTTTGCTGTGGAACCATAATTGCATTTGTCCCACAAAGTGCTGTTGCAGATCGACACAATTACACGCACGTTTCTGTACAGGAAGTATTTGAAAATAGTGCACTGGTTTTTTTTCCTCTGCTTTTTCTTGAATGCACACTAATTAATGCCTTCTCTGTAGAGGAGACTTTTTTCCTTTATTGCTCTCTTCTATTGTCTCTGTAGGGCTGTGTGGTAATTGACAAAATACTGCTAAACAAACCTATTTGTTTGGACACTTTGTCTCTTGGCAGTCTGACAGGAAAGCACTTGAAAACCCTGATGTTTTGAAACTATTGCAGCTCAGGGACCTCGTGTCTGTACAAGGATATGTCTGCCTGGGAGTTCAGTTGCAAAACTTTTTTCTTCTTCAGCAGCAACTTGACCATGTCCTTGAATTATGCTAAAGCTTCGGGGGAGTAGAAAACAAAACACTAGAAATATTATTTCATGACTTACAGATATAATTTTTATGTGCCTCTTTGACAGAGCTGTGCCTTGGTGTCTTGTACCAGCTTTAGCTGTGGCTTGCTTATCAACCTGCTTTCGTGATAACTTAGAGCATGATCACTTGTCGAAACAGACATTCCTAGAACAATTTACACAAGACTCTGTAAAGGAAGGATTTGGCTTGATATTTGCCCGGCCATTGAATCACATTTCACAGACTGAGGTAGTGAGCTAAAATCAGCCCTTTTTTAATCCATCTCTAAAGTGAGCAGCGTGAGAGAGTGGAAGTGTCATGTTCAATATGGCAAACAATCTAGTCAGTGTGTTAAAACTACCACTGAATCCACACTTGCACTCAGCTGTGGAGCCATGTGTATGAGGAAAGACGTGTCTCTGTTCTGTGCTCTGACTTCCTCTCTTGTAGTTGTATGCCTCTGAATTTCTGCTTATGTTTTGTTAACTGCATGTAATCTTCTTCCTTGCAGGTACAGTTAGAAGGTTCCTGGAGATTCATGGAGAAACTCTGGAGAAGGTGGTCTTTGCAGTCTCTGAGCTTGAAGAGGTAGCTCCTTGATGTTCATTCCACCAAAACTGATGGGCATGTTTGATCTTCTCTGGAGCCGTATTAACTTCTGCATTGTACAGCTGGAGTCAGATTTCCTCTTCATTTCCCTTTGGTCCCACTGAATCTTTTTGTTTCCTACTAGCATATAATCTTTTCCATGGACGTATTCAGAATTTTTCCTCTCCTGGCTTCTGTGCTCCTGAGCCATGAACAGGAACCAGTAACCAGAGGTTATAGTGTGTGGTGTTATGCAGCCTGAAAGGAAGTTCCTTATGTAAGATTTCCTCCTCACACAGTGCTGTTTCCTTGTATATTAAAAGGGCCAGTTGAACATGCCCAGACATGGCCTACAAACATGTCCAACATTGCTTGCTGCCTTGTTGAAATAAGAAGCATGACATGTAATGCACTGTATTCAGACAGATGCTAGCAGTTTGTGTTACTGGCTTCTCTTGTATATTGGACTTGCTCATAGCACTTCCTGGACAGAACACACACATCGTGTTCAAAGTCTGTAGCATCTGGATGAGGAAAATAACTAACTTGTTAGGGAGTTTAAAAGTGATTGGAGAGAACACATGAAGTATTTGTAGTAGAGATTTTTCATTGGTTTTCCTCCGTGAGTGGCAGGTTTCTCTTGGCTGGTTGTTGCTTTTTCTTTTTTTCCCAGTCAGATCACTGAAGGTGATCTGTGTAGTGCTACGTCTTACTATAAGAAGCCTTTTGCTGAAGAGTCTGATCCATGCACATTGTAACTATTTAAAAGTGAAAGTGTCTGCAATCTATCTTAGACAGCCCAAAATCAGTTGTTGAGGGAAGTACTACTTTGCACCCAAACCGCCAAGAAGGTCTTTACTACAGGGACAGGTTACTTCAGAGCAATGGTCCATATAAGACCCTTCACATATTTTTCTTATCTGTAGGCCACTTACCAGAAGTTGCTGCCTCTGTATTTTCCAAGATCACTGGAAGAAGAGATACAATCCCTGCCTTACCTCCCTGCAGATATTGGCAATGCAGAGGGGGAACCTGTGGTACCTGAGCGTCAGATCAGGATTACTGAAAAGCCGGGTGTTCCCGATGGTGAGTTCTTTACTAAACTTTGGAGTAAGTATCTCTCGTGTGAGAAAAGTTGATGGAAAAACAGAAAAGATGGAAAAATGTGGGAAGCAGAGAGTTGTTTTCTTACCCCACCTCACCTAAGGCAAGATATGATAAAGACATTTGTCAAGCTGCTTCATTGGCTTCACATGTTCTACTTCTGTTTTCTGCCTAGTCGTGTGGAGTGTTGAGGTCACAGTATGCAACAGAACTGTTCTTTCTTGGTGAAGAGAGGTGTGATGGTTCATTCCTTCTGCAGATTTTTCCCACAGTGATTAGGACTTTTTGCAGAATTTTATGCAGCATGTAACTTAAACAGGTGTTATTGTTGATGCTCTGTCTTATGTATTAGCAAAGTGTTGCTTGTTTGTTAGCAAATGTTGTCACAAGTTGAAAGCTTCTATACACATCGTGTGTGCATCGAACTGGTAGGTGCTCAATGAAAACGAGCAAAAGCTTCTTAAGGGAAGGAAGAACTAGATCGACCCAGAGATTTGTTGTTTGGGAAATGGTTGTCAAAGCTCAGTGAAAGAAGCCCTTGTAAAGAGGCTGCCTCAATGTCAAGGCTGAGATGGAGAGATACAAATGGCAAAACAATTCAATACGTAAGCGGGTGTAGCTGGCGTGTTCTGCTTTACTTATTAAGCAGTGCTGTGAAGGTGTTGCACTTCTTCAGGCAAAGCCTTAAACCACCAAAAGCAGGTAACTGGGGATGGGTTTTAAGGACCTGCTACTTCTGCAAGGCCACGTGGGTTAAGCTGACTATGCAGTGCGGATACAGACAACTTCATTTTCTTGCTCACAGTTTGATACCTGCTGGTCAGACTCCAGTTTGGATTTCTTCCCACCCCTGTCCAGACTGTTGATTAGACTGGTATTTGCAGCTGTGGCTGATGAGTGTGAGGCATTGAACCACTAGCTAACAAATCAGTAGGAGCAAATGTGCATAGTGGAATCCAGCATGTTTGTCCCTTTGTTACTATAGCATGTCACACTAAAACGGGGAAACTCGTTTTCCCCCGAGAGGTCGTGCTAGAAGCCTTAGAAATATTTCTTGATGGCATGAAGTTCAGTAAAGTGTTCTCTTGTCATCAGCAAGCAAGCCTGTGCTCTTGCATTTCATCACACAGTTACGTTGTAATCAATACTATAAAAATACCTCATACAGCATCTGTTCAAACGGTGCAATAAGAGCCTTTTCTGCAGCACAGTTTCTAAACTGAATAAAGCTGTAGCGTCTGTCTGTTGCTCCACATACTTATTTTTCCCATGTGACAAGCTGGACAACTGTAAAGCCCAAGTCACTGTCTTAGACCTAGGTTTTTGAGAGAGTTAACCCTTACCTTTTGTTACAAGCTGATGACTAGGACTTCCCAGTTAGTGTCCAGGCAAAACAGCCTTTTAAGGAGTCTGTAGTTGTCTGTCACGTGCTGTAATCTGTTAGTGCTATTGGTGAGCTGTCAGAGCCACATCACAGGATGTATCGTGGGGTTTTTTGTGGCAGTTTGTAGCATGACTGGTGACTGGGTTGGCTCACAGATCTACAGCAGTTCATCAGCGTTGCTGTCTTAATTGCAGCTTGAACATTGTACACTACCTTTGTTTCTACTGCAGATGCTTCAGATGAAGAGGGTCTGGAGGCAGATTTGTCTTTCATTGGCTCCCATGCTTTTGCCCGCATGGAGGGAGATGTTGATAAACAGAGGCGTCTCATCCTTCAGGGACAGTTGTCAGAGGCAGCACTGCAAAAACAGCATCAGAGGAAGTGAGAATTTCCTTGTCCATATGAATGTTCTGTGTTAGTTAGGTGTTCAGAGGAGCAACCCGTAACGATTGTGTTGTTATCAGTAATCTTCTGGCAAGGAAACATAGCTAAAGCCTGATATCTCTGTGGATCGCTGCAGTGGCCTCTGTAGCCTGGAGGGAGGGGGCAGCAGGAGGAAAAGGGAAGCTAGTGATGAATCCACTAGCATACCCAATGCATGTAATCAGTTGCCTCTTTTCTTTGCCACAAGATGTCACTGGTCTGTCATGACTTTTTTCTAGTGGGGTCACCTGCTTTCATTACTGTCCACTTGCTCCTGAGGCCCTGGGCAGAGAGCAAAATATTTCTTTNCCCCACATGTACACTCAACCAAGAAGGCTAGAATCCACTTCAGGAATTTTTCCTGTCTTGTTTTGTCAGGTGAGGTACTCCGCTGTTCACTGTTCAAAGGAGAAAAAATTACCCATGTGTGACACTGGTTGTTGGGTTCCACTTCTAGACTTTTAAAAGACATTTTATTTTTTAACTTATTTTTTTAAACACTGACACTGAAGTATTTAAATGGGCAAAAATTACTGTAGTTCCTCCCAGTGAAAATAACACAGTAAGTAACTAAGATACTAAAATAATTTTATTATTCTTTCCCCTGGTACTTTAACAATTTCATAGTTACTCCAAAGGTCAGAAAATTGCAACATTAGAGAAGGGGCTCATCAGAAAAAGCTTGTTTTGACCAGCCCTTGCCATATACCTCTTCAGGCTTCTGAAGCTAATCCAAAGGGGGATTAGGTCTGACCAGATGTTTTTGCCTTTCTAGTTATAATCGCTGGCTGTGTCAGGCAAGAGCTGAAGACCTCTCTGATATTGCTTCTCTTAAAGCCTTGTACCAGACAGGTGAGTTCCTGGTACCGATGACTGGTGTCTTAAAGAAAAAATCCAACATAAAAATACAGTATTTTCTTTGCTCTTGGGTAGACAGTAAGTCATATTATTAAGCTAGAAGCCTGGCCAAGAACTAGGCAGTAAAGCAGGAAGTTTCTCTTGTTTGGCTTTGAAAAGACTGTGTGGTAAGCTCTCAGACTGCGTTGCTTTAGCAGTCAGGGGATGCGTGCATGTTTCGAATTATCTGTAAATCAGTACTGTTAGATTAAGGCAGTGCATAAAGGTGCTCTATATGACATAACTCAGAACAAAAGAACTGATTCCACCCTCCTATTACAAATAAACTGATGTTGCTTTTGGTTTATTAGTGTACAGAATAAGCAGTTATCCAAAGGAACTTCTAATACAGCACTGATAGCACTGATGATAGCTCGTTTGGGATTGTTGTCTGATTGGGTTTATTAAAAAAAACCCATGTTACTACTTGAGATTTAGGTAAATTTGGAGTACACAGGCAAAATAAAATGCATCCTTAATGTGATGCACCCTTTTTTGAGTCAGAATAGCTACTGGTATAGTGAGACAGTAACTCTAGCCGTATTTCCTCTGTTAAGATGGAAACAAGCTGTGTTGCAAAAACAATGAGCTGCAGCTTGTTGTCCCCAGTTTGAAAGGAACCAACTCCAAGATGTAGCACGAGCAGGAGAAGTTTAATAACACTTTTTCTTTCTGTGGTAGGTGTAGACAACTGCGGCCGCACAGTGATGGTGGTGGTTGGAAGGAATATCCCTGTAACATTGATAGACATGGAAAAGGTAAGGCTTTTCCTACAGAAGTAGTTGTGTAGGTTTAATGGGAATGTTCAGCATGTAAGAGTCTGACTATAAGAGTAGTTCAGTGTTAATACTAGAAACGTGATCTGTAGAAGACTTTCAAGAGGTTAAATAGAATCTATTTATATAGGCATGTGAAAGTGTTTTCCCTTATAAAGCGTTGTGAGCGTTGGGGTGGCTTTTGTCAAGGAGGAGGTAGACTATTTGTAGAAAACAGGCCTAACATGGAGTCCCAATTTCTTCTCAAGAAGACTTGCCCTGCTTCTATAACTGCTGAGACATGAAGAATGAAATGTAAAACAAATAAGTTTTCATAGAAACAGCAAAAACTTATTTCCATTTGTGAGGTCCGCTAGACGAAAAGTTACTACCATCAGGCTGAAGACTTGGAATGTTCACCTTGCTTTTAGAACTGAAACGTTACCCGGCGCCATGTTTCCTGATTTGTGAAATTAATTGAAGGTAACATACTAGAATGTAATACATGCGTGTGAATAACAAATGTTTTTGTCTCAGGCTCTCCTGTATTTCATCCATGTCATGGATCATATTGCAGTGAAGGAATACGTTCTGGTGTACTTCCATACGCTCACAAATGATTACAATCAGCTCGACTCTAATTTCTTGAAGAAACTCTACGATGTGGTTGATGCCAAGTGAGTGTTAAAAGAAGCCCTTCTGGTCTTCCAGCGATCACCCAAACCATTCCCATGGTTTCGTATTTATTTACAAGAGAGTTTCTCTGGGACAAAGACCTAAATGAATACCAAAGAGAGTAGGAAGGAATGTGTGTTTTATTTCCTTCTCAGAACTGTGTATTAGACCAGAAGTGTTTGTCCTCTGCAGTCTCCTTTCTGGAGCTGTTTAAAGAGGCATACTGGATGTATTGTCTGTGTCTATCCAGAGATGGAGCTTCTGAAGCCTGGCTTTGGTCAAAATAGTGTTGCTGATTTTGAGGGAAGAGGCTCAGGTAACAGTGACAGTCATCATTTGTCCATAACTCTTGATGTCCATATAAAAGACTTCAGGCTGTGATGCCTTTACCTAAAAAGTAATTATTCTGCTTTCCCCACAGCACTCAGCCATTCCTTACTTTTACTGTTTTGGTATCTGTTCTCTAGTCTAACTTTGTAAAATTGCATCACAGGTACTGAAGCAAAATTATGTATGCTTTGGCAGTTGGGTTGTGTGTGGAAACTTAATTGGAAGTCGCTTGTAAAGAATTCTTTCTTTCTTTAAACCAGGTACAAGAGGAACTTGAAGGCACTGTATTTTGTTCACCCAACATTTCGTTCAAAGGTGAGGTAAATTATGTAATACCAAAAAATATAGTATGTTTTCGGGTGTTGGCAGAGTAGCATCTAAGACTCTAGTGTGAGGGACATAAATGTGTGTAGACTTGCAAAATTAGGCAAAATGTTCTGCATCCACAGTCAGAACTTGGTATTCCTCGCCATCTTTGATCCAGCTGTAGTCTTCCAACCTTAGTGGTAAGGTAAATCCCAGTGCAGTGCAGCAGTCCGTGCCCTGGTTTGCATGTGCCCTTAACAGAGAGAAGGGAAGCTTTGGATCTTGTTCACTTGAGAGAGAAACTTTGTCCTTTTCTTCCTACTGCCTGGTTGGCAGGGTGACAAACCATGACCAGAAGCTCTGGAAATTTTTTTCCTGTGTAGTTGATTTCCTGGGTGTTTCACCTTTTCCTTTCTCTACAAGAAGCATTTCATGTGTGCTGCATATCACTCAAGAGCTGCCCTGTGAGGGCAGAGGGCACTGGGTCAAGCAGCAGGGAGATTAGTCAGGACTGTGGGCTGTAGAGCAGCAAAGAATGTTGGCAGGTGTGTCTCTGTGATGGCATGCAGAAGCATTCTGTTTAGCTTTTAGGAGATAAAAACCTGAACTTGTCAAGCAGTAAGATACCACAGAATGGTTTAGCTTGAAAGGGACCTCCGAGATCATCTAACTGGCTGTGATCTGCATGGGGCAACAGAAGATGGAGCTCGCTCCCTTCTGTAGTTCATAAACACTGCTCACATTGTGGGAGTACAAGGACTTCAGATTAATTAAGCAGCAGCCCTTTGTAAAATTTGTTTGTCCTGTTAAAGTGGAAATGTGACCCTCCATGTTCACATCAGATTAACCTAGGTGTTTATTCTGCTTTCTGCTGACATTGATCAATTCTGAGAAGATTATACTCCTGGAAACAAAAGCATCTGCTGGCGCCTGTTCAGCAGGAATTAGTTTGACTGCTGAATTTCCAGACTCCTCTTGGTGCGTGTGTGCAGCTGGGACACCATGAGACTTTGAATTTCCTTGGTTTTACATAGATGAGACTGAGGCCTCTCAAGAGCATACCTTCCAGTTTCTGGTAGCATATTAGTAATTCCAGCAGGGTACAGAACTGAGGTCTGCGTGCTTGAGTTGGAGCTTATGGCTCTGGTTCTCCTGAAAACATTAAGAGCTGGCATAGAGCATTGCTGCGTAGGGTCACAAAGTTGAGCAGAAAAGCTGAACCTAGGAAGTACTGATGGTTTTGATTCTCAGCAATGCTTTATCCCACGCCTCCCTTCCCAAGCACTTCCGACTGAGAACTTATTTCTTGTCGGAGGATAAGAACTCGTGTTCACCAGTGTAGTGCTGCTGTGTTGTTTGTCCCTTTGGGAACTGCAGTGGGACTCAAGGGATCTGCAAGGCAAACAGATAGTTGGTGAGAAGCAGGGAGAGTGGGATACCAAGAGTTCTCTGATTTACTGGAAGTGAAATTGGTTTGTATCCTCTCTAGCAGCACAGCTGGAGACCAAGGATGTGTATCTGTGTCTTTCTGCCAAGCCTGTTCTCTATCAGAAAGGCAAGCGGGATTGCTGCTGGCTGTTGCAGAGACTATCAGCTTATGAGATACAATGGGGAATATGCAGCAGAAAGGTGTGGTCAAGGTGGCTGCCAAAAGGGAAGGATTTTTCTCTCACCTCCTTTTCAGCTATTTCAGGGCTGTTGTCCCTATGGAAGACTTTTCAAAAGCCTCAAATATTGTAAAAAATGTTTTCCACACATTCACACCGGAACAGGTTGCGCAGGGAGGTTGTGGATGCCCCTCCTTGGAAGTGTTTAAGACCAGCTTGGATGGGGCTCTGGGCAGCCTGGTCTAGTGAGACATGTTCCTGCCCAGGGGGCTTGGAACTAGATGATCTCTGAGGTCCCTTCCAACCCAGACCATTCTGTGAAGTAGCAGAAAATACCGTGTGACTCAAATGCAGGAGGAAGGTTTGTGCATTCATGTAGTTTCCCAAACACATCACCCTCGTACATAGATCTCGTTTGTAAATCTCTGATAGAAGTTGTCCATCGGACAGCGGTATGAATCCTAGCATGGTGGATGGCTGCCGTCGGTTCAAGTAGCTTTGCTCATTTACAGGCTACAAGGAATCGAGACTTTTTGTCACATCTCTTGGAAACTCACGTCTCTCTAGAAAACAAGCATAGAACTCGGCGTGCTTTGTGCTGCCAACCGTAATCGTGTTTTCTAGATGTGGACCCCCTTTAAATTATGTGATTGTCTGTCTGGAATCCGTGGCGTTTGGTGTGCGCGGAGGAGGGTTCAGCGGTTATTCTAAAACAGAGTAACCGAAGCAAGGCGCATCACTGAATGATCCATTCTTGTGCCTTCGTTCTGCCTTTAGTCCTGCTTGGATGGGAGGGTTCTTGTGGTCTGTGAAGACCTCGATTCTCTGGTGCTGCTGAAATGCAACCGTTCTTGTGACGAAATCGCAGCACAGGCAGCAGCAGGTTTCAGGCTGGCAGCAGCTCTTGCTGTGGGAGCACTTCACCAGTCCTTAGATTAAGTTCCCCTTGAGATGCTGTCACAAGTTCCCTCATGCTCATCATGAGCATCATCAGTGTTCCTCCTGCTTGTTATTGCTGTAGCAACCGCTGCACAAATGAAGATCTCTTTGAGGCATTTTTTGTGTGAATCCTCTACTCAGCTCCCCTCTACTGAGAGCTCTCCAAATGAAGGGTTTTAGAGCTTGTGTTCTGAGTGGAAATGTCAGTGGCTGCATCTGAAACAGCCTCACCCAGAAAAATTTAGTAACTTGGTGGTGAACCAAGAATGTTTCAAAATTGAGAGATACTTGAATACTCAAATTACAAATTCATAATCATCATCATTTTGTATTGATCATGAACAATTCTTGTGCTGGTTTTTTCTGTAACTCGGAAAAGTAGATTCTGTCGATCAGGTGCCAATGTAAAGATTGTTGCTAACAATTTACAGCTTTTTCTACAACAGATCCTTCCAGATTTTAGTAAGCTGCTGTTTGGAGTATGAGATTGGTGATAGACTCTCTGTGTTGTGCTGGGGTTTTTTTATGGAAAGACATTATGCTTTATGGTTTTGTAGCCCTGCAGAGTGGCTGATAGCCTTTTATTCATATTCGTAATTGCTGGACAAGAAAAAGAAAGGAAGTCTTCAGCAGATGACTTTTTTTATTATTCTGCTGTAACTTGTTCTGTTTTCAGGCATTAACAGGGATTTGGTTTAAATTGAAGCTGTACGTCCCCTTACGGATAAGGAAATGGCTGCTCTCATATTACTCTTTCTGTAACCTGTGATTATTGAGGGTGGAGATAATGGAAAATTGCTTTTCCTGATAGCTGCAAAAATATTCCCTGTTAGGCATTCACACATTAGACATCCATAGCAATTGTATTTGTCATTCATAATATGGCTTGGAATGCATGCTGCTTTGGAACAGGATTGAGAGGGTATTTATTACTCCTTAAACTGTCATCTTGCATCTCTTAGAGGTCTTGTTAGAACAACAGAGGAACTAATGGATGCCAGGGGATTGGACTACATGATCTTTTGAGGTCCCTTCCAATCCCTAGTGATTCTATATCTCCTGTAATCTGCTAACACAGATCTCTAATTCTGCCCTGAAACCACTCCAGAATGGTCTGTGCTGTTATTTTTATTTTGTTTGTTTCTCATTCAGATGTGCTGATTTGAGAAGGCACCAGGACAGCTGCTAGGCACTGATTGTTTTCTTTAAGCTGCATTCACAGAGTCACAGAATGGTTTAGACTGGAAGGCACCTGAGAGATCATCTTTTTCCAAACTCCCTGCCATGTGCAGGGATGCCTTCACTACACCAGGTTGCCCAGAGCCCTGTCCAGTATGACCCTAAAAACCCTTTCAGGGAAGGGGCATCCACATCTTCTCTGGGCAAATTGTTCCAGTACTTCACCGCCCTTGTAGTGAGAAATTTCTTCCTAAGATCTAATCTAAACCTACCTTCATTTAGCTTGAAACCATTCCCCTTGTCCTGTCACTAGATGCCCTTGTAAGGGGTCCCTCTCCAGCTTTCCTTTAGGCCCCCTTCAGGTAGTAGGAGGCTGCTGTAAGGTCCCCCAGACCCTAAAAAAGGAGGGGTTTGGTTACTATTTGTCGAATCCCCTTATCCAGTGCATACCAACATGCACTGAAGCCGCTCTCCTCCGCAAGAGGAGATTGTGGCAACAATTCTGGCAGATTATTTTTATTGACCTAGTTTATTTGAAGCTCCCACTTTCCTGAAAACTTCTCTTGTAGTGTTGCTTCTTTCTTGCTACCTCTCTACAGTCAAAGTGCAACTACCAAACAGAGTCACGGAATGGTTACGGTTGGGAGGGATCTCTAGGGATCATCTGGTCCGGCCCGTTCGCTCAAGCGTGGTCAGTAAGAGCCGGTTGCTCAGGACCTTGTGAGTGAGGTCCCTAACATGAGCATTTATGACCTGTAGAACAGAGTGTTTTTTCTTTCACTTCAGTCTGCCAGGAAAAGAATAGTTAAAAAATAAAAATACAGTAATATACTGCTTAATTTTGGAGTAGGTGGGTTGGAAAGTAAAAGCTGGTGCACTCTAAACAGAAGGATTTAGTAACATGTAGAGGTATCCACGATGTCCTTACTGCCTTTGCCAGAAAGTGTATTTATCCTGTTTATGTCCAGAAAAGACAGAGATGAGGATACTTAAAGTAATAAGTAAGGCCTTGGTAAGAAATGTGGTAAAACAAGACAAACTCACTCAACCAACCCAAAGCATAGAGGAGATCTCAGTAAGACCTTTGAACAGCTGAAAGTTCTCTCTGTCTCCCTCAAATTACCCTTTCTGTGAAAACTTGAAGGCCAAGGGTTGAAAATGCTTTTGTCTGATATAAAAATAGGTCATATCTGAGCTAAAGTCAAATAGGTCATATTCTGAGCTGTCTGAACTGGAAGTGCCACTATACTGGTGTTTTTTGAAGACAAGTAGAATTGCTATCATTTGTACAGTACAAAGGGACCTTAAACTGGCAGCTGGGGAGAAGTAAGTGTGGAGTCAGGAAAGGCTCGGAAGCTCTCAAGACAGTGCTTGCTAGCAGTCAGTGGTTTGTACCTCCTGATCTTTTTGTGATGTTGCCAGGATATTAGTGCTTCAAGTGACACTCATGCCTGTTTAACTATGGAGTATTATGTTGAACTTGAAGATTTTGAAACAGCACCATCTTAATTTGGTTTTGTTTGGGTGTGTTTTCAGGTCTCAGCATGGTTTTTCACAACCTTTACTGTCTCAGGGCTGAAGGACAAAATCCACTATGTGGAAAGCCTTCAGCAGTTATTCTCAGCCATACCCCCGGAACAGATTGATCTCCCCCCTTTTGTCCTTGAGTATGATGCCAGGGTAAGTGATTGCGTGTGGCAAGCATGAGCCTTTGCTCCTCAGTGTAGCTCTTGTGCTTCTCCCCTCTGCTCTGCAAGGGGCTGAGTTCCACACCTTAAGAATGGGGAGAAGAAAGGGAGGGTTCCTGGAGAGTTTAATTGTTCTTCTGTAACGACTTTCTTGAATTGTATTAATTTTGTACACCAGTTCAGGCAGATCTACAGATCAGACTCCTTTCCCAGGAGAGCAGTCTACATAACATGCTCAGAGCCAGTGGACAAGATGAAAACTGATGTTGAATTCAGGTCATTGCACCAAGGTGTATCGGAGAAGAGTTCTGTTCAACCGCTCATTCTGTTCTCCTTGCAGGAAAATGGGCCTTATTATTCTTCCTATCCGCCATCCCCTGACTTGTGACGCGCAGTCCTGCGATACTGCTGGTTTCATGTGGATCCAATGACCTGATGCCTGCCAAAACCTGTGCATTTGCCCATGTACAGAATTCAGAGAGAGGGTTTTCCTCCCCCAGCTCTGGTATTTTTTTACTGATGAGATATTTTCAAGCACTCAAGCAATCAGAGAACTTTATGCCACTGTGAACTGTATGACTATTTCAAATATATTTATCCAATGGAAAAGTTGATTTAAAGATCACTAGGTGCATTTTGTTTTGTTTTGGGGTTGTTTTTTGATTGTTTGGTTGGTTTTTTTAAGCTGTTACATTTATTTCTGAACAGACTTTTTCTTTCCTGGGAAGTCCATCAAAAGCACTTGATCATGTTTTTATTTTCCAGCTCCATTTGTGATACCCATTTCCGACTGGTCGTGTAAATACTGTGCGGTATCAGCGTGACACATTGCTCATCCTGTGGTCTCTCTTTCACATCTGGTTATACATTCCCTTTCTGTTAGTGCTTGTTACTTTGGTCTTGACCCAGCAGAACTATCTGGAATTGGGAATGCCACGTCTGCAGGCTGAACAGAGCACTAGAGCCCAGCTAAGATTACTGCAAGGCTTAGCACCGTAAATGCTAGGTGGTCTAGAAGCCTTGATAAAGACCCAGTCAGTTTTCATTGGATGCTGTGACATATCAGGATGCCACTACCCTCCCGGTAAGAATAAAATTGAAAATATTTGTGGTTTCTTTTCTCTAACTCTAGTTTACGTTCTCCTTTGACATGGCCAGATGCGTTTGTCTGGTAAATGAATGCTACCTACCTGGAGTGTGTATGGAGGGAAGAGGGAAAGAGTGATTCCAGCCCCAGCCTCCGCTGGCAGAAATAGTTTCTTGGAGATACCGGTGTCCTTTTTATTTCCTGTTACGCTGACACTCGCTAATTTTTGAGACAAGATACGCGTAAGAGAGGTCAGTCACGGGGTACTTGCAGAGCTGAAGGTGAAAAGACTCCCTTGTAATCAGGAATGCAAATACAGAAGGGTGGAATCCTGGTGAGGAGAATGTCACAACCATACTGAATATGAAAATGATGGTCCATAAATCCGTGGGCCCTGATGGGATGCACCCATGTGTGCTGAGAGCTGGCAGATGTTATTGCCAGGCCACTTTCCATCATCTTTGAAAGGCTGTGGAGAACAGGAGAGGTGCTTGAGAACTGGAGGAAGGCCAGTGTCGTTCCAGTTCTTTGAGAGGCGTGACCTGCGAACTGCAGGTGGGTTAGTCTCACCCCTCAGTCTCCTTTTTCCAAGCTAAAGAGACCCCGCTCCCTCAGCCTTTCCTCATAAGGGAGGTGTTCTATTCCCTTTTGTCATCTTTGTGGCTCTGAGCTGGACTCTCTCCAGCAGTTCTACGTCCTTTATGAGCAGAGGAGCCCAGAACTGGACACAGTACTCCACATCTGGTCTCACCAGGGCAAAGTAGAGGAGGAGGAGAACCACCCTTGATCTGCTAACTACCTCTCTTCAGATCCACCCATTGGCCTTCTTGGCCACAAGAGCACACTGCTAGCTCGTGGTCATCTTGCTGTCCACCAGAACCCCCAGGTCCCTTTCTCTTACACTGCTCTCCAACANACCCCCAGGTCCCTTTCTCTTACGCTGCTCTCCAACAGGTCAGTCCCCAGCCTATACTGGTATCTGAGGTTGTTCTTGCCAGGTGCAAGACTCTACACTTGCCCTTGTTATAGTTGATTAAAATTCTCCCTGCCCAGCTCTCCAGCCTGTCCAGGTCCTGCTGAATGGCAGCACAGTCTGCAGGGGTGTTGGCCAGTCCTCCCAGCTGTGTGTCATCAGCAACCTTGCTGACAGTGCACTCTAATAGATTGAATAGGACTGGTCCCAGTACTGACCCTTGGAGGACTCCACTAGATACAGGCCTCCAACTAGACTGTCCCATCGCAGCCTATCCTGCAGCCAGTTCTTGATCCACCTCACTGTCTGATCATCCAGTCCACACTGCCTCAGTTTGGCTGTGAGGATGCTGTGAGAAACCGTGTGTCTCCTCTGGAGAGATTCAAATCCCACCTGGATGTAGCTTCCTGCAAAGTGCTTTCAGCAGCCTTGCTTTGGCAGGAGGGTTGGACTCCATGATCTCTTGTGGTCCCTTCCAACTCCAATGATTCTGTGATAGTGTTTTCCTTGTACTGCCGCTTCTGCAGTAACTGCTCTGTTGAAGCACAAACAAAAGTCTTAGTGTGGTGTCTGAGAAGGTGGCTATTCATGCCCACTGAGTTGATTTGAAATAGATTCCTGTCTCCTGTTTGAATAAGCTGAAGTGTTGGGATGAGCAGGAGTGGAGTCCTCACGAAGGATGACACAATTTGTGTTTGCGGCCTGCTTTGGGCTCTTGCAGGCTCGGGGTGCAGCAAGACAGGCCCTACTGCGTTTGCTTTCTTTCCTACCTTGGCCTCTGGGCTTAGCACTGTGTCTGCCCTGCACGTATCCCCAGCGTGTTGGTGTGTCAGTCCGAGATCACGGCCATCACTTGGCTGGGATTTAACATCCCCGCACGCGCAGCTCAGGGAAGCAGCAGGCTGTTTTGCTGTGTAAGTGTCCCCCAGGATCCGTATGTGGTTCCTTGATCAGATCCACGGTGCTGCTAAACGCTGGAAACTCGCACAATGGAAAAACCACCTTGGCGGTGCTGGGTGGGAGAGTCACTTGGTTCACGTGGGATAGTTTCAGCTCTTTTCTAATGGTTTTTGAGAGGAAATGGCAGCAGTCTGTACAGAGCAGTTACCACGTGTCCCTACCTCCCCTTCTCACCTGGCTGTTTACAGCTGCCCTTGTCTAGTGACTTTTCTAGCCAGCAATGAATTTTCCATGGTGCTCTATCGATTTGTAGAGCTTTCCACCCCCATAGCCAGCTGCTGTTTTTCACACCCGTGGCACTTTGAATGGGGCTGCTGCAGAGCAGCCAGTGTCTGTTTAACACGCAGACTAACGGGGATTCAGAGCACACTGTGAAAAAATGAAGCTTTGCAGTTTTTAGATGGTGTCTGTTCCTTTAGCTCACAGATGGCTCAGAGTCATAAAACCTAAACAGCTCTTCTTAGGACTCGGTCTGCACGTTTTTCAAACCCTAGGCCAGTCATTTCAAGAAATTACTTGGCTCAGTGAAATGCAAATGTGCCTCCAGAGCTTTTGCAAAGCAAAAAGGAGATCTTGGCGCTGTGCATCTTACTGTGGATGTTTTTCCCTTGAAAGACTTATATTTGTTAATTTTTTTCTACCCACGTGTCTCAAATCCCAGCAGCAGGGAGACTTGCATTGTGCAAAGGTATTGCTTTTTCCAGTGAGGAAAACTGGACTTGTGGCAACTTACTGATTTACTGCACTGTTGGGAGGGTTTTGTAATGGAGGCTTTTAAGTGTAACATGCTGGTGGGGAACAAACCACCAAATCACTGAAAGTGCTCAGGGTATTCACTGTGCTTACAATGTTTAACTGCTCAATATGAAAGCATGAAACCAGCTGAACCACTTTTAGCTGAGTCTGAGATGAACACCAGTGTGCCCTGGTTAAGGGTGGATAGAGCACTTCTCTCTTGGAGAGGCTACGGAGGCAGCATCGTGAAGTCAGAACTCTGTGTGTTTTAACAGCCGAATCCAGTGCAGTCACTGCAGGAGCACAAGTTCTGATGAAAGTGTTACTGCCTTGATTTAAACTTTTTCACACCTTCTGAGGGTTCCCAAGGAGAGGTCTCTGTAGAGAAGTGTATTAGCGTCATTAGGAGTGTTGTTACTGCTGCAGTAATGCCCTGTGTGATGCTGACAGCAGTGACAGCAGTAGAACTCAAATGTTGTGCTTAGCTGCTCACTAGCCACACAACTTCTGTAAGCATCCTGTATCCCCTTGCTGATGCTGTGACGAGATGTCGTAAGAGCTGGAGTCTGACAGGCTGTTTTTTGATCACGGACAGGCGACTCAAAGTATCTTGTCTTCCCTGTTGTCAATTGGCCAAGCCAGAGTGTTAATCAGTCGCCAAGGCAGTGACAGGTAAAGTGTCTGGTGGCTGCTTCTCCTCTTGTGTTTCGCACTTGTTGCTTAACTGGATGCTGTTGGGAGTGGTAAGTGGCAAAAAGTTGTGAGCGCTGTGTCTGCTTTCCACAGGCTGTTGAGACAGTGTGAATTTGCCATGTACACTTGAAGGTGAGGGGCTCTTTGCCTGTGTTCTGCTTACAAGGTCCTAGAATGAGAGCAGAGCTGCTGAGCTTCACTGGCATTGTCTCGTCCACAGCAGCAGCCCAAACCTCTGTATTTCCTATTGCGTGTGCCTCTGTTTGCCCTGAACAAGGCCTTCTCCCTGGTCTGTCCTTGAGTGTTTATGTGGGTGTAGTTTTGCAAAGGATTAGCGTCCCGCTGCTGAGACCAGACACTCCACATGAAATTAATTTAGATGGTTCTGCTGTGCAACAAGCCCATATCAGCCCTTCTCCTTTGTCAAACTGAAAAACAAGAGCACAACGAGTCATCCCCTTTCCTTGGCCTCTCTGGGGTGAATCTCCTGTTACATCTGTGACCAAGCAACCCGATGAATAGTCCCAATCTGAAACTTGTTTGCACCTCTAAGCGTGTTACACAGATTCCTGAGTGTGTTGATTCTGGCTAAATAAGAACTGGTCCCAGTGACTTCTGTTAGCAAGTGCAGTCTTGGGAGAGTGAGGGAAGTGTTTCAGCTGTGTTTGGGAAGAGGGTAAGAAGTTTACCTTGAACAGTTCAATTTGTGCTTCTCCAGTGCCGAGGAGGACTAATGCCAGTACCTAGGCCTGTACTCCTAAGGCAAGTGGCCCGTTTGGATGTTCTTGGCTCCCATGGGAAAGGAAGCAGTCTTGAATTCAAAGGGTAAATGACTGGGTACATAGACCAGCAACGTGCAGTCTCTGCACAAGGTTGAGGTGAAGGTGTGGCTGAGCTGAAGCAGCCCTGATGAGTTGTCCTGGAGCAGCAAGAGGCCAAGCGAAGCTGGTATAGGATGCATTTTACTTCCAAAATCACATGGGAGAGAGGATTCGTGCCTCAGCGTTGGGATACAGAGCCCTCTTAGCTTAAAACCAAAGCATGGGGGATGGTGGGCAGGGTGTTCCTCTTCTGGTGCCGTAGTCAAGGAAGCCCCTTCTTGCAGGAGAAGTGCTGTGTGAAGGTTAAAGGCTGCAGAGAGTGAAATGCACAGCCTCTGCTGCCTTTGAGCACCAGGTACATTTCTGATGAGCAGCCAGGGACCTGACTCTCTGATTCCTCCAGAATATTTTAAATGGCAAAGCCATTCACAACATGTAGAAATGAAAACACGCCAAGATTCCTAATGCAGTTTAGACATAGCTACGGGGGAGGTGGCTTTGCTTGGAAGGACATTATGTACGAAAACTGAGGGGAAAGGGATTGTATCAGATGATCCTCAGCAGTCTGCCTGCCAGCACAGCATCTGGTTTCAATTGGCTAATCAGATCCTGTTTGAGGCCTTTCTCAGCTGTGCTTCCCTTCAGAACTAGATTCCCGGTCCAGACCAGGCAGGGCTGCTGGGGACTCCAGCACCGTTAGCACAAGAGCAGCAAAATTCAAACTGCTGTTTTGTGCTTGACACTTTCACCAGAATGTCATGAAGATTATCTAGATGTAGGCAGGAGAGCCTCTTCTTCATTCCTCCCTTTGACCAGGGGAGTTTATTCTCCCCTTTTCTGAGGGACAACAGGGAGGAAGGTTACTACATGACTGCTCCTGTGCTGTAGAGGGAGGACTGCCTGATGCACTGAGCAACAGGTCTGTCATCTTCTGATGCTTCTGGGTAGAACTTGTTTTAGGAGTTAGATCTAGCTTTGTAGCCAGAGAGCCAGTGATGGCATGAGGACCTCAAGCCAGATCCTGGGGAGATGGGCTGGAGAAAACAGTTTTAGAGACCCAAATCTGCATGTGTCGGTGGGTCAGTGTGGTCCCGACTCATCTGCCTGGTGCCTGCAGCTGAATTTGTAGTCACACGTGTGATTTTCAAATCACCCACTGATGAAGGTGAGGGAAAATGTGATGGCCTTAATCTCAGTGCTTTGGGAAGGTCCTGTGACTCACTGAGAAATGATTTGAATAACAGAAATGCAAAGAAAGGCTCAGCATGATCATTTTGCTCTTGCTTTGTGCTTTGTGTTTTCACACAGCAAGAGCAATTTTGAAGTGGTTGATAAGGAAAGTGACTGACTGAATTATCTTTTAATGAAGCCCTGGAGTGACATACTCAGCCCTTCTCCTGGGACCACCTGTGTGGCCTATTGCAGCACTACATGTCCTGTGTTGTGCACCTCTTCCCAACAAAAACCTGGTACCTTCAAGAAATGGATTCCAGAGCGTGACCGGGCAACACTCCGGGTGGGAGGATCTTCATGGTGCCCGTAATCCAGGCTGCAGCTCCTAGCTGGCCCATGGATAGACCATCTCCTGCATGGTCAGTGCAGCTGGGCTGTAATCCAGCTTTCTGCTTGAGGAAGGAGGTGGAGGTGAAGTTTCAAAAGTGTCTGTGTGCTGAGCAGAGCTACTTTACCAACAGGATAATTCACAACTAAGTCTGCATGTAGGGCTGCTTTGGTTTCTAGCACGATGCTGTAACAAACTCAGACCCACCCTAAAGCCATGACAACAGGCAGATGTATTGGCATGCAAGTGCCTTGTGTTGTGGCCAGGGGCCCATCCTGCAGAACGTGCCCCGTGCTGTCCGTCATTTCAACACGCTTATTTCCTAGAAAGATCTGGTTGAAAACCCTTTTCCTCGCTGTTGCCAGAGTTTGCGCAACAAGATGCTCGTAACTCATACGGTCTAAAAGGTTAATAGCAGCAGCTGGCTGCTGTGACGAGTTGGACACGCTCAGGCATTGCTAATAGTTTGGCAGGGGAAGCCACATCTACATCATCTGAACAGGTTTGCGTAGTCGCAAGTGAGATGTTACCCTGTCAGCCAAGAACGAGCATTTCAAAGGCGCCTTTGTGTGTCGAAGACTCATACTACCAGCCATCACCGCAGGAGCAGGGAAGGTGCAGCTGGGTTAATGATGGTGGGAAAGGCAGTGCCTGGCTGGTGTTTGTTAGCTCTGCTGGCTGGTTCTCTGGCTCATTGATGCATCAGCACACTCTCCATTGAATCGTGCTGTGCTGGGTTTCTACTACAGCAGTGAGCCACCACGTGTCTGCTGGATCGAACGTTCATCTGGGTAAACGGTTAAAGTGTGCAGCAAGGGACAGGTGGATCATAGAATCATTAGGGATTAGAAGGACCTCAAAAGATCATCTCTGCTGCATCACATTTAAAGGTTTCACTCTACCAGCTGTGACCACCACTGCTACCATTAGTGAGCAAAATGAGTTAAACAGTCCTTGCGGAAGCAACAGTGAGAAAATAGTTCACAATTAGCCATGCACCTTCAAAGTGAATCGCTAAAAAAACAGGGTTTGGGGCTGCACCCCTGCAAACCCTATTGCTCCTTCCTGGCCTAGGCCCTCATTTCTGAGGGGCTCAAAGTTGGTTGGCAAGGCAGGTCAGTGGGGATGCAAGTTGCTTTACGTACTCCACTAGGCAGCAAGCAGCAGAGCTAGAAAGAGCCCTTACACCCGTGAAAAATACATTGCAGAGCCTGCAGCAAGGCTTTCTGCTCGGGGACTGCTCCACTAACTTGGTCCTGCTCATGCGCCCTGGCCAAGGCAAGATGCCTTACTAGCCCAAGGAAATACACCGCCGTCCTGGAGCGACCAGCAGTGAGCAGTTCCAGTGGCATCCCCTGCCATAGCACCGCTCAGTTATGAACCCCCATTGCTAAATTAAACACGTTTACTCCAGATACTTCTGGATAGATGGAGATTTTAGGGGTTTGACTTGAGGTTTTCTGAGTGGGAAGAAACAAAGCTGTTCAGAAGATCAAGGACTTCCGTTTCTCTTTGGTGCGTCAATGAGGGGTGCAAATGGAGCAGTGTCGGCACCTAGGCACTGCAGGAGAGATGGGTGCCGAGTTCATGGCAGCATCACACATCTGGGAGCTCTTGCTGTTCAAGCCCTCAGTCTCTGTCTGCCAGCACCCTGTGCAGTCTAAACAGCGTGGGGGTTGCTGTGTCTGGCAAATCCCAAGAGAGGAGGAGCTGTCGCAGCTCCAGGACAGCGGTAGAGAGACACAAGCATGCGTCCAGAGAGAAATGTTCTTTTCTCTTGGCCCTGTAACAAGCCCTAATGAGAAGCAGCCCATCTGAGCTTTTGAAGAATGAACTCACCAGGAGACTCCTCTGCTCTGATCAGCCTCCAACCCACTCATCCGCTTAGGAGAAATAATAAACTGGGGCACAGGAGTTATTTTCATACACACAGTCAAGTAAACTCACACAGGGAGGACTCCAGGGCAACACAACAGGATCCACAGAAAGTCCCTCAGTCCCTTGGGGAACATGTAGGATGGGGGCAAGAACAGGGGGATTGGATGTTCTTCTGAGCGTCAAAAAGGCTGTTTTGGTTTATTGTTTTTAACCTGGGCTCAGTCCTGGCTTGTGCAGGCTCCTCAGTCCTTGTGCTCTGAGATGCTGTTTGGTCCCAAGGACAGACACCTGCCTGCCCTCATGGCAAAGCCAGCCAAGTCCTGGGCAGCTTCGCACAAACCAGAAAGTACAGAGTCTTCTTCAGCCAAAGAACAAACTCCAAGGATGTTACTTGATGATGGCTTAAACTGTGATTTTCCTTTTCCTTTTTTCTAAGTTTTTAATATTTCACTTTTTTAAACATTGTTTTCCATTTAGCATAGTCTTTCCTGCCAGCAGTCACCCTTTTGAAAGGTCACACACTATCACCTTCCTCCCATCCTGTTCTTGCTGCTTTCCAAGCTGAGTAAGGCAGATGGGACTTTATAGTCTGGAAAAAAACCCTTTAAAAATTGTCACAGAGCTGTTTGCTTACTCAGGGACACCAGAGGACAAGAGCAGCAGCACAGTGAGTCAGGAACCATGTCTAAGTCCTGACTTAGTCCTGAATTCAGCCCCTCATCCCTATCCCTGGTGTTAAGCTGGCCAGGTATGGGGAGTGCACTGGCTGGCCTGCAATGCAGGCAGTCCCAGGGCCGAGGCAGAGGGAAGCTGAGCAGCTGCCACCACAGTGCTGCGTTCTGAGAGCAGCACTGATAGGGGTGACCCTGAGCCTAGCCGTGTCTGCTCACCAGCCTTGTGCCTGGCCACGGCTCTTGGCACTCAGCGAGGCGCCGAGCTGCACAGGGCAGTGGGAACAGGCCACACAGGCCCTGTGGTGGCCAAGCTTTCTGTATGTTTCTGCTCAAGCTATTTGGCCCATGGTGTGCAAATGCAATTGCCTTTTCTTTCACCTTTGCCCCACAAAGCTTTAGCAGGAAAAGCTCCTTTTGTGTTTTGCAAAAAATTCTTCAACTGAGCAAAGCCCATGGTCAAACAGGCAGAAGGTTCTTCAAAGCAAACGTCACTGTTTGCCAAGACACAAGCTCTATCAGTTAAGCAGAAGTGTCCTCCTCGGGCAACAGAAGGGCTCATGCAGTAGCATGGGTCAGCCCTTTGCAGCATCACTCCCAGGGGCAAAGACAGTGTCTTACGGTCTCCAAAAGGTCACAGGTATTTTGTGGCTTTGTGTTCCTTTTATATGTTGGAGGACTCCTACTTCCTGCTGCCCAGGGTAGCCAAGAAGGTGTTTGCATTTGGGGTTTTTTTAGACAGAGATTTGTTTTTAAATCCTGAATTAGCTTCTCTTTGCATGACCTGCTTTCCCTGACATCTGCTGTCTCCCTCCTGTTTCCCCCAGGAAGATGGCTGGATAAGGCTGAACAGAGATGGAAACCTTGTCCATCGCTAGCTGAAGTACCAAGGCTCTTTGAATTTTCAAATGAAACTCTTCTTCTGGCTACTTGCCAGACATCTGGAGACACATGACTCCTAAAAGGAAGCAGTATAAAGCATTCATGTCTGCAATTTGGTTTGATTGACCAAAATATTTCTGAATATATCTCCTGGTTGCTCTTGGTTTTTTCCCCCCTTGCTTGGCTTGTGTCAAATCCATCTTCCACACCACCAGTACCATGCAGAAACTTCCACGAAAGCAAGAGCAACCAAAGCCTGCTTTCCTAAATTAAAAAACAAACCAACCAGCAGAAAAACCCCAAGTCTGCCAGTGCTGCAGGTATTTGTTTCTGCTTCTAAAGAAACAACCAACCAAACCCATTCTCCAAATACAGCCGTCTCCTTTCCCTCACAAAATCAGCTGGGAAGTCAGCTCTCCCTTTTGTTTTAATGCTACTTTTGAAAAAGAAAGGAAGATTTCGAGTGGGAGACTGAACAAAATGGTCTAGTTGATGCTAGAAATTTGCACTGAGACTTCCAAAAAGCTTTAATGCACCATTTCAGAGAAGTGCAGAGCCACAGGGCTTTGCTACCTGGCAAACCACCAGCGGCAATAAATAAAGGACAAGCACAGACTAACTGTAGCTGGGGGGTGCCTGCTGTAGAGCAAATGCCACAATCTCACAAAACCAAAAGGAGGTTTAGCTGGGACAGCCAAAAAGTAGCTAAAGGGGAACAATCTGACATTTATTTGGCCTTCCAAAGGTTTTTCCTAAGGTGGTTTGTAAGCCAAACTGCAGACACAATGTACAGATGTAGGCTCATGGGGTTCTTGTCTTTCCAGACATTCTGCCTTGTGGTGTTTAACCTAAAGGTCATTAAAGTAGGTATTAAAAACCTTCCTTACTCTTACAAAGCTATGCAGACTCTACTTGTTGGTTCCTGAGTCTGTATTGAAGGAAAATAAAGTCCTGCAGTACAAGAGGAGAAGATGCCATGGCTCAAGATCACAGAACAGTGTTCAAACATGGGTGGGAATATTTGATCAGGTTTCCAGGGCAGTGATTGAAATCAGTCCACCTAAAAATGGAGTTGATTTGGGTTTAGACTGGTAATGAAGCACCTTGAGGATGCTTGAAGAGACAGACAGAGAGTTTTCATGAAAGCACTGTGTGCACTTTCTCTTTGACACCCTGGCATCTCCTGTGCTGCCACGACTGCACCAGCCTTGAAGCAGCACAAAGCAGCTCAGTAGGCACCTGTTTTTATTTATTCTTGGCCCACTCTGATCAACAGTCCTAATTGTCTGGGCTAGCAGCACCTGCCGTGTGAAAACCCTCCTGGCAAGCTCTGCCACTAGCGCAATGCTGAGAGCAAACAGCAGAGCCAGTGTGTTCAACAGCTGGCAGCAGCCTGGCTAGTGTCATGACTGTAGCAGTGTAGCCACAGCCTGGCAGGCCAGTGCGCAGGTGACAGGCTGGTGCAGTTGCTGCTTCCCTGGGCACACAGCTTCTGCATCATCCTGAAATATGATGTGAGTGTTCAGCCATGGCACAAGGCCAGGGCTTGCTTTGCCTCCCCTTTCTGGGATACACGCCCAGTCACGCAAGCCTGGGGACTTGTGCCGGGGCAGCGAGCACTGCTAGTGGCTGGATGCACATGCTAAGGGTCTCTCCAAAAAAAGGCTGTGGCTAGGGAAAAGGTCCCATCCTGGCACAGAACCTCACCTCACTGCCTCCTCAAGTTCTTTTCAGGATCTTTTTCTCCAGGACAAAACATCAACAACCTTGCGCGCAGCTGATGTTTAGTCTGACCTTGCTGCTGTGTCTCCGGCACGCTGTTGCCTCACAGGGATCGCTGGCTCTCAGGCATTTTGCACGGCAGAGCTCGCAGGCCATGACTGAGCTACGAGGCTGTGGCATGCCCTTAGCAACAAGGCTGGCTTCCCTGTAAAGCCAAGAGGCAGCTCACAGGGTCCCATGTGCTGGCCCAGATGCACACACTGGAGGACTGGCACCTGGTGTGGGGCCAAGCAGCCAGTATCACGAACTTTGTCAGAGGTACCACTGCTGCCATCCACAGCTCCCAAACTCCCTGAAAGCCTCAGACTTCTCTTGAAAAGAGGGGTTGGGTAAGTAAGCACATTACTCATTCTGTCTGCTGCATTGTACTGCTCAGACACAGGGGCACAAACCCTTCTGGCACCTTTTGGTAGGGCCAGGTCATGAGCTGCCCTGTGTTCCCAAAGAACCAGATGTCTCTCAGATCAGTTACTTGGATGGACTGTGAACAGCTCAGAAACTTCCTTAGCTGTTAACTGCATTCTCCATACACAAAAACACCTCTTCCAAGGTGGACAGGAACACCCCATCCAGTCACCCCATCAGCCCCAGGCTCCCCAGAATGGGATGAGCACAAACAGAGCAGTGTGTGAGCAGCACTAGGCACGTGGAAGACTGACATTGGTTTTGGGAAGCAGAGACCTACTTGCACAGACAGGTCACTAAAAAGTGCATGAGCCACAGATCCTGTTGCAAGATACTGCTTCATCAGTGGACATCCAGCTGGTGCTGGGATGGACACTCAGTCCCACCCCAAACCAAACCAATGATGCAGCAGTGCATGTGGGAGGGGTTTTGTCTGCTGTAGGAGTGCTGGAAAGGAGTGGGACACATGCTCTATCTCAAGGACACAAAGACAGTTCCACTTTCCATGCTTTCCTGGGGCAGGAGAGGAGGAAGAAGCTGAAGCAACTTGCAAAATAGCCCTCTTGCTCACACATGCCAGGAAACACCTGGTTCAGGCTTGGGCCAGCAGCATGAGCTGTGCCGTTCCTGCAGGAGAATGCGGCTGGTTTCACTCTCCTGTCCCTCCCCTGCTCAGCACCTGGGACACTGTGAAAGCTTTCACACAGGCTGCACCTGCTGCTCCAAATTTGTCCTGGTTTAGGGGCTATGTTCTCTCACAGAGCTGCTGTTTTGAGTCAAAACAGCACTGAGAGAGCAGCTATTTCTAGCCGCAATCCCTGAAGTACCACCACCTGAAATCTAAAGCAGACAGCCCAGCTGGCTTTGCAGGACACTGACAGCCCTCAAGTGTCCTGGCTTTGGTGCATCCAGGAGGCCTGTTTCTGCACATAATTCCTTTTGTTTCTGGCTTGCTGGGAAACCTGGTCTCTCCCTCAAGTTAATGTCATGGCCATGATGGCCACAGTATCTGCCAGCCCATGACACTGTTGCACCAAGGGGAAAGATCATACAGGACATCTCCAAAAGAGAGAGTCTTCTGAGTCAGGTCTTGCCTAGATCAAGTCCTAGGGAGCACTAAGTCTGCCTCTAGGTTCAGAGGTTCCCATTTCATTTTTGTAAGCCATGTTCAACACACAGCTCCCTCATCCCAAGCCATGCTCAAGCCTACAGAGAGCTAATGGTTGTTCTCCTCATGCAGGCTGCCTGGGATGGATAGGGTATACCAGCTCATCTCTTACGGCAGCTGCCTGAGGGCTTGGAGGGGCAGCAATTCATCAGCTGCAACCACAAGCATAATCCCATAGCTCAGCAAGTCAAACCACGCCAAGAAGGGGGTACCTTTCTCCACAGATCTTCTCCCAGGGAGAGCTGAAGCAGCTCACAGCTCATTGTGGGGCTGAGGAGGAGGGTACTGGACAGCCGTGAGCCTCCCTGTAACAACTTCCAAGGATGGAAGCCACCTTGGCCCATGTCATGTTTCAACCAAGACAACATTTATGCCATGTCAAAGCTCTGGTCAGATCTGTAGAAAGGCCAGGCTGGGCTGTACGTGGCCTGTAGTCGTGTTGCAAGCAATGTTACTCATCCCATCGCTGAACAAGCAATGAGCTGGATGAAACTCAAGTGTCAGATTTATAAGACCTCCAGACCTTCATGTTCTGGAGCTAAAGGGGAAACTTTGGGAGATTTATTTCAATACACGAAACCTTTCCCAGGCACTGCAGTGTCCAGTGACGTGTGGTTCCCCTGCTGTAGCTCCAGCTCTGCTAGTTCCTTCTGCAGAGGTAAAGGAGGGGTTGTGCAGAAGACTGGCGCAGCCCCTTAACACTTGGTACATGGCCCAGACATGAGGCTGCTCAAAACTGCCGGCTGGGCTCACACTTGCCTGTTTTGGTGTGAGCACCAGAGCCAGCAGTGAAGATCGGCAGAGGGCAGGGACTGGCTGCAGTGGCTCTGCCAGAGGTGAGGGACTTGCATGGCATCAGGACATGCCACCATATAGGGCATCCTAAGACTCCTGTGTTGCATAGCAACAACACAGCCTATGGCAGGCTGATTTGCCGCCAATAGTCTAAACTGGGCCCTGGGGCCAGCACAGCTTCACTGCTGAGAAGCCAAGGTAAGGGGAAGCGAAAACCACAGAGACCTCAACACCTGCTCTGCCTCGATGTTTCGTTTGTCTACCTCTCAGGAAACCTTGAGCTGTTGTATTTGAGCACTGATTATGTTCTGCCTATGTTCTTATCCTTGTTTGTGAAGTTTGACTGAGTTCACACACTTGTGTAAACCAAGTGTCACCCTTTAGCTGCTAGGGAGCCCACACAGGTGGCCGGGATCTCCCCACATTGCAGGGACACTGGCTCCCAGGGAGGATGCAGATGCTGTCCTTGGGGTCTCAGCACCACCAACATGCCAGCACACAGGCAGAACTTGGCAGCACAGGCTAGGTGTAGGCATTCAGCACCCCCAGCCTTTCCTCTCCATCTGTTTTTCTACCACTGAAGTAGTCTTTAATTCTCCTAGGAGTCAAAGATTACTCAAACCCCTCAGACTGTCAAGCCAACTCCCAAGTCCTCTCATCCATTTTCTTCCCAGAGAGAGATGACAGAGTGGATGAAGGTATCAGAGGTCAGCAGTTAGGTCCTCTTTGACTAGGTGTACTAACAGAGTAGGCCACATACTCCAGACAAGTGTTTTTACAGACACATCTGTGTATCCATCTCCTTCCTTCCATCAATATTTCTGTGGCCAGGCTGATCTAGTCCTGAACTCTCTGTCCTTAGTCACATATTCTCCCTTGTAGCATGTTCAGTCTTTTACACACTGGTATCACACTCTTCCACACAAAGGTCTACCCTACAGCCCATCCAGCATGGCCTACCCATTGTTTTTCTACAACATATTAAGGGGATTAGAAGCTACATGACAAAGAACTGCCCGAACACTGCTGTGAGCTGGTAAATATTTTCTGTCTCCATTGAGCAAACAGACTGAAACAGAGCAGGAAGGTCTGTAATGCTAGAGGAGAAGGGGGAATCTATTATTCAAAACAAATGTCCAGGTGAGAGCTGCCTTCTACATGTTGTTAGGTGGCTGAAAGCTAGTTTCTAGTGGTTTTTGATGAGCATGCATTGTGCATGAGGGGGGAGCAGAAGTAAGAAAGCTTTTATTCTCGTATTTGTTCTGTTATAGTCCTAGATCTGAGTCATCTTTTCTGTCCAGCAGCCTACTAAAGAAGATTAGCCTGAAGACTTTACTGCTTTGTGGGGAAGAAGCAAAGAAATCTTTGCAAGTCCATGCTGTGGAAAAGACTGTTCTCCAGTAAATGCAGTGGTGAGATTGAAGGGATGCAAAACATAAGGTCACAAATAAAAGGAAAGGATGTGTGACTATTTCAGTTTTTCCTCTTTCCTTCCTTCTCTTTTCAGATCTCCGTCAATAATACTGAGATTAAAATACTTTCTTGTTTCATGTCAAAGGCAGATTAAGTCCTTATGAGACTTTCAGAGAGCAAGGGTCTACATGAAGTGGTATTGACAATTTATGGCTGAGGGACAACTGTGAGCAGGTGCACAGTATTTGTGTAGGTGACAGGTACAAGAAAATCCTGAGAAGGCTGGAAAAGAGGTCTCATCTTCTCTTCAAACCTTTAAGCCCTGGAGAATGTGAGGATGACCTGCAAGCTCAGGAGAAGCTTCTTTACAGACATGTTTTGAATGGAAAGTCTCCAACTTCAGTCTACCTATTAGCTGGAAGTACCAACTGATACTTGCTTGGCAAGTGAGGGCCCAGCTTTTAGGATCTCTCTGAGCTCAGTAAGGAGACCGTTTTTTGAAAGACTGATGGAAAGAGGTCTTGGAGAATGAGTACGACACTCAAAGCACCTTATTCAGCCTGGGATCATAAGTGTTGTGGTTTGAAAATTGCTAGCATTTTCAGACGTACAGCAGTTCTGCTTTCATGAAGAAGAAAAGAAAAGGAGTTGTTTTGTTTTGGAGCACACCTCCCCCGCAGGGGACTTGTCCTGGGGGAAGGTGTCTCTGGTCCTGGACCTGCCCCGGATGTCCGTGTTGGGTGAGCCTATGAAAAAGCAGAGCGGGTGGTTTGTTTAGAAAAAAGGCAGGAAGTAAGTAGAGAAGAAGAAGAAGAAGGAGGAAGTATGTAGCCCGCTCGTGTGTGCTGCAGGCCCTCTTGGGCTGCGGCTTCTCAGCCGAGCGCCCCC
>VXBP01005701.1:470061-509216 GCA_013400115.1 Rhinopomastus cyanomelas | reverse complement strand
TGTTGCCCAGATCTCTTAGGTCGGAAGGACAGAGACAGGGGCAGGTTGTTGAAATGCATGCCGCCCGCACTGGGGTGCAATTGGGCGTTAAGGGAGAGGGTGGTGGAACTCGTCTCCGGTTTGCATACTTTTGTTGTTGCCCAGATCTCTGTCGTGACCCAAGGCCCAAACGATAGTAACTTCCCATGGTATTTTCCTCAGATAGTGTAATGGCATGTTTGACGCAGTTTCTAGGTTTGAGTGCACCAACTTGCTGGTTTTATTTTGTTTTATTCTTTTTGTTTCCTTTTTTCTTTGTCTGTATACAGTTAGGTTAATAAACTTTTATCCAGTATCCTAAGCCATTCATTGTCTGGCAAATTTGTCCGAGATGTCATCGAGACCTTACTTGCTAAAATTAGTGGAGAATCCCCAACCCGCTACAATAAGAAACATGGCAGCTCAGCTTTCTAAACTCTCCACCTTCATCCTCGGTGGTTAACCATCCCCACTCCGCCTCTGCCTTATATTTTTGGAGATTTCTCTATCAGGAGACACAGCTCTTGAGAGAGATAATTAACTCAAGGCCGTGTGCAGCACCCAAAGGGAAAAAACTTCCTTTTTCCCTATGGGCCCACCTTCCAGACGTCACCCATGGCACAGAGAGAGCCTTCGCGGGGTCTTCCCTGAACTCCGGCCGGTGCCTCGGGAGTGGCAGCCCCTCCCCGACGGGAGCTGCCGCCGCACCCTCCCCGGCCCTGCCCGGGCGCTGTCCGTGGTCCTGAGCGCGGCGCTGCCGCTGCCCGGGGCTGCCATGGGGCAAAAGGCAGGCGTCTGCTCCTCGGGTGACAGGGGGAAACAAAATAAACCCAACAGGGTTTCCAGACAGGACCTATCTGTAAAATGAGACTCATGTCGGGGTGGCCAACTTATTGCTGGCCCAAACAGGCACAGACAGCTTCCAGTATGTATAAAAGGCGGAAGGAGGCAATAGAAAATTACTCAGGGATGCACTTGAACACAGCAGGCAGGCACAAGCAGAATGAGTCACTGCTCATTCACTAAGTCAACTAATTAGACACAAAATCAGAAGCGAATTAATTATCTAAGCCTACAGATGAACTTTTAAAAGCCTGCATCTCTTCCCTCTCTAGCCTGTAGAACCCATGCTTCTCCAAAGTTAAAAACTAAGAACAGGCATTTTCCCTGCTAACAATATTTATTCAAGATGAGGTTTGGAGATAGCAACTAATAAATTCAGGGAATAAAGTTTGCTTTGTTGGGCAGGAATTAAATGCCAGGACATACATTCCCTTTTGCAGACAGGACCAGAGAGAGCCTTTGTTCTCAGGACCAGGGATCTGAACAATGGTGATCAGTAACTTGGGTTTATTTCATCTTTAAAAAAGCCTGCACCACCCGCAATTTTTAGTACCCATACATAGGGAGGAATCTTTTCAGTACCCTTTGAAAACAAATGTTGAAAACCAAATTACTACAATTATTTCCTAATGGGAACACTGCCCGCATTGCCCTGAACTGTGTTCTCCAGAGCACCACGTCACCATGCAGCATAGACAGTTTGGACTCTAAGAATTTTCAAAGACTTTTGGCTTACAGAATTTCAGAAGAAATTTCTCCATGCTTCAAATCCGTTTATCTCTCAAGCAGACAGAGAATGCCAAGAGTGTAATGCAAAGCTTCCCTCATGTACCAACCTTATTGCAGTCATCTACCACATCCCCCTGTCTTCTGTGTGGAGCAGGGAAAGCATCACTTGAGAAGACAGTGAGACATGACATTAGAGGGAAACTGTTCAGGCATTCCACTGTAGTTTTAAGCTTTGGATCTATGGTGGCTGACATTCAAGGAACTACAGCAACTCACTTCCCCTCCCAGCACATCATGTCTCATATTCTCCCTTTCCAAGCACTGAAGCCTTGCTATAGGAATAAAAGAAAGAAAAAACTCTCATATATAGAAGGAGTCCTAGAAAGATCTTTCACAAAGTGGTAATTAAAGCTGGTCACATAAAACTATTGTAGGGAGTACTTACTCAAGTTCTTCTTAGTACCACGTTATCAGAACAAAATAGACACACTCACCTTTCCGTTGCCATAACAGAAGATTTCTTTAGCTGTGTAACTTGTTCAAGCTACCCAGATTTACATCATCACAGAATAGCTGAAGTCAGAGGGAACTTCTGAAGATCATTTGCTGAAGCAGCATTCCCTGGAGTTAGTTGACCAGAACTACATCCAAGTGGTTTTAAAGTATCTTCAATTGTACAAGTCATATTCAAAACCAGAATGGCCATACTGAGCAGCAAAAACTACACTACCACCATTGGCATGTGAAAGCTTGGCCTCCATCAAGACACTCTTGAATGTCCTCAGAATCTGTCAACTTTTCATTCAGGAAGGTCCATTAAAAGACTTCCATACAATACTATCCATCAGGATTTCTTCTGGCAGGTAGCATGAGGACATCTGCAGAAGGACCCCTTGGTTCCATGAAGACAGAATGGCTGGTTTCCCGAGGCTTCCTATTGTCCTATTAAAGGATTATCAGACAAAAGTGATTTTTGCCTTCATGAATGTCTGCTCCCTCTAAGTTGACTTTAAAGAATTTTAAAAATGCCTTACATTTAGCAGAGAGACCATGTACTGGGACTGATGAGGCTGGGTCTGCTATTAGATGCACCCTAGTTGCTGCTGCTGTAGAAGAAAGTGTGGAGTAGACTACTGTGGGGGAATTCATAAGGCTATGGAAGAGTTCTCAGAGCTGACATCAGGTTTACTGTTGTCAACGGCAGAGAATGTGCAATCCCAAATTTTGGTGGGTTTCCTGGACCATTCCTGAGTGTTAACTGGGCCTGAATGCTAGTAAATCTGGAGAAGGCCAGTTGTAGTTACTGAACCCCTCATGTTGGTGACACAAGATCAAGTCGTATGTCTTCTATAATCTCTCTCTTTAACTCAGGTCCAGATCCTCTCACATGCAACTGAAGGTCTGCTGCACTGCAGTTGCAGAAACACACTGCAGCAAATGAACCCAATACCTGCAGCTGTATCACTCCCTGTTCTGCAGTGACACAAGAGGTTCATTGACCCTGCCCACAGGAAAAACAACACCCTCAAGAATCCCTTGGCAGTAAAATTGTAGTCAGAGATTAAGATTTATGTGGTTCTTCCTAAACCCCCGCTTACAATATTGAAATAGACACCATCCATTTTCATTCTTCTGGAATTTAGCCAGTATTTCAAGATTTAGCGTTAACATCAGCAGGCCAGAATGCTCTCCAACCAACTCCCCTCACAAGTTGCTGTTTTATAATAATCCTCTACTGCTAAATGAGTAGTTTGTCACTGAAGAACAACACCTTTCCTTACAAATGTTAAATAGAAAAATTATTCCATCTTTTGAATCTTTATTAACAGACTTATTCCCCAAAACCAAAAGAGTGCATGTCCTCAGCACAGGAAGTCTTGTTTCCAAAACAAAACACTTTCCCATTATCTTTAAGGACAATGTATCTAGTAGGTTTTCAGCATCCCCTCCCTACAGCCCTTTGTACTTTAGAAGTCTAACTTACCCCAAACGCCACCTATTACTGTCTTTTCCTCCACATCCGATATCCTGCTTATCTGCTTCTACTTGCTGCTTTCACTGTAGTTCAGTCCAACAGCTTTTAGCTAAAGCCACAGTCCATCTCAAGCACGGAAATACAGCTCTTTGGTTACCTCATCTATTCTTTCCAAATAACTTTCTGCATTTGAAAAAGTATTTTTAATTTACAAAGGTTTTTTTCCTACCTGTCTTAGGCAGAATTCCCTCCCTGTTAGGAGGAAATTCTGGCTCAGAGACTCACCACAACATATTTAACCTCAAGTAGGAATACTCTGTTTCATGTCGTAAAGGCTATAGCTGACCGGTTTTCTGCTGCTGGCTACTAAGTGTTTTGAGTCATTTTGGCGTTATTTTCACTTGGAAACAGGGGAATCTTTGGAGGGCAGGACTCACAATTGCACCCAACTGTGGACCAAAGATAATTGGAGAAAAATGGTTAAAGAGCATGGACTAAGCATGCTCAAAAAATGTGCATCATTCTATGATAAATCTCTGGCCTCTGAGCCTCGCTTTCAGCCTGAACCCTCTGCTCCTGCCATTGCAGCAGGTCTTCTTGAAACGTAAACAAAAGTCGAGGCAAGCCAGTCATTCAGCTTTAGGAAAGAGTAGAAGACAGATGGTGCGAACACTTATCAGGAGATGTCTCCATTCTGCTCACATTGGCTAGAAGAGTTGCTAATACTTGCCTTGACACAGTGGAGAAGGACACTCAAGCAACCTGCAACAAAAGACCTTGTACATAGTAATCAGAAAGGAAGACATGCCTCCAGCGGGCTTGAAAGAAAACTCCTGGCATTTTTGTCATAGAAATCCTGCTGATTTCTAGCAATTTAGGAGAAGTTTCTTCTTAATGCTTTTCAGTTGTTTATGATATAGCTATCTGAGCAAGTCACTTCACGATCTCCTCATAGCCACTGGAGATAGATGGCTCATTTTAGGGACCAGTGAATCTCATGCTACAGCACAGCTTGTCAAGAGAAAGAACAGGCTTGAACAAAGATTTCTAAAATAAACTCCCAACAAATTGTGTGAGCACAGAAATCATCACATTCTCACAGCATATTCTGATACTCCTGACACAACAGCAAGAGCTTTTTTCTTCCCCAAACCTCATGTTTCCCACACCATATGACCTCGGCCAACGCCTGCCACACCAGTCTCATGTAGAAGCAATAAGGTGAAGATTAACCAAAGGCTGAATTCAGACTCCAGCTAACCCAAAGCTGAAATGTCAATGAGCAAAAAACCATGAGGCAGGTTTTGCAGCCAGGCTCCAGCCTACCTTGTCTCACCCTAACACCCTAAGCACAGGACATAACACTGTGAAATGCTGCAAGCAATTTATTTTAGGTGGCTGTGTGTCAGGAACCCTCAGCCAAGATAAATCCTCAGGCTAGCTCTAGTGCATCTTTTTTTAGAAAGGAATTTATATGAACAATCTTTTGTGGAAGAAAAAACACTGTTGTGAGCCTGTGCAATATTTCACTATGGTTTTTTTTAAAGGAAAAAAATTTACCCATGCTCTGGAGCATAGGAAGTTAAACATTGGCTTGAAACAGAGTGAAATCTACATTTTGCTGTTCTGATCACCTGTGACAGGAATCTCCAGGTGATATCTGGGGCCCAGGCTACAACTGGGATGTACCTGAAAGTACCTGAAAGTACCTGAAGAAATGTTAAAATGGAAACTATACAATAAAAGTGTCAGCCCTTTGAAAATATTTTCAGTAAAGTGTCTTCTGAACATGAAAACTGTCTCTTTAAATACTTGTTTACAACACGTACACGGTACTTTTATCTTATAGTATCAGTGCTCGAGCTCTCTGTTAACTCTATGCTGTGAGAATGAAGGTTTGGTTAAAGTCTAGGCAATCTGCCAACACTCTGGCATGTCTGGATTCTTAAGAATCCACCGCTGCGGAAATAAAAAGGAAATTAAACCACTGGAAAAATTAAAAAAATATGTTAGGTTGCTAAGGACCATGGTTAAATTTGAAGGTAAGGTTTAACTTGCCGCTTAATTCACATTATTTGGAGGTAAGACACTTAATTCACATCATTAGACAATGAGTATGGCAGGGGATTGGAGGGTCCCGTGCTGCTGCTCAGTGATCAGCAGCACTCTGGGGTCCCCTCCTCAAGCCACAGACCAGGCACCACCAGCTTTCTGGCCACCTGAACTTTAAACATCTTTCTGCCAGTTTCTCAGTCCTGTAATGTAATTCTTTACAGTTATGTTACTTCAGTGGGTATAAAACTTCTCTATTTGGGTCAGACTGTTTCAAGGAGTTCCATGAGCACTGCAGCCTATTTCTGATCTATTACAATGTAATGTATGCATAGAGTAATGAGCACTCTTCTCTTAGATGACCCCTCCTGCAACTTAAACATCGTTTGCAATCTACCAAGCACGCCTGAAACAGCCTCAAGAACAGTCATCATAAAGAAACCAGGTTTCAATATATTTTTCCTGCCATTTCACTCTTATTCAAGTACAGACCAGTATAATGAATGATAACAGGGTTACTACTACCTTTCCATGAAGTCTGGGATCTGAAGATCTTGTCAGCAGTGGACATAAACTCTCTGACAATAAGCTGATGTTATAATACTGCAAGTCAGCCAAAAGATCCCTGAGATGAACTGGAGACTGTTTCACTACTCAGAATCTGGAGATTAGGTCTTATGAGAGGTGGCTGAGAGGAGACCTTATTGCTGTCTACAACTACCTGAAACGAGGTTGTGGCGGGGTAGGAGTCAATCTGTTCAACCAAGTAACAAGTGATAGAACAAGAGGAAATGGCCTTAAGTTGCACCAAGGGATGTTTAGCTACAATTTCTGCATTGAAAGGGTTGTCAGGCATTGAAACATCTTGCCCAGGAAGGGGGTGGAGGCCCTCTGTCCCTGAAGGCATTTAAGAGTCACACAGAAGGTGCTCAAGGATATGGTTTAGTCAAGGGCCTCTCACTGTTAGGCTAGCAATTGGACTCTATGCTCTTAGAGGTCTTTTCCAGTCTGGGTGATTCTGTGATTCACCTATTCTTTACTAATAGTGCGTAAAATCAGTAATCAGATAGTAAGTGCCTTCATAATAAAAACTGCTGTGCTTGAATTAAAAGCCATAACATCACAAGCAGCTTTACAGTTAAAAGGAAGATCACTTCCGTCAAACATCACATTGCTAGTTAATAAACTCTTGCTTATGAAAGAAATTCCATTTTTCAAACTAAATTCATGATTTCAACTACAAGAAAAATTCAATTAAAACAAAAATTCAAGTTCCAGTCAACTGAAACTCCTGATCATAGTTGCAATCACACCGATACAGCAATCTTTGATCCCTAACCAGACAACAGCCTGGCTGAGAATACCAAAGGCCAGAGTTCACACTGAACTGCCGAGGAGAAGCACACGCGAAACACATGGCAACAGAGCAGCACGCTTACCCCCATGATTTTACATGCAATTGAGTATCGCAAGAAGTTATGAAATGTATGTGTAGAGCATCCTAAACACAGGCTGGAACACTGCTGCAGTTTTAAGGTGGAAATGCCTGTGAGAAGGTGACACACTTCTGCTGCAAAACTGTAGTTCCCCAATTCATCCGTGTGTTTTTTTAAACACCCGCACGATTCCATTCTGGTTTTGAAATGTCCCAGCACCACCCATCCCCCTCCATTCCCAGCCCTTCAATGGGCACGGCTTCCAAAATATCAGTTCCTGTTCCTGTCAGTTAGCCCTTGGGCACTGCTTCCCCTGCCCAGGGCTCATGTTTTCGCCCTGGGAAACGGTAGCGTGTAGAAACGCTCCTTCTATCAGAGCAGCACTGCAGGTAAGGAAGCTAACCACCAATTTGAAGTGTGCATATACTCAGTCAGAATATTTGTCCAGATACGACGTTTTCTCTGCTCCAAAATAGAGACCTCTGGAGCAACTCCATGAATATGCTGCCAGAGGCTTAGCCCCATCCACACACGTTGCTTCCACCAAGCAAACAGGCTGCAGAAATACTCCAGCACATCTGGGTAGCAGGATGCCATAGGTCTGCCAGGCTGTTAGCAAATCCTTCATTTGAGGGACTCATACTGGTATTGCTGGGAGTTTGGGTGGTGGGATTCATAGCAGGTTCTCTTTCCAAAAAGAAATTACTTCCCCCTCAGTCTTAGGAAAAGCTACCTGGGAGGAGAAAGTGGAAGGAAGCCCATGAGATCTAGAGAGCTACATCAGTCCTGGCAATCAGTTAGGGCTACAAAACATTTGGGGAGCCCCACATGAGCAGTCAAGCAGACCAGCAGATGACTCTGATGACTAACAGATGCAATGGCAAGAGCAACAAATTTGAGCTCTTTGCTTCAGTCACGTTATGAACTTGTGCCCCAAGGATATTTGTCACAGCAGTGTTTTAGATGTGGGTGTGCAGAGGACAGGATTAAGGAACTGCTGCTTAGCAAGGTGACGTAACATAAGGTTTCTCTGCTGTCTCTACAGCATATTTGCAGAAGAAAAACATATGCCCAAAATAACCTACATCCAGTTCCTTTGTAGACTGTGTGCTGATGCTGGCTTTAAACCGCTCGCAGGTTTCAAAGTGACCTCAACAACCTTGTGTGCCCTTCAGTATGCAAGAACAATGCAAGACTGGGAACACTTCTGTCATCTCCAGGCACTATACAACACTTAAGTCAGTAAGGTAGTAAATAGTGAAGAAGATTAATCACTCTGTCAATCATTGTTACAAATATTTGACCATAGGATTCAGACAAGATGTTTTTCTAATACCATCAAATAAAAAATACTACATCTGGAGACTGAGAGCACAGATGTTGTCAGTACCAGATGGGAGAGGCAGCAGATGGGACTTTGAAATCACCGTGTGTAACTGACTTGGCGCAAGCACTTAGCATGCCACCGCAGAAACGGCAGACACAGATTACAGACACAAATCTTAGCACTATTCATTACCCACGGTACGTAGAGCACTGAGCTAGCAACTGGGGGTGGTTATTGAGATGTGTGGGAACCGTAGGTTCTAGAAGAAAGTATTTCCAGCTTCTGAATGCAATACATGCAACATGATGCTCAAGGACATGGTTTAGCAGTGGGCTTAGTACAGTTAGATCAACAGTTGGAATCAATCATCTTAAAGGGTTTTTCCAACCTGAACTACTCTATGATTCGAACATACAGCTTCAGGAGCTTATTTTCCACAGTTCTTCCATGAGCTGAACAGATTAGTGGAGGACATGGGACAATCCAGGACTTGTCAGCCCTGTTGATAAGGGTGTAGCAATCTGCAGGTCAAAGATAATGTCAAAAGACTGATGCAGAAATACACATTAATTTCACAGCAAAGACCACAATCAAATATTAGATCAGCTTCTTCAAGTATGCAATGAATTGCCATTACTGAGCACCTTTAGGGCAAGATGAATAATTTTCCAAGAAGTACACTGAGATACAGTTATGAGAATAACTCATTCAGATAAGCAATAGAGACAGGGTTCAGAAAGGAACGGTCGCAGGTACACAGTCAACAAATGAACCAGTTTGTCAGTGTCATTCACAAGCCCCACATCCAACATGCCCAGAAGACTTGCTACATGGGGACAGTGATTGAATCAGAAATCTTACACTTCAACTATTGTTTCGTAGGGGAGACTATATTCCCTTTGCTGGAGGCACAGTCCTTGCTAACACAAGTTTCACCATTTTCCAAAACAGATTTGTTATATAAGGAGGTACAACACAGTTAACGTGTTTCAGGGGTATAAGAGTACATGGAAGTGACTGGTTACATCATTCATGCACCAAAGCACAGACCACACAGGCTAGGTGCAGGGGCTTACCAGTGACAAAAGAATTATGCCAGAGATTCAGTTTGACTAGCCAGCTTCCCTGTACTCTACCTTGGCCAGACTTCTCTAAGAGTTTGCAATCCTTCATTCTCTGAACAGAGATGGCACAGACCATCCCCTGCTTGACTTAACAATGACAAAGACTTAAGCACAGCATTTTGTCAGATCAGCCAGCCTAGGCAACTAGCTCTTGCCAGTCTACTGAACCAGCCAGCCAAAGGTCAACATGTAACAGGATGTATGGATTTCTTTAGCATACACAAACTATCAATTCAGGTTCTAGCACCTACTTTGTGCACAGTCCTTGGCAAGACTCTAATTTTCCAGCACAATGACTCAACTCTTCCCTACTAGGAAAATCAATAGGGTTTGGCAAGTTAAATTCTCCTTCATTGCTCAGTCTCTCACATAGGCTGTAGAGCCTCTCTTTTTCTTGATATGAAGCAGACTAGATTACAGCACCACTACTGCAACAGAACATGACTACCATATCTAACACCCACATTCAAGTGATGCTACACCTTTCATCTCTCTTTTAAGGTCCTGGATAAATAGAAACGTTATTTTATTGCTGAAAATAGTTTCAGGTACCCATGGCAATAGAGCACTAAATACTTTGCATACCTGCTTGTTTTAAATATTGCCAAGAAAACCTTTATTTCACTCACAGGAACATTTATTCTGTCTCTGTAAGGGCACACTGAATACTCCGATTTAAAAGTTGTCAGATATTCTATCACAAAACAAAGAAGGGATATAAGTGCATGTCAAAACAGCAAGTCTCAAGTAGCATTTGTTTAATGCCCCACTCACTAAAGACTGAGCTCATCTTGCTCTGCATGAATAAGGGCAGGTTCAGGCAGTACAACAGGATACCTTGTGTTGACAACATAACAGCATCACAGCAAGATCATCTTCCTTCTAAAGTTTGCATCATGCTAAAAGCTGAGAAGTGTCTCATGAAACTGAAAGTGTACATACCACCCCTTACTGAACCTTTTGCTGTTTCAGTATGTGACCCTGCAAATCTAAGTTTGGTATTCTAGAACGGTAAGGACTTTACCAAAAATAACTCTGAAGACTTTATGATGAGATAAAGTGTGGAGCTGAAGTAAGGCAGTTTCAGGTGGCAAGCAGATGGTGTATGCTTGCCCAGCTGCATAATCAGCTCTCCAATGGAGTTAAGAGAGAAGCAACTACTTCTTGAAAAGGGACTACACAAGCTTCACAATTAATTCCATGGGATTCTACTGCCTCTGCTAATGTCCATGTAAGTTTCCACTGCAGGTGCCATAAGGTCCTGAAGCCTGGAATTTCTCCAGCATTACTTAACTGAGAGGCTAGAGCTTGTTTGAGCTCTGGAGGACATTACAAGGAAGCACACTTTTTACAGTCCATTTATTTTTGATCCTAGAGCAGGAGGACGAGTACACTGCCATATGCCCCCACTTTTCGTGCAGCTTTGACCTGCTCAACCTTCAGCAGCTATTTGTATGTAGAGGTATCAGCTCTTAAGAGTGAAAGCAAACTTTCAATGTGTAGATAACTTGAAGAGCAATCATTGACTTTGCATTCCGAGTTGAGGTGTGCAGGGGCCCAGGACGTGGATTAGTGCATAAACCAGAGTGCATCACAGAACAAACTGGGAGGCTCTACCTAAGACCAAACACTACCTCACAGGCCCAGGATTGTGTCTTAAAGTCAAGACCAGGTAAAGGTCAGAGAAGGCCAACCTAGAAACAGTGATTATAATGTAAGTGAAAGATTCATCTGGTCTCACTTCACATTCATGAGGACTAGGTACTATGAATAACATCTAAAAAACCACACCTCTGTGTACCTCATGACTGTCTATCCCAACCCCAATGTATCTACAGATACATTGGCCACTAAACTCCACAAATATTCTGACAGCACTGTTTAGATGCAAGAATTACTCAAGGCAAGTGATGTTTAGCATAAGTTTATTAGCACAAGAACTTCAAAATCATTAAGGCTCAAAACCCAGTTTCCAGGAATGACAAATGAACACCACAGTGCAAGACAGTAGACAAAGTTACTCTGACCAACCTCACATTTGGGCTCATCACAAATTCAAATATTTCTAATACCTTGTTTTGCCAGCTTAAAAAAAAGTAATCGAAACACACAATCAAAATCCACTTTTTCCAATGAGAGAGTTTCCAAGAGCTGACTACTTTTAATAGTAAAAAAATAAGAAACACAGATGAAGCCTTCTAAATTTCAACCAAAAGTGCAGTTTTAATGAGACAAGCCCAATGTAGACACTTCAGTGAGTGGTGTCCTCCAATGCATGTGAGACAAGACAGCATGCTCTAACCATTCCCTTCAAAGCTCCTACAACTACAGCCCAGCACCCCACTTCATAACTAGTATCACTGAAAATAAAGAACATACAAAGCACACTTCATCTTTAAGTGCTTGATTAAGATTTAGATGCAAAGACTAGAAGTATTACTGTCCATCTGACTCTCCCTACACCCAAATTAGACCAAGTTGTCAGTGACTATGGTCAGCTTACCACTTATTCCTGCATAGGAATAAGCATCCTGATTGAACAGGTTGAGTGAGAGGGATAGTAACCAACTACCATCAGTACACTAACAGCTTAGAATAAAAGCAATTTGTCTAAGCTCTCTAAGATTGTTTTCCCAAGCACTCATACAGTGATAAGCAGAGATTGCTACTAACATTAGAAACCCACATAGCCTAGGCGCAAAACTTAACAAATGCTTAACACTTTGGAACTCAATCCCAAAATACTGGTCTTTAAGTTTCAGTAAAAAGCTTCAGGCTTTCAGACTACATGTAAAAACCACCTTGCTCTGTATACAAGATATTAAAGGCAAACATGAGGATCTTTTGAAGAATGTCCACTGAAAAGCAAACAGTAGTGTACATCTTCCAGCTTAGTGGTTGACTGAGTTAGCTGAGGATAAACACAGCAACAACTAAATCCTGAGCTGAGAGAGCATGAATATGCTTTACCTTACAACTTTCAGAGTGACTGTGGATCAGCACAGGGATTTTACCAAAGTGCCTAAAACCTAGCCTACTAGTAGGTCTCCTTGGTAGCATCTTTCTCAAAAATGTACTTTCTCTTACAGTGAAGAATCAACTAAGTCAAGGGTGACTTTGCAGTAAGTATTGGCAACAGACACTTAACCTCAGACTGGCTTAGCTCAGCAGAGCTTATAAGCTTAAGGAAGAAAACCACTATTTTAAACTGCACAGTCTAGTTTACTAGAAGACTACTCCTGAGGAATGATGCACTGATACAAGACACTCAGCCTAATGTTACTGCAGCTTTGGTTCGATGCCATTGTCCAGAGGGAATGCATTAGGGTAAGAGTCTCAAGTGAAATACTCTTTAACCTCCAGTTTACACACAAGTGAGCAACAGAGGTTAGAAAAGGTTTGCATCATGAAGTGCTGAAGGGAAACAATCAAGCAGGCAGCTTAGATTTGGCCTACAATGACTGCTATTAAGTTTTACCTAGCACTCATTCTCTGCAGGGGCCACTATAATTTTAGCTGCTTTGAGTTCAAGTTTAAGCCACTGCCACATGCAATATCAGGCTGCTAGGACAACTGAAAACAGAAGTGGGCACACTGCTTGCAACAAGGTTATGAAAAGCTACTTTATTCCAGCTCTACTTGCCAAGCCAGGATTATTTGAAAACAGTGAGACAAACATCCCAGCAACCCCTTACACAACCGAGTCTGTGCAGTAGGTAGCATGCTGCTCCAGGACACAATTTAACTATTCAGAAGCTTAACATCCAGCATCCAGGCTGCAAAGAAGTGTATCTAACTCACCAGAGCAATTTAAGAGCCAGGCAGGGAACATACAGTCCTTCGATTGTAAAACCCAGCTAAAAGTCAGCTGTTTAGAGAGCAGCCATTCAACTTAAGGTGTCCTTAGAGGCTTCAGCAACATGTTACATTAGCAAAAGCACTACATTCATGGCAGGAAGTTTAAATCCTCTGCAGCATTATCTCACTTGGAATCCATTAAAGCCTTTAGCACCTCCTCTTCCAACTCATGCACCTGGCTTGATGTCCAGCCAATGCGTTCAAAGATTAATATAACTTAAGTCTGTCTCAAGATTATGAGACCCCTGAGCATCTAACCTCCTCTTCCACATAAGCTGATGCATAGAAACAGTTTCTAAAGATCAGCCATGACACCACACAAGACATACACACATTTAAGCCATTTAATATGCAAATCAAGCATGTTCCTTTACGCATTAGCTTGCTTCTGCAATGGGTATAGCTCAGGTTGGTTGCAGAAACAGCTATTTAAGAGACTATACCAGTTACAAACTGCCAAGCAAAATATTTCCTCCTTTCTAGTGCCACTCTGTACAAAGCCAAGTGCAAGAGTGATTCACACCTAGGTCTGCATTCCAGCAGTAAGCCTGCGCTACATTTAACACCCATGATAACGTAGCATCGTGTTAGTTTTTAAAAGCCTTTTAAGTAGTCAGTCTTGGGCTAGTGAAGTTTCCTCTGGTAGCTGCATCAAGTCCAAGCCACAGGTAATAAAAAGGCTGGGTTCACTTTCAAATTTAGCTACTTTGGCTGACTACTCACAAAGCCTTCAATGGAAAAAAAAAAAGCACAACAAAACTCCAGATTACTTGTCCATTTCCTACTGAAGTTGCTTACAAGACTGTTCAAAAAGTTCAGCTAAAGCTTGCTTGGCAACCGTCTGCTTCCTAGATTGTATCCCTCCCTGCCTTCCTAAGCAAAATGAAGAATTCTGAGGAGAGTAGATCCACGTCTCTACTGAGGCAGTCTTTATAAACTCATTATGACAAGAGAGAACTTGCAAGGTTTCAGTCCTGTGAGGAATGGGCAGTTTGCTACTGCCATTCAAGTGCTGCACTGCTACTGTTTTCTGCCTCCCACTGCACATTGGTGTTTTACCTGCTTTCTGCTTTCCTTTCTACGTTTAAATAATTTGTCTGATCAGGCACTTTGGTCTCAGGGACTTGCAGAGACAGCTAGAAGTAATAAAAAGATTTAGCAAACAAGTACATTGCACCAGTATATATTAAATAGGTCTAAGATTTGCCTTTTTAGTAGGCTTCTCCAATTAAGCAAACTCAATCATTTGCTGTTGCAATTCAGCGAAAATCATCCAGTTTGTATACTGGTACTTAGTACTGCTATATACATAACTGGGGAATTTTTAACCTCTCACAAGAAAGGCACAGGAGTCTCAGAGCAGCACGTTCAACATATATGCTTTAGGAAGCTCAACCTCTCTCTGCCCTCAAAGGTGGACATCCACTTCTAGAGGCTATTCTGAAGACTTTCACCACATACGGTCTCTGCAGTGAGCTCTGTTTAGGGTTTATATACCTCTTTAAGTGAGGGGTAAGGCCAGTAAAGAGGAAGAAGCACTCAAAATACTATCTCATACAGCGACCAAATGATAACAATAAAGCAGTAAACTCAAACCTTAAGTGGTGTCAGAAAGGCAAACCTTCAGGACCTGCCTGAAGTTGTACAAGAATAAATTCATTTTAGGAGGCACTTTAGGATTTTATACCATGGAGAAATGCACATCCTACAACTTACAGTGGTTTGGGGAGCAGGGCAGGTGGTGCTTGCTGTGACCTGTGAGGAAGAAAGTTGGGCCAAGCCTGTGTGTCAAAGCTGCACAAGTTTCCAACTGTGAGAAGTACGGTTTTGAAAGATGCAGTTAGAAAAGCTGTATATTTCAGTGGATTTCAGTGTTTTTCCATCCTAATGATTCAAACTGTGGCTCCCACTCTTCACTTCAGGCCTTTCCACATTAGCAAGTTTCAAATTGTGTCTTGGTGCGTATTTTGAGATGCCACCTTCCAAATTTTTGTACCCAAGAAAAATCTAGCCAGCTTATGTTTTAGATATAGACTTGCTAATCCATCTTCAGCTTCCAGGAAATAACATTGAAGCTCTCTACATGAGGGACAGTATGCATACAGTTACCAGCTCTACACAGCCAGAGAGCAGAAGCAGCCCAAGCGTGACACACAGACCCTTGCACAATTAGTTCAGTAGAAATTTGTCCAGAGTTTGTACTGAGGAAGTATAGAGAAAAGACATTAGTCTATAGAAAGCAGAATTTTGCTGCTATTCCAGGAGCTGCCACTTCCAGAACTAGTACAGAGTTTAACTACTCCTCATGATATTTGGCTGCTGATTTTCTTCTAATGAAGAGGTAATGAGGCTTCTTGACATTTGTTGAGATATACAGAAAGGTTCATAGCAGGTCACCTGGTTGCCTGTTGCTATTGCACACCAGGAAATAGACAGTCCAATTCAGTCATGTTTCCATGAGAAAAGCTCCAAGTGACAATTATTACTTGTCTATATACACACTCAGCATCTTGACTTTCAGTAGCCTCCACTCAGGAAAGCTCAAGTGAAACAATCAGTTGCAAGGCAGCCAAGTGGGGTAAGGTTGGCTGTAAGGCACAGGAGCACTTGCAAGGTAGTAGTTGCTGAAGTTTACATCACTGACATAAGGCGCTGGCTGGTAGTAACAGGTAACATTAGTGGCAATAGGGATGATGTTTTGCTCCGCCAGTACTTTGAGTGCCAGCAGAGAAATCAAGTTGAGAGTCTGCCTTCGCTCATGTCCCATGAGACAGACTGTGCTCTCATTCACCACCTTGCGCAGAATCATGAGGTAGTCATATTTGCTCCTCTCTTCTTTGGAGAAGTGGTTCTGGAGGTAGGTCTCTAGTTTGCGTTGCTGATCGAGGATGTCTGGGAAGTCTATGAAAAATCGGGAGCACATGTAGCGCTCTAATGTTTTGATCTCATCCTTATCCATAGGCCTGAAGTCTCGTACTAAGAGGTTGCTATACTTCAGAAGCCCACCACCTCTGATCTCTTCAGGATTCTTGGTAGCTATCAGCTTGTTCTGGAGATGATCAAAAGCTGCTTCAAAGTCTCCATACATGCTCTCTCCAATCACTGTTGGATGGAAGTCCTCTGACATGGGGGTTTCTGAATAGTCATAGTAAAAGAGCAGGGAGTCCAGTATGATTTGAAAGGAATCCACACTGAACTCAAACTGTCGCCGTATACAGTCCACAAACTTCAGCTCCACATTCCTACCATGTTTGTTGGAAAGGGAGATCAAGCTCCAGCGATCAGACTCTGTGTACACTTTGACCAGCTTCTGGATGTAGGCTTCCTTCAGCGTTACTGGGCTGATTTTTAGCTTGCTTACTCCTTCTGGCAAGAAATTCAGAAGTGATCGCAACACCACATCTCGAACTAGCTGAAACTCTGCCTCGGTTGGAATTGAAACTTGAAAAATGAGATCCAGGTCTTTGCATCCCAGCCCGTTATTCTTGACCAGGACATGACCTGCTGCAGAGCCATTTAGACGGACATCACGCACCACAATGCCTGCCTCACTCAGCCTACTTCGAACAGTCTGAACAATTTCCTTCAGAGTTATCTTCAGAGTTGGGAAGTTTCCTCGTCCATGGATTGGAACCACCTCTGCAAGAACCTCATGCAGGCGGCTGACCTGCTCCCAGTTCAGTACACTGCATGACATGCAGTCTGTGTTACTTCCTTTGCCTGCCATTATAAGGTTTTCTCCTCAAAAGAAACTGTAGGGAGGTGGAATAAGAGACAAAAAAGACAAGTCAAACTTTATGCTTCCCCGATACAGCCTATACTTTCCTTTTCTGTCTGCATACATAGACAAAGACTAAAAAAAGTTAACAGCTGATGGTGGAGGAACCATAAGCACAAAGCACTTTCAAAAGCGCTTCCACTTGTTTCATTATACAGAAAACAAACTGCTCTCTCCATGTAACACAACAGTGGAAGATATTCAGGTGTTACTCTCAGGGCTGAAAGATCCAACTCACTCAAAGAGCATGCTGAAGATTTCTTCTTTTTTGTAAAAGTTTTGCTTTCCTCAACCATGCAGCATCTACCACTTGTGGTATAAGAGCCAAGCACACCTTGCCCCTGCAAAAAGCTACAGTACTTTGGCATTCCAAGCAGAGTTTCAGAAAGTCAGGTAATACAACTGTTCAATTTTCACTCCAGTCTTCATAAGCAACCTTTAATACTCTTCTTTAGATACTCTGCCTAATCAAGTCACCGATTTGGAACTACTCATGCATGCACCAAACCTTTGCTCATTCATGGACAGTGAACAAGCCTTTTAAGAGCTGGTACACACTCACATGAGGTTAAGGCACATGTCAAGTGCCTAGACACACTACCAACTTACAAACCTCACTGACCAGACTGTCACAGCCTCATCCAAGATTCTGCATTTTAAGGATTCTTCTCACAGTGGACCAGAACACCCTCTTTTGCTTATCAAGCTTGTGTTTTGACGTCTACAAAGACATATGTTCCACAGTCATGTAACTCCAACTGGTATTAATACACTCTTCCCTTTTTAAGCCTTCCAGGTTTCTATTGTGGCCAGGTGCTTCCTGACAGCTACAGACTGAGGCCTCACCTTCTTCTGTCTCAAGTAATTGTGAAGATTGCAGCTGCCAAGGCCAGACTAGCCAGACCTAAGGTAGTTAACTCCTGCCTACCTGGAATTATTTAAAACCTAGCTATATAGTTTCCTAACATGCACCAACATAGTGTACAGAATGCTCATTAAGTAAAATTCAGTGAGCTGCTATTGTCAGCTCATGCCTGTCCTCTTGCAGATTTTGATTTTCAAGCAGCTCATTGGACTCGTCACCTCCTCTACAGAAGGTAAAAATGCTCCTAGGGAAGAAATTTCTGCCCTTGAGCACAACCTGCTGCATGACATCAGCTTCAGCCGGCACAAAACCAACCTGTGAATTACTAGATGTTTAGCTCAAGACAAGTCAAGGGGTGCTGCAAAGCCAATCCTTAAGGCAGCAGTGAAGTATAAAGTTGCAGCACCAAACCTGCCAGCAGTTGCCCTCAGGCACTCCAAACACATTAAAATACAGTTTAACCTTAAACCCACTGTACTTTCATTAAATCCTTCAGATCACTAAAGAACACAAGAACCTTCCATGACTTCAAGCTTAAAGCTGCAAGTGCTTTTGTTGTCCCAAAACCTATGTTCTTTCACCCAGTACACTAACAGCCACTCCACACCCACAGCAGAGCAGTTCCTTTATTGCAGGTTTGCGCAAAGGCAGGAACTAGATGGCCATCCACAAAGTCAGCTTTCCAAGTTGTGAAAACAGTCACTCTTTTATACAACCCAAATCAGCATAACAAACATGTTAATTTTCTATCAAGTTTCTACTGGTGATCACAACTTTAGTCCTAGAGCTACCTGGTCAAATAATTCCTCACTTTGAATTAAAGTGGCAGCAAACCTACTTTCTACTGCACTTGTTCGGGAGAGCTGCATCAGGGTCTGTGTGACCCACGAGTGTGATTTTTACTGCTACAGTGAGGCTATAACGAGGAGAGTTCAGCGAGGGGACCCAGATCATTGACAGCATCTTGATTAACATCTTCCTCAAACCTTAACAGCCAAGGTGCCCCTGCTTGTGAGTCACCAACCATCCCTTCTGCTGCTTAGGGAGGATTAAGTGTCTTTTAGCTGCCCAGTTCAACGTCCACAAGAAACACTTCGAGTTAGTGCAGCCCTAACGTGTTACTAAGTTAGAAGAACCTGACTTCGACAACTTCAGCTGCTACCTCTGAAAGAGCTCTCTCCTCCTTCCCACCTGCAGCCTTCCGAGAGGCCCAGACAACCCACCCAGACTGGAAGCGGCGCGTCGCAGCCCACCACCCCACCTCAGAGGAAGATACTCTGAGGGGGGCAGATGAAGCGTTTCGCTTCCAGTTCAGTGAGGAGTTCTGCTCCTGAAGGTGTCCCACCCGTGAAAGCTCCCGCCCCCTTTCACTCACCGCTGCAGCCCAGCCGTGCCGTGACAGCCCAGCGCTGCCGCCAGCCTCGCCCGCACGCCACGCCGCCCCAGCGCCGCCCATCCTTTAAGGACGCGGTGCCGCCTCGCGCACTGCCCTCCCCCCGCCTCCGCCGTGACGTCACTAGCGGGCGGGGCGCGAAGCCCCCGGCACCAAGCTCAACTGCCCCCGCCCCAATCCAGGGGCCCCGCCTCAGCACCTCCCGCCGTGGGGGCTCGTCCCGCAGCTTCCTCCCTCTCCTCCTTCCCCAATGACATCCTCAGGTGTCGGAAGGGTCTCTGTCAGCACCCCCGCGATGGCCTCAGCGCTCCGAGGAACTAACGGCGGGGGCTGGGTCGCCGCGCGGTTCCCCCAAAGGCGCCGGACACATCTGTCAGTGCAGATCCCAAACTTCCAGGCTCGGGGAAAGAGTCGCGTCGGAGGCGGTGGCACCGGGGGTCAAGACGGAAGGGGCAGGGATGAGCCCTAAGGGCCCAGCAGAAGCGCTGAGGCAGCCGTCCCGTTGAAAACCTCAGCTGAAGAGACACGGAGGTGGACGGGGCTGTCAGAAGGGGAAGGGACATGGAAACGCAGAGGAGCAGAAATCGGCTGGGGTTGGATGGGGCGAGATCACGGGCTGTCGGGGTAAAAGCTACAGGTTCTACTGAAAACCACGAAAATTATCAGAGGGCTGGAGCAATCTCTCTTACGAGGACAGGTTGAGAGAGTTGGGGTTGTTCAGCCTGAAAAGAAGGCTCCAGGGAGACCTTATAGCGACCTTCCAATACCTGAAAGGATGTTGGAATACGTTCTTATAACTTATAGGTATAAGAAGGCTGGGGAAGAAGTGTTCACAAGGGTATAGAACAGTAGGATGAAAGGTCATGATTTTAAGGTGGAAAAGGGAAGATTTAGGTTAGACATCGGGAAAAGGTTCTCTAATCTGAGGGTAATGGATCACTGCAACAGGTTGCCCAGAGAGGTAGTTGAAGCCCCAACCCTGGAGACATTCAAGATGAGTCAATGGAGGACTCTTCACAATCTGGTTTAGTGAGTGATACCTCTGCTTGTTGCAAAGGGGTTTGGACTAGATCACCTTCCAGCTCTATGGTTCTGTGATTCTATGCTGTGAACCCTCAGCTGAAGAGGAAAGGATCTGGAGTGTTTGTCTTCTGTAGGATAATCAGGACTTGGTAACGAGGTTAAAAAGTAAAACTTACCCTAGGACAGGCCAGTTGTTGTATTTGGAGTAGAGCTACAAAGGTATTTACAAAGCTTTGGAAGAAAATCCCAACACATCCATTACACTTACATAATCAACAGTCAAGAAAGATTAATTAAACCTGCACATACACACAGAGAGGAGCTGATCTTGTAGGATGAAACTGGAAAGCTCCTCTCAGCTGAGGTAACATAAACAGATGTGCCTTGGTTCACCAAAAAGCCAAAGCTGAGTGGGAATATGAGGTGGGTTGCTTGATTTAATCTAATTTTTGTTTGTCCTTCTTGAATCATTGGGATAAGTAACACAAAAAGAGCAATTTAAATTAAAGGGTAGTATTGACACAAGAACCAGATTCTAGGTGAGGTACCATCTTTTTGTGCAATGAGATAATCATAGAATCATGGAATGATGGGGCTTGGAAGGGACCCCTGGAGATCACCTAGTCCAACCCCACTGCTAGAGCAGGATCACCTACAGAAGAGCACACAGAATCACATCCAGCCAGTTTTTTAATGTCAACAGAAACAGAGACGTGACAACTTCTTTGAGCAGCTTGTTGCAGTCCTCAAGAATTCAGAACATCACAGGAGAGAGGAAGGGCAATAAAACTTACCTCATTTCAAGATGGAGCTAGGAAAGAAAATGTGTTATATGATTGTCTATGGTGGTACAGAGTTGTTTTTTCCTGCCTTTCTAAGTAAAGAGAAATAGAGAGCTCAAAAAGAAGTACTAGTAGAAATGTAGGTGTTTAATGATAACCAATATGGAAACGTCTCACTTGGAGCTTGAAAAAGTGCTTGGTCTCACTTCTTAAGATACGTCTTCAGCAATATTTGTGTCTCAAATAACATTATCTCATTATGATAACTGGTTATTTTGGGCAGTAAATATTCTGTTGCCCCATGGGCAAACAGGAATTAAATTACACATTGACAAAATTTTCCTAGTTGTAATATCCATTGGATGCCAGTAAAGGCAAACTACAGCACATACTGCTGTTTTAGATGTTAAAGTATTAATAGAAAGTGCACACACTATTTTTTTTTAAGTTCTTGTTTCACAGAAACTTTTGAAAAACCAAAGAGGTATCTTGATTCTTTCTGAGAGGATACCTTGGCTGTTTTCTGTCTTCTTCAATTTGTGGATCTTCAGTGTTTGTTAGTGGAAATGCAGCACTATCTGCAGTGAATTTAGACCTCCTGGCAATGCACTTGTTTGAAGTGCATTTCCTTGGTTCCATGGAAGGGGTCAGTGGAATTTTGAAAGGCCAGCTAAAGCCTGCTCATTCAGACTCCTGGATAAGTCACAGGAATAATGAGGAAAACGTCTTTGAATAATGAACATCTAGAATGAGTCCATTCACCCCTAATAAGATCCATCCTTCTGCTGTCCATCTACATGCAACTGTAACGTGCCATGAGGATGGAACACGTGGATGCATTTAGCCCACTGGTGAGATGCGATACTAAGAATCACGGTTTACTGCTTGGCTGCTGAAGGGGCTCTGACGTGGTCCCTTTATTTAGGGCTGACTTTCCCACTGTCTGCTGTAAATCTGTGTCTAGAGAGAAGTAACAGATGGTCCAAATCTTTGCAACCTGTCCATTCTCCAGGACAGACTAAGATACACACACATTCCTGCCAGTAGTAAGCAGCAGCGGCCAAAGTACCCCCCTGCTCTTGAACAACCACCATCTTGCTCTTCTCCCACAACCACTCCATCTCTCATCTCCAACAGTGTCCCCACTGACTCCTCTCAATCAGGGGAAAAAGAGCCTGGGATCTGCCCAAACAGAGGCACATAACGAGTCTTATGAACACATGTTCATTTTAACCCAGCAAATAGGGCAGCAAATTTGGCAGAAATAACACACTTGGAAACCTCTAAGTCAGCTCAGTGACCTGGCCCTGTCAGATTAGTTTCCTTACATGATGCATTGCTGAACATAGTGTCATTATTAATATTGATTGCTGCAGCTGTTTAAACCATAAAAGGAAGCAGAGTTATTAATACCCAGTAGTAGCAGCTGTCAAGCTTTATCCTGTAATTGAGCATCAAATCTGCTATTGGGAAACTCTTCTCTTTTGTCTGATACATGGCATAACTGCGTGTCTGCAGATGCTGAGGATGTGGAGACAGGTAGACACATCCCACCCACACAGGACTATAGTGAAATGCTGATCAAGAGTGAGCCCCTTTCTATGTCTGCCGGAAGATCAGCAGTCTTTCCTCCCAATACTTGGATAAAGGTAAGTAGCATGAAGTCCAGTATGGACACACAGAGTGTACTCATGCAGGGAACAGCAGCTAAATTTCCCACTAAAAGCACAGTGGCAGCTGGGAAGCTCCTGCTCCAAAGCATGAGATACTACCATGAAGGCCTTCCCAGCTGAGACCAAGTTGTGAGCACAGCAAAAACTGAGAGTCACTCCTTCTCCAAGTGATAAGAAATGACACCAGCCTATTTCACCAGCAGGACCTGTGCAAAGCAGGAGCTCCATGCTCCTGCCGTGTGTAGGTGTGAGAAGGACACAGAAACCTAGAGTCACTGTCTGTCATTAATGTTGAAGATGTCACTACCTATTAGTCCTGCCACTGCTTTGCTGGAAGCTCGGGCTATGGTTCTTCTCTTATCATAGAATCATAGAATGGGCTGGATTGAAAAGAACCCCAAAGATCATCTAGTTCCAATCCCTCTGCCATGGGCAGAGACACCTCCCACTAGACCATGTTGGTCAAGGCCCCACTCAATTTGTCCTTGAACACTTCCAGGAAGGGGGCATCCACAACCTCCCTGGGCAACATGTTCTTGTGCCTCACCACCCTCACAGTGAGGAATTTCCTCCTAATGTCTAATCTAAATCTACCCTCTTCTAGCTTAACAAAGCTGAAATCCTCTTCTCTTATGTACATACCCAAAACTGCTTAAAATCCTATGGAACAGAGACACTCAAAGGTGTGACAAACTACACTGGCCAAATTCTCCTGGCAAGGAAGAGGTGGTTACACAGTAGCAGGGTAGACACATACTGAGATGGAATGCACTTGCTGGAGTCAGTGGGTAGTGGACCATCATCTGACTTGTTTTTCCCTTGCACCTGAGCTTGCCCCAGTTGCTTAATTAGTCACAGGGTTTCCTGGAACCTGGGGGAGAACTGTCAAAAACGTTGGTGGTGTAAGAGAATACAAAGGCTGATAGGTAGAGGAGAAGGTGGGGGGAGAGCAAAGATTTGCAAATCAGACTGAGAAAGAAAATATTTACTCTAATTTGGGTGTTGTGAGCAGATTCAGGACATGTGGCCTCAGGCTGCAGGTGGCAAACACAGCAAAGAGGAGTACAGCGAAACAGTGAGGTTGTTCAGAATGTGCAGCCTCAGTCATGAGAAGTTCTTAGGTTCTGAGCTGGGCATGGGCTCAGCCTCACAGATTTTGTACTTTCCCCCACTACTGCTTTTCACTTTGAAACAGCATCTTTTTCATATTTCCTCATCTTCCATGGTTCTAGGAACAAGTGCAGAGGAGTGTAACAGTCACATTATGACTGGATCAGCCTTCGGCAGTCTGCATCTGTAGCCCTTCTTGTCAGCTCTTCTTGTTTTCAGTTGCAGATGACACTGTTTGCCCTTGCAAATCCACAGATTTGAAGATTCACAGAGATTATTAATTGCCTCTTAATACTCATATAATCCCTGGGTAATACAATCCTGCTGTAACACTCATAGCCCCTTCAGTAAATTGCATGTGTCTGCAAACTTTCTTCAGGTCACTCAGGAGATGAGTAATCAAGTGTTTCCCCATGGTAGGTTAGAATCAGGGAGGTGGTTGAATCACCCTTCTTGGACAAGTTTAAAAGTCACGTATACACAGAGCTTAGGAACACCGTTTAGTGATGGCCTTGTGCAGTTAGGTTAATGGTTGAACTCTGTGATCTTGAAGGTCTTTTCCAACCTTCTAGGTTGGAATTTTCTAAATTCTATGATGCTAAGAATAGTGGGTTGCTGCAATTGCTACACAATTAAATATCCATATACAATATGATCTGGTTTTAATTTCCACTGTCTTTCTTTTTTGTGCTTTTTTTCCCCCTTGACAGTTTATAGGGATTGTTGCTGAAAAGCTGTGATGGTTTTTCATAGACCTTTTGTTTCTGGCTGTCAGCAGTGGCAACTGGTGGTTTGGCACAGATAATGCAGTTACATAGTTTAGAATGATCTAACTGAGAGCTATATGCAATCACACCCTTTTCTTTGGGTCAGGTTTATATGATTTAAAATTAATCCATTCGAAAAGGGGACTGGCCTTTGGCTGGAGCAGCTTGCCAGCCAGGCCATCACACAATCACAACAATCACATAGACACTAGAGGGTGGGGAGGCAGGGTAACAGCAAACATTGAGCTGCAGTGGAGTGGCACTCACAAAAACCTTGGGGTCCACCTCAACTACAAAGAGCCATTCTGGTCTGCTGAGTGGGTCACCAGCAGCGCAGGAAAACTCTCCAGCTCTGGAAGCTTTTGTCCCACTGTCCATTTGCCAGGGTGGCTGACAACGGGTAGATGCTGGCACTGGTGAAAGAGTTCTTGAAATGCACACAGGTAGCATCCTTATCAGGATCTCTGTGGTGGCCCTTCTCTTGTCCAGAGCAATAGCTGCTCCCTAGTACCCCAGCTCCATCCACCTCTCTTGTGGAAAAGGGATAACCATCTCTCATCCCACCAGCTTTCAGTCTTACCTTATCAGGTCTGAAGTGATAGCCCATCTCAACTCCTATGCGGCCAGTACACATCCTGCAAGGCTGCCAGAGGCCCTTGCAGATGGCTTTTGCAACAGTTTTATCTACAGCTGTCTCACACAGAGCTGCACTATTAATAGTCATCCTGGTGACACTGGGGTTCTCAGGCTCTTATCTAGTGCGGAAGAGGTAGGGTGAGGTTACTGTCCCACAGGAGGATGTAGCTTGACTGTAGCTCTTTCTAAAGAAATGTGACATTTTATTTCTGCTGGGAAACTTGCAGTCTGACGTATGCTGGGAAAAGCTGCAGCTACGTAGTAGAGATCCCTTTGGGCAAAAAGGCTTGAGAAAGAAGTGAAGTGTTGGTTGTCTTTGGAGACAAGAAGGAAAAGCTAAGACTGCTGATGTGTTGCATGGTAGGTAATGCTTAGCACAGGTGTCCTGCTAAGAGCTAAGGAGGACTATCAGCATCTACAGCAGAAAAACCATAGAATGCTTTGGATGGGAAGGCACCATTACAAGTCATCTAGTCCAGTCCCCCTGCAGTGAACAGTGACATCTCCAACTAGAGGAGGTTACCTAGAGCCCTGCAGAACCTGGCCTTGAACCTCTTCAGGGATGGAATCTCTACCACCTCTTTGGGTAACCTGCTCCATTATTTCATCACCGTTACAGTAAAAAAAGTCTTTCTTGTATCTCCATTAGTTTAAAACCTCTGCTCCATTGTTTTCAAGCCATCACGCTTTGTCCTGTCACAACAGGCCCTACTAGAAAGACTGTCCTCATCTCATCCTTCTTATAGCCTTCAAGTACTTTGAAAGGCTACAAGCACTTGAGTGCTTTGTCTTCTTTCACCTTAGAATAGACCTGAACCTTATGGTGGGCAGAGAAAAAGTGACTGCACCAAGGTTTCTGTATTGCTTCATAGTCTTCAATGGTGTCACATGGACACCCTTGGAATCAAGGAAGAACACCAGAAGGTGTGATGAATATTTTGGTGCTGAATGCAAGTGATAGCTCAGTTAATGAGAAGAGAATGGAATACAAAACTAGATTTATTTACAATTCATGGTTTGTAGTTAAATTACTTGTTGCATGAGAGCTTTGGAGTGGGGCAGTTTTCAAGGTGGGCCAGGTATTGGATTCTCAGTGGCAAGAGCCTATTCAGATGTTTCAAATGAGGCCAGGAAGGAATTATTTTGTCTGGCTTCCAGTTTAGGCTGCAGTGGGAAGCATAACTAGTTCATAACATGTGTAACAAAAATGTTCACAGGGATGCAAAACCTGTAACTTTAAAAAGATGGTTGCAGTTTGAGTCCTGAGAGAGAAGCCTCCACCTAGAAAGAGTTGAGGCTGGCTGCTGCCAGCTTTCTTCTCTGTGCCAATAGCGCTACCATTTAGGTGGATGTGGCCACGTAACAGAGTGAGGAGGGGGTTGGTGCCCCAAGTAGCAGGTGATAGGACTAGAGAAAATGGCTGTACGTTGCATCAGAGGACATTCAGATTGGATATTGAGAATAATTTCTTCACTGAAAGGGATGGTAGACATTGGAATAGGCTGCCCAGGACAGTGGTGGAGTCACCATCACTGGAGCTATCTAACGGACACGTAGATGTCCTGAGCAATCTGTTAGAGACGTCCCTGCTTGTTGTAGGCAGGTTGGACTAGATGAACTTTGGAGGTCCCTTCCAACCCACACATTCTATGATTCTGTGATTCTGTGAGTCTATGTGGTGCAGAGAGCAATGACCTCGTTGTGACTTGGGAATGCTAAGTTCATGGTTGGACTTAATGATTTTAAAGGTCTCTTCCAGCCAAAGAGATTCTGTGATTCTCTCAAGTTGGGTTTTCGAGGTGATCTATCTGAAACTATTCTATCCCCCACTGTAGGCCGCACTGAAGCGAACTCCAGGCACCCATCTCAAAACAGCAGCCCACTGACTCCATAGAGAAACCAGTTCCTAGTAAACCACTCTGAGATAGTTGTTTCTACGTCGTCTCCAAAGTGAAAAACAAGAAAGTTCATGCAAAACACACACACACAGAGCAGCAAAGGTAGGCTTCAAAGCCACAAGATTAGCTTAAAAAAATACGGGGATTTTGATGACAGCGTATTGGGAGATTCTTTAATTACATGTATTTTTCCGGGCGTTTGTAAGCAGACAGGGCAAGGCAGTGTAAGACCCCTCAGTTTCACAAAGGACAAGGCAAGACAGACACTCCTGGACATGGGGGTTACTGCGCCGGTGCTCACAGACATGACAGGGTTATTACGGAAATCACCGATTAAATATTGGTCAGGGAGAGGAAGCAGTGCCCTGCCAGCAGGCTTCAGCCCTGCTTTGGCTCCCAGTGGGGACTTCCAAGCCGCCACCGCTCCTAAGCTGACCCAGCCGCCCGACCCCTGCTCAAGCCGCCCTTCCCGGGCGGCTCCCGGCTGTCCCCTGGCGGCGTGGACAGAGCGGCCGCGCGGGCCCCGCCACCCGCGTATCAACGTCCTTCCTGTGGGCAGGCGCCGCGCTGGGAGAGGCGGTCGCGGTCCCGCCATGTTGGGGGCGGTCCCAGAGCTCAGTGACTGCGACCCTGTAGTCATGTCGGCGGCTGCGAGTGGCCGGGGCAGCGGGATGGTGCCGGTGCTGCCGGGGCTTTACGTAGGTGGCGCTGAGTCGTGCTCGTCGCCAGAGTCTCTGGTGGCGGCAGGAGTGGTGGCGGTGCTGACGGTGGACGCGGAGGAGCCGCCGGCGGTTCCGGGGCTGCGGGCGATGCACGTCCGGGCGCTGGACGAGCCCGGCGCCGACCTACTGAGCCGCCTGGACGACTGCGCCGCCTTTATCGGGACGGCGCGAGCTGCAGGCGGGGCTGCCCTCGTTCGCTGGTGAGAGCCGGGGCCGCGGGGACCCGCCGATCACCTTCCCGGCCGCGCTCTTCACGGCCTGCCCGGTTCTTCTCTTGCAGCCAGGCTGGGGTGAGCCGCAGCGTGGCGGTGGTCACCGCGTACCTCATGAAGACGGAAGGGCTCGGCTGGGAGGAGGCGTACGCCGCCGTCAAGGCCGCCAGACCAGACGCCGAGTGGGTCCCCGTCCCCCTCCCGCCGTGAGTCGCTCCCCGCCTGCCCGGCAACCCGTCACCCTGCTCTCCTTTCGCCCCGCCGCAGGATGAACCCGGGTTTTCAGAGGCAGCTGAAGCTCTACGAGGCCCTGGGCTGCTCAGTGGACACCAGCAGCGCCTTGTACAAGCGATACCGGCTGCAGATGCTCACGGAGAGGTTGCCTGGTAAGTGGCAGGAGGAGGCAGCGTAGACCTTGAGCCGGAGCGGGTGCTTGGGGTGAAGCTTGGGGCAGTCTGCTTAGAGGGACCAGTTCGCCCTCTGCCTTCACTTTCTGTTTAATTAACAACATAAAGCAGAATGTAATTGTTTTACCACTGTTAAAGCCAAAGCCTAGATCACAATTCCTGGTGTTATGCCAGTCCCCATTTTAGGGATGGTGGGATAAGGCTCTTTCGTGTTTAGCTATCTGGTGAAACTGCTAAGTGGGCAAACCGTTGCAAAGAAGGTGGCTTCTGTTTGCCTTGCCTGGGGCAGAGACACAGTGCTGTCTTGTCCCACAGAAATGCGTTAATCTGATTCACAACTTAATTCATGCTGACCCCTCTGCAGAACTTCAGGACTTGCCCCAAGAAGTGTTTGCTGTTGATCCAACCAGCATAGGTCAAACTCCAAACACAGAGGTTCTCTACAGGTGCAGGAAATGCAGGTACCAAACCTTTTATATTTCTCCATACAATATTGAAATTAACTCCAAACAGCTACTCTAAATCAATGGGCTGTTGCTATTATCAGGGCAGGAATGAGCTCTGGCCTGTTTGTGTACCATGGAGCTGGGTGTACCACAGGCAGATGTAATTCTGCTTGGCTGTGGGAAGCTCCTTGCTCTGAAGCTTCTAGTTTTGTTTTTGACAAATGAAACTTCTGGTAGGTTTTGGGGTTTACTGTATTTTAACTACCTTATATGGGTCACTTAGAGTAACTTGAATAATCCTATTTTCCTAGGTGTTCAGATACACAAGCGTAAAGTTTTAGTAGGCAGGACTTGTTTAGAGAGAGTGCCATACAAAATACAGCACATGGCTGTGGGGCAGAGCCCAAAACTACACAAAAGCTGGATTTGTTAGGAAGCATCCCTGAATGGAGATGGGGCCTGCTGACCTTCTAGACTAAATAAAGTAGGATTTGTTATCCTGTTCAGTTACTTACTGGCAAGAGTTTATGGCCCTCTTTTCTATTGTCTATAGATTTCCTCAGTAAAAACCTAACTTATTTTTTCCCATTTTGTTGTGGTGGACAGGCGTGCTCTGTTCCGTAGCTCCAGCATTTTGTCCCATGCAGAAGGAAGTGGACCAACAGCCTTTGCCCACAAAAGGATGACAGACTCTGCTCAGCTTTGTGCTGATGGCCGTGAAAAGTGTACCTCTTACTTTACTGAGCCCGTGCAGTGGATGGAGCCAGTGTTGCTTGGAGTAATGGAAGGACAGGTGAAGTAGAACATAATTTCATCTTTATTAATTTTATGTTCCCTGATGTGAAAGACTCCACGAAAGGACCTGGGTCTTCTGGCTTTTCTGCTGTGGATTTTGCAGCTTGTGAGCAGATTCTTAAAATTCCCTTTTGTAGGGAACAAGCCCTGTCCAGTCCTCTGGCTACTCTGCTGCTTGTTTTTAGTAGGAAAAAAAGTTTGTGGGACTTAGAAAACCTGTTGTGGCCTCAAGTTGACAGTCTTTCTGGAGACTGACAAAACTGTCCTAGAACCACAACAGGTCCAAGCAGCTGCATTTCCACTCCGTCCCATGTGTCAGCACAGCTGTCTGCTGCACCGTAGGGCTGAAGAGCCATGACAGGTCAGTGCTTCTATGTGTTTTTCAGCCCACTTTCTTCCTGTTGTTACAAGGGGAGTTGGCTCAGCGCAGTTTGTCACAATTTAACATACCACAGAACTAAGTTTTCAGGACTGTGCCTTAGAGTGGGTCATGTGTTTTAATTTGCAGCTTCTGTGTCCCAAGTGCACATCAAAGCTGGGCTCCTTCAGCTGGCGAGGAGATCAATGTTCCTGTGGCCGCTGGGTGACTCCTGCCTTCCAGATCCACAAAAGTCGCGTGGATGAGGTGAGGACGCTGCCAGCTGGAAACTTACAGACAGCCAAAACCTGAACTTGTCACCTCCCTTGACGGGTTTCTTGATGTCCAGAGAACTCCTGGCTAGTCTTTGGTTGCCAGGAGTGAGCCTGTGTAGTGCTGTGGAATTACCTGAGCACATGCTCTGTTTGAGCTTGCTGTATCTCTAGTTAATATATAGAAAAGAGCAAGACACTTTCTTCAAAAAGGTGTTATACAGTGATAATTATTTCAAAAAATGCCTGAAAACAATGGTTTTAGTGTATTCTCCATCTGTTGCTACGTACAGACAGATAAGACTTAATTTAAATCAATTTTATTTGCATTAACGTCAACAATTTTTTTTAAGATTTTTGTTTTTTTACACAATTTCCAGCAACATACATTATGAAATATACAAGATAAATTACGTGGTGGAGCTCTGCCAATCTTTTAATTCCTCCCACAGCTGTGGAGGGAAGACTTGCAGGACACCATGAATATTGGAATCTCAACACTGAAACCAGACACAAAACAAAACAAGACAAAAATATATATGAAACTCTTTGAATTGGTCACACTTCATGGCTAGGGTACAGCACAGTAAGTATTAGAACTGAATTATCTTAGACATAGAATCATAGAATCATCATGGCTGGAAAGGAGCTCCAGGATCATAAAGTCCAGCCTTCATCCCAACATCTCCCTAACCCCTAGACCATGGCCTTAAATGCTAGATCTACTCATTTTTTAAACACCTCCAGGGACAATTATTCTGCCACCTCAATGGGCAGCCTGTTCCAGTGCCCAGCAACTCTCAGGAAGGAACTTCTTCCTAATATTCAATCTAAACCACCCTGATGCAACTTGAGGCCATTTCCCCATATCCTATCATTAGTAATTTGGGAGAAGAGACCAGCACCAGCCTCGCTACAACCTCTTTTTAGGTAGTTGTAGAGAGCAATAAGGTCTCCTCTCAGCCTCCCCTTTTCTAGACTAAATAACCCCAGTTCCCTCAGCTGCTCATCATAGGGCTGTTTTCCAGACCCCTCCCCAGCCTTGTTGCCCTTCTCTGGACCTGCTCGGCCCCTCAGTGTCCTTATGCTGTGGCACCCAAAACTGGATACAGTACTAAAGGTGTGGTCTTGTGAGTACAGAGCGCAGGGGTACCATCACCTCCGTACTTCTGCTGGTTACACAGGTCTTGATCCAGGCCAGGGTGCCGTTGGTCTTCTTGGCCACCTGGGCACCCTGCTGGCTCCTGTTCAGCTGCTGTCAACCAACACTCCCAGGTTCTTTTCCGCCAGGCAGCCACTCCTCCCTAAGCCTGTAGCACTACTGGGGGTAGTTGTGACTGAAATGTAGGACCCGGCACTTGGCTTTGTTAAGCTTGATCCCACTGGCCTCAGCCCATTGCACCAGCCTGTCCGAATCCCTCTGTAGCACCTCTCTACCCTCAAGCAGATTGACACTTCATTTGATGTCATCTGCAAATTTACTGAGGGAGCATTTGATACCCTCATCCAAGTCGTTAATAAAGATGTTAAACAAGACTTGGTCCCAACACAGCCCTGAGGGACACTGCTTGTGACTGGTTGCCAAATGGATTTAACCCCATTCACCACAACTCCGGACTCAGCCATCCAGTCAGCTTTTAACCCAGTCAAGAGTCTAAGCCATGAGCTGCTGGCTTCTGCAACAGAATGCTGTGGGAAACTGTCAAATGCCTGACTGAAGTCAGGCAGATAACATCCACTAGGTGGGTCAACTGATCATAGAAGCAGATCAGGTTGGTTAAACAGGATCTGCCCTTCATGAACCCATGTTGGCTGGGTCTGATCCCTATGTGGTGCTGCACCTGCCATGTGATCACCCCCAAAATGAACAGTTCTATAATCTTCCCCAGTACCGAGGTCAGGCTGACAGGCCTGTAGTTCCCCAGATCTTCCCTTCTGCCCTTCTTGTAGGTGGGCAGCACATTGGTAAGTTTCCAGTCATCCAGGACCTCCCCGTTAACCAGGACTGCTGATAAATGATGGAGAGAGGCTTGGCAAGTTCCACCAGCTCCCTTGGCACTCTCAGGTGGATCTCATCAAGCCCCACAGACTTGCAGGTGACCAGTTGGCTTAGTAGGTCATACATTACTATTTCCTGGATAATAAGAGGACTACACTGATCTCAAACCCTATCTTCCAGCTCAGGAGACTGAATACCATGAGGATAACTGGTCTGACTACTAAAGACTGAGGCAAAGGCAGCATTTAGTAATTCAGCCTTTTCCTCGATAATGGTGTTTCCCCTTGCATCCAGTAAAGAATGGAGACTCTCCTTGGCTCCTTTTTTTGTTGTTAACAAAAAGTGTCTTTACAAATATATTATCTCTTGCAGTGGTGGGCAGGCTGAGTTCTAGCTGAGCTTTTGTCCCACTAATTCTGCATGACCTAGCTAAACCCCTATGCTCTTCTTGAGTAGCTTGCCCCTTCTTCAAAGGTCGTGAACTCTCCTCTTAAGTGGTAGCAGATGCTCCCTGTTCAGCCAGACCAGTCCTTTTCCTGACAGTTTGTCTTACTATGCATGGGGACAGCCTGCTCCTGTGCTTTTAAGAGCTCCTTCTTGAAGAAAATCCAACCTTCCTGGGCCTCCGGGACTGTACAGAATCACAGAATGTTAGAGGTTGGAAGAGACCTTGAAAGATCATCTAAGTCCAACCCCCTGTGCTGGAGCAGGGTAAGCCTACAGTACTGTCTCAAGATGTCCTACATGGGGCTTGAACCCATGATCCCAGGGATTCAGAGTCCCATGCTCTACCAACTGAGCCAACCAGATACCCCAAGGGACTTTCTCAGCCAGTGTTCTAAACAGGTTGAAGTCTGCTCTTCAGAAGTCCATGGTAATATTTCTGCTGCCTCCTCTCTTTATTTGTCCAAGTATTGAGAACTCTATCATTTCATGGTCATTATGCCCAAGATGATCTCTGACCACCACATCATCCCCCAGTCCTTCCCTGTTTGTAAACAGCAAGGCCCTTCCTCTGATGGGTTTGCTGCTAGCTGAGTCAGGAAGTTATCTTCCACACACTCCAGGAACCTCTTGGACTGTTTACTCTCTGCTGTATTATATTTCCAGCAGATGTCTGGTAAGTTGAGGACCCCCACAAGAACAAGAGCTTATGACTTTGTGACTTCTGCTAGTTGTTCTATAGAACAACTCATCAACCTTGTCATCCTGGTCAGGTGGTCTGTAACAAACTCCCAACAGGGTATCTACCTCATTGCCCTTCCTCAACTTTACCTATCAATATTCCACTGCACCATTGCACTTGTTGACTTCCATGCAGTCAAAACACTCTAATACAGACAGCCACCCCACCACCCTCTCTATCTTGTCTATTCTGTTTGTAGAGCTTACAACCATCCACTGCAGCACCTTATGACAGTCATCCCCCCATGTTTCTGTAATGCTGACTACATCATAGCTGTTGTGGTACACAATGGCTTCTGGCACCTCCTGTTTGTTGCCCATGCTGCATACATTAATATAGATGCACTAGAGCTGGGGCTAACGACTTAATTCCCAAGAATGGCCTGTCACCATTAGGCTCAACTCTAGGTGGCCCAGTTTTATCCCCTTCCCCCTTTGAACCTAGTTTAAAACCCTTTCAGTCCACTCTGTCAGCTCAGATGCAAAGATTCTTTTCCCCCTTTGAGACAGATGAACTCCATCTGTTGCCCAGACCCCACACAGTGTAACGTTCCCCATGTTCAAAAACCCCAAACTTCTGTTGATGGCACCATCCTCTCAGCCACATGTTAATCAGACGAGTCTTCCTCTTTCAGTATTCTTCCCTGCCACTGAAGGAATTGAGAATACCACCTCGGCTCCTGAGCTCTTGAGTGATTTCTCCAGAGCCCTGATGTCTTTTTAGATTTCTCTCCTTAACATCATCACTACCAGCCTGGATAACTTTACACCTTCCGTAAAGTTTATAACATCCTCTATTTAAAGAGACAGAACAGTTTGTAACATCCTCTATTTAAAGAGACAGAACAGTTTATAACATCCTCTGTTTAAAAGAGACAGAACATCTGGTTTCTAGCATGAAATGCTACACAGCACAGTGGTGAAGGGTACAAACAATGAGGAATCCAGCAAGGGCTCGGATGGCGACTACTCATTCACACATGCTCATTGGTAAAATAAGCAAAGTACACCAAAAGTTCAGTGACCTGTAAACGTAACCATTCACTACCAGAACATCAGCTGGAGTAGTTTCTTTTGGGAGAACCAAAAGTAGTTAATCCTTTAAAGTTTCTCCCTGACAAAAGAGTGAGTTGATACTCTAATGGAAGTGGCAGCATTTGGTCCGTAGCACAAGATCCCTTTGCGTCAGCACTGTTCAAAGCTGGCAACTGGTAGAAACAGTTCAGTGCAGAATTAATGCTTACATAGCCAAGCCACTGCTGCAGCATCACCAACAACAGCCACTGTTTTCTGACCACAACAAAGCAGTAGATGTCTGCTGGAAGCTGTATGGACAGAGTGCTGCACAACCAGGCAGCACCAGGTGCCACCTGAGACAAGCAAGAGGAAGCAACTGGAGAGGATGGCAGAGATTCCCTCTGCAGCAATGGTACATGTGAGTGCTGGGCTCTGGGAGTTTGACAGTAAAGCTGCCCTATGCTTACTCCTCACATCACACTAGTTTTGCCAATAAGCAAGCCCAAGACACAGTAGTTGCGGCTGTGACAGTGTTTCCAGTGCAGAAGACCAGAGTTACTGATTTCTCTTTCATTGTAATCAACAAGGCAGAAGTAAATAACATTTTGTACTTATCAGCCTTCTCCCCTGTTCATCCCCTGCCCCCAGTTCAGCATCATACATTCCTCTTACTTGAGAACTGGGGACCTTCTGTGCCACCACTGACAGGCTACATGAGCACAGGTAGGGGAGGAAGGCTAAGCAGCAGCTCCCCTTTCCTTAGCATGACTTGACTATTGTGCTGGGAGGTAACTGAACTGGCAGATACAGCACCACCAAGGACCGACCACGCTCCTGGTCTGCACATGTGGCATCACTATAACTCACCGTCTGTGCCCTTCAGTACACAGCAGCATTCACAGGCTTCACAAACCAAAGCAGCTGAGTGTCATTAAATTTTACGTGCTGAGTAAGAGGCAAGAAGGTAATATTTTGCTGGAAGCTGAGCACCTATGGCTTTGATTTTAGCTGATGCCGAGTCCAACAGTTACTAAGCAGGAAAACAAAATTCTGTTTCTCCAGTGTACAGAAGTATACTGACTGCTTGTATGTGCTCATCTTCTAGTTAGCCCCTTCTTGGGGCAATCCAGAACTACTATATTTCAATAAGACTAAGCTGAGGGATAGAACAGTGAAGAATTTTTGGTTGTATCAACACATTATCAGAATACAGTCAGAAATCCTGTTCAACAGGGAGTTCTACAATGCAATAGTCACTTAGCAAAGTGCCAGATGTAAATGCCCTGCCGTTGCCAGCTCAGAATGTACCGCATGACTGCATGAAGATCTACACCTCCTCTGCTGGTACAGCTCAGCTGGTTACATCTCAAGGTGAAAGACTGGTTACCAATAGAGCTGGGAGAGGCAAGGTGAAGGTTTTCCCACCCTAGAAGTGTACAACAGCATTTCCTCACTCAGCCAGGCCCATTCACACATCACTTGCATTTCAGACACGCACAGCAATGCCAAACACAAACTAAGAGGAATGTTTTGTAAGGATGCTCTCTGAGTATGAACAGGGAAAACATCAAGCTATTTATCAAGTACTGTTGCATCATTCTTGTAAGGTAGGAAAGCAGAGGAGTTGAGATGAGGAACTGAGAGGACAAACTGAAGTGGTCACAGAGGTTGAGTCTAGTCTTCCAGACTGCGAAATGCATTCTGCATATCCTCAAACAGTTGAGCGTAGTCTGCCTTGATTTTTGTTTCACCATCTTTGACAGGGTCCTGAAAGACAATGGAACACATGAGCATATCTGTCAGGAAAGCCTCATGTAATTAGGACAACTCTGCTTTGCCAGTGCTGTACCTTTTAACCTTAGGATTCACACATACTAGCTGCTTAGCAGGCATTGCAGCTCCATCCCCACCTCCTGGCTGTCTCACCAATAGCCACAATCTTACCATCTTTTCACATTCAGTGAGCAGGTAGAACACATAGGAGGCAGAGAAGCTTTTTCATGGTTAATTTGTATTACCGTGATATGTATCAACATACCTTGAACTTCATGGAGGTAAGTCTGTAGAGGATTTCGCTCATGTTCTCTCGGATGATGGACCACGTGATCTTATTGTCACTCTGAGCTGTGGTTTCTACAGCACGGCGTGCCATGTCGTAAAATGCTATCATATTGGAAAGCATTCCCACTGTTTTATAAAAAGGACAGAACCTGGTGGAACAGAAGAGGATCTGTCAGGCATCTTGGAAGAGTTACTGAGACTGGCCTTTGCTCCTGCCTTCACAAGACCTGTGAACTCTCATCCAACAGACAGAGAGCTGGCCTGCTTTCCTGCTGGTACTTATGATACATATTGTCAAGGGAGAGAGACTGCCTCTGACAGGTCCTATATTTTAAAACAGGCTAAGACAATCATCCTGAAGTGAGGTTTATGAAGCAGCACCCAAACACTGGACAAACAACAAAAACCAGGAACCACTACTGTACAAGTCTCAAATTCCAATCTGTGCCAATGCTAATGAGAAAGGAAAAACAGAGCAGTAAATGAAATTCCTCCTTCCTGTTTTGTCCCCTGCTCATGGGAGCAGGTTTTCTCCAAACAGCTTGAGACAAACCAAAAGCACTGCAAGTTTCTTTGCTCCCAGAAAAGGGAATGTTTCTATGACAAAAGCACTCCTCCCTTGTAGGAGAACTGCTAACAGAGCTAGCGCTGAGCAGCGCTCTGGACAACCCAGCACAGAGCCAAGAACAGCTGTCAGGTGCCTCTGAGAATGGCCTTGGAGGCCTCAGCAAGGATGATAAGCAAGCAAACCAATTATAGAGGAATGTTAACCAGACTGTGGGAATCAGAGGATGGGGCCGTGTTTGGGAAAGCTGGAGGGGCTGTCCGATCAGGTGCGGGAAGGAACTGAGTTGTGTAACCTAACCAATCTTGAGCTTGGCTTTTGCAATATGTATGAACCTCATTAAGAGCTGTATAAAAGAGCTTGGATTTCGTTAATAAACGACTGCTAGATCACGTTGATCTGTTGTGCAGCCCCTTCTCTCGGCACTCCCTCACAACAGAAAGGTCCATTTTAATGGGTAAATACTTGACATGAGGGTACCTCATTATTATCTGTGCACTACACCATGCTATTTCCTGTGCTTCCCTAATGCATACAAGCACATCTGCCCTAGGAACTTGAAGGTGCACACACCATATCATCTGTGATGTACATCTGTGTTATTTGAGACGACCTGATGTAGCTGGGCTGAGGAGTGAGATGAAGTACCAGCTGTTAAAACACAAGGATAGTAAGAAAAGAAGCAAAGCAGACAGGAATAATAAGCACTGCACTAGGAAGAAAACCTAGTTTAGTGAGGTTTTTTGATGGATCAAACTTTAAAAAATTATTTAACTGAAAGCAGATACTTGCAGTATTTCATGCATTGCTATAGTAGACAGGAAGACACTGGGTGTTGACTATCAAAATACAGTGATTGTCTCCTTCTCCAGAGGACAGGACATGCTATTGTAAAAATACCAGCTCTCTGAGTATGACTGCATTTGAAAAGCATCTGCACTGCTTGGGTAAACCAGAAAACACTGTTTGATGGCGTAAGCACAGCTCTTTCCTTTTATTTATGACAAGTAAAATTAATGTCTGCTCTGATTTGTTTCTAAATAAAAGTGTCTAAATCCAGACTAAATGGGACCAAGAGGGCAGAGTGGAGAGTCAGATCTCACCTGTCATAAGGTGTATAGCCATTCTGTTGCAAAAAGTCATCTTTTATCAGCTTGGCAACCTCCAAGGTAATTTTATCTGTTTCTGCCAAGGAAGCCTAGAAAAGTAATATATGCTGTTAGTTTAGTGCTTAAATCCACGAGGAAATAGTATGTCCTGGCCAAGAACCATTATCTTTCAGTACCGTTTTCTTCACAGAATCATCATGGCTGGAAAGGACCTCCAGGATCATCGAGTCCAACCTTTATCCTAGTATCTAACTGCTAGACCATATCCCTAAGCGCCGCATCCACTCGTTCCTTAAAAACCTCCAGGGATGGTGACACCACCACCTCCCTGAGTAATCCATTCCAGTACCTAACCACCCTCTCAGTAAAGAATTTCCTTCTAACATCCAATCTAAACCTCCCCTGATGCAACTTGAGGCCATTTCTCCTTGTTCTATCATCACTAATTTGAGAGATGAGACTAACACCAGCTTTGTACAACCTCCTTTAAGGTAGTTGTAGAGGGCAATAAGGTCCCCTCTCAGTCTTCTCTTCTCCAGACTAAACAACCCCAGCTCCCTCAGCCTCTCCTCACAGGGCATGCCCTCCAGCCCCTTCACCAACTTGGTTGCCCTTCTCTGGACTCGCTCTAGCACCTCAATGTCCTTCCTGTACTGTGGTGACCAAAACTGGACACAGTACTCGAGGTGCGGTCTCACGAGTGCAGAGCATAGGGGCACA
>VXBP01005701.1:435664-470041 GCA_013400115.1 Rhinopomastus cyanomelas | reverse complement strand
GAGCTCAGCCCATCTCTCCAGCCTGTCCAGATCCCACTGCAGAGCCTCCCTACCCTCCAGCAGATCGGCACTTGTGCTCAATTTTGTGTCATCCGCAAATTTACTGAGGGCGCACTCGATCCCCACATCTGATAAAGATATTAAACAAGACTGGTCCCAAAACTGAGCCCTGAGGGACACCGCGTGTGACTGGCCACCAACTGGATTTCACACTGTTCACCACCACCCTCTGGGCTTGGCCATCCAGCCAGTTTCTAACCCAGCGAAGAGTCCTCCTGTCTATGCCATGAGCTGCCAGCTTCTCCAGCAGAATACTGTGGGAAATGGTGTCAAATGCCTGACTGAAGTCCCACCCTCTTAAGATGACTTCCAGATGAATTTTGTCTTTCAGGTATTTCTCAGAATCAGAGAACATTAGGGATTGGAAGGGACCTAGAAAGATCATCTAGTCCAAGCCCCCTGCCACAGCAGGATCACCTAGACCAAGTCGCACTGGAGCATATCCAGGTGGGCTTTAAACACCTTCAGAGGAGACTCTATAACCCTCCTGGGCAGCCTGTTCCAGTGCTCTGTCACCCTCACTGTGAAGAAGTTCCTTCTCATATTGATGTGGTACCTCTTATGTTACACATTGCCCCTTGTCCTATCACTAGATGACACTTAGCAGAGCCTGGCTCCATCCTCCTAACACCCACCATTCACATATTTATCAACACGAATGAGGTCACCCCTCTGTCTCCTTTTCTCCAAGCTGAAGAGATTCTGTGCTCTCAGCCCTTCCTCATAATGGAGGGGTTCTACTCCATCGTCTTTGTGGCTTTGTACTGGACTCTCTCCAGCAGTTCTATGTCCTCCTTGAGCTGAGGGGCCCAGAACTGGACACCATATTCCAGATGTGGTCTAACTAGGGCAGAGTAGAGGGGGAGGAGAACCTCTCTCAATCTAATAACCACCCCTCTTTTGATCCACCCCAGAATGCCATTGGCTCTCACTCTGTGCTACAGAACAGCCAATTTAATTGAGTATAACATTAAGGTGGGCCAGTCAATAAATCTACTTTTAAGTATATCTGATGATGGAAAATGAAAAGCCAGTTTCTTCTAAGGTAATGGAAAAGACAGCAGACGAGCACACATGTCTCTACTAGGTGGTACATCCAAACCAAACACCACACTCCTACATTAGGTAAATGAATTTTTACCATCCTCAATCCATATGTCTATGGCAAAAAAAACCCTAGATCTCAGCATGACAGATCAGTAAGTAATGTTAAGGATTTGATACCAGCCTCCACAGGTACCAATGGTCTTTCTGTGTCTGGCATTCAAGAGAAGTAAAGACACTGACAACAGTGCCTGTCATACTCCATAGCCACAACCTTGCTGTACACTACTGCTGTTGGCACAGCAGGTTGTTATTCTCCACTGTCATTGTCCTTCTGCAGAAGGAGGCAGACAGTTTTAAGGACCGCATTTTGCTTTCTAAACAGAAATTTGGACCTCTTTTTGCAAGGAGACTAATACAATTCAGAGCTTAAAAATAAAAATCTGATTGTTTTTCCACAATTCCCCCTTTCTAAAGATTTGTTGCAGTTGTGGCCAAACCTGGACTGAAGGAAACTTCTAACATCTTTGAAGAAAATGAAATGTGATCTTAGGGCTTTTTGCAGTTTTCTATTTATAAAGCTATGCTCTGAAAGACAAACTTACAGAGCAGGGACATTGATAACTAGGCATATGCTTGTAACTAGGCATAAATCATATGACAGAAGTACTAGAACTGATGATCTTGTTTTCAAAGACACATCTAGAGAAGACAGCTCTTACTAGGCAAGATCTGGTGAAAGGCATCATCTTGGTTAGACTAGAACACCAGTGAGAGCACCAGGAGCAAATTCATCCAAATAACTGTAGTTACTACATGTTACCACCACACACTACTACCACCCTGCAAACTAGCACAGATCATCTGAACATCATGGGATTAAATTACTGTCAAGTACATTCTAGGGACCTGTCCATTACCATATTTACCATACTAAACTGAAATGCAGAGTTTACACCAGGTCCCTTTTGAGAGCTCTCTAGGGAAACTTTCCTGTCCAAGTTCAGCTTTCTCTCTAAAACAGCAAAGTGAATGAAGGAAATTAAAGAATATCAGTAAAACAGAGCCATACGTCGTGTCACAAGTTTCTACAGAGAAACTAGGTAATCACCAGGTTCTAGAAAAAGCAGACATCACTTCTGTTTCTACACACCAGCTTGTAAATGCCAACACCTCTGTTCTGCCGTTGGCTACAGAGCTTCTAATAAACTGCAGCCCTTCAAATAACTTTCACAGTAAAGATCAGTCTGCATACTTTCTCTTAGAAGGATTACTTCCAATGAACTATTAATGTAAATTGCAGCAAAGGACATTTCAGCAGGACTCGGAACACCAAGGCAAGCGAAGGAACTCAGAAGTAACAGAAAATTGAGGTTGCTTAGCCTGGAGAAAAAGACGGCTCAGGGTGAGACTTTGTTGCTCTCTAAAGCTACCTGAAAGGTTTTATCAAGGTGAGTGGTGCTCTTTTTTCACAAGTAGTAAGTGACAATGAAGGAAACTGCCTCAAGTTGTGCCAGGGGAGGTTTACATCACATACTGGAAAAACTTTCACTGAAAGGGTTGTTAAGGATTGTATTAGGCTGCCCAATGAAATGGTTGAGTCACCATCCCTGGAGGTATTTAAAAGACCTTTAGATGTGGTTCTTAGAGACATGTTTTAGTGGTGGACTTGGCAGTGCTGGGTTGGACTTGATATTAAAGGTCTTTTTCAACCAAAACAATTCTGCAAATCTAAATTACATGAGAAAAGTAGCTCTAATAAACCTTGGCTTGATGCTAAACAAGTATTTGTCATTAGCAGTCAAACAACTTGTAAGAGCTGGAATAATAAGACACAGAAGCAAGAGGGTCTGACATCTCCCAGTGGCCACTTGTCTTTATTTTGCAGAATCCATCAAGTCTGATCTAAGACATGGCCAAAAGCCTGTGCTAGGGGGGAGGAACTGGAGGATGGCTCACTGACACTTTCTTCACAGATTGTTACTCACCTTTCCCACAAGCTGTACAATCTCTGCAAGGTCCTCTTCCTCCTGTAAGATCTCTTTGGCCTTTGTCCTGAGAGGGACGAACTCTGTAAAATGCTTGTCGTAGTACTCGTCCAGGGCACGTGTATATTTGCTGTAACTGATCAGCCAGTTGACAGAAGGAAAATGCTTGCGCTGAGCCAGCTTCTTATCCAGGCCCCAGAAAACCTGTCAGAAGCCAGAAAGATCAATCAATGTTCCAAATCAAAATCAAAATAACTGAAGGCAATCAAAAAACCCCCCCCAAAACTATACAGAAAGCAAGTCTGACCAAACAACATGACCAAGGCTATCACACACAAAAGCCTAAGAAAAAGAAACCCTTCCTAATGTTAATTTAACTATAGCAGTGAGTTCCAAATGCAATTCTCAAAAAACTATTCATCTTTTCAGCTGAGCTCAGACTTGCACAGCTTGAGGAAGATGTCAATCATAACAAAGAGAAAACTGAAGTCCAACTAAGTGGAGCCCTATTATAACCAACTCCTTTTCCCAGAAGAGGGCTGGGCAATCATTCACAAGACATTCTTCTCCCAGTCCGCTGCTCTGAAGATTGTTTCAAGGTTCCAATGGAGCTGGCAAGAATGTTTCACTTTCCATCTCAGATGAGAGCAGCAGCACTTGAAGTTCATCTGAATGAGCCTCAACCAGGAAGTGCAGATGTTCTTGAGCAGTCAGGACTACAAGGAACTGAAAACAGATTTCCTCTTCCAAAAGAATCTCAAGCACACCAGTTCAGTGACCATCTCACATTTTATACTGTGAGAAAATTTTCCAAAGCACCCTACAAAGGTTTCTATGCCAAATCAAAGCTCTTACACCCCAGCCACTGACATAAACAATCGTTCTGAGGCTAACAAAGCGGACGGAACTGCTGCAGCATCCAAGATGTACCTGAACAATGCCCAGTGTAGCAGATGTGACAGGATCAGAGAAGTCACCACCTGGAGGAGAGACACTGAGCAGGAAGAGATAAGGAAGTTATCAGAACCAATTTCACAGTACAAACTGGAGCACTAAACATTAGATTGCACAGACCCATGATCACAGAAAGCAGATAAGTCAACACAATTTCAGGTAACGAACGGATTGCAATCTTCTACTGCAGAAAGTGATGTGTACTCCCATAGGTGTAGAACCAAGCATGCCATGAAATACAGTGTATCAGTGACTAAAGCACAGTATCAAGGTATGACTTCAGTCACTTTAGCTCCATGTAGTAACTCCAGCTTGGATTGTCTAATCCATCTCAACTGGAACATATTCAGCAATTGTGTTGATAGAAACACCGTGAAGCAGAGTGCAATGATCATTTCACAGCAAACAATATCCCAATTTAAAATAATTTCATATATTCATCCATACAGTAACCAATTCAACTACATTTGGGCTTGAGACCCTAATGCATGTCTTCCGAGGGATTAAAGGAAAAACTCTCTTCAGACCTTAAAAGCACAATGCTTTTAAGCAGTGCTGCAGACAGCAGAGGTAAATAGAGCAAAGAATGGACTCTAGGTGTTCCTGCAGATGCTTAGAGGCTCATCTGAAAACATGCATGTGGGAAATTCACTTTTGCCATAGTATGATCACAGAATCAACATAACCTAGAAGAATGCCAGTGGACTACATCCTTTTAACAGTCCATCGCAGCTTGAGATATGCTGCTCAATGTAACCCTACTCTATTTAATAAGAGAATCATGATTTATTATGCCCCTAAGTGCACACACTGCCCTCTTCATTCCTGCTCTGAGCATGGTTTGACATACTTCTCAGCGGCAGCTCTAATAACGTGCTTTCCTGCACCATTTGGTCTGACTGCTGCAAGTAACTGTGACTGCATGACTCACAGAACTACCTGTCCACATTTATTCTTTCTTCCCCCATGCACAATTTTGCAGCAGTTCTGAGTGAACAGAGACCAAATATCTACCTACTCATTCACATACTTTTAGATCTTCAGCTGCATATTTTTGTCTGAAAGATTGGTACTTTGACATACAAAAACAGAGGAAGAACTGCAGCCAACGCAAAGCAAAGAAATGCAACACTCACGCTCCAACAATGCTGACACTGCCTTCCCTTTCAGGATTTCCCAGACACTTTACTCTGCCAGCTCGCTCATAGAAAGAGGCTAGACGGGCACCAAGGTAGGCTGGATAACCACTATCTGCAAACATCAACACACAGAAACTGAGTCAAAGGCTCAGTCTTTAAAGGACGCATTTACAAAGCCTGACTGAGAAGAAAACTACTCACCAGCTGGCATCTCAGCCAGTCTCCCTGAAATTTCTCTGAGGGCCTCAGCCCATCGGGATGTAGAGTCTGCCATCATACTGACATGGTAACCCATGTCCCGAAAATACTCGGACAAGGTGATTCCTACAACAGAGAGAACAGCATGCTGCAGGACACAGTTCAGAAAGGAATTATATGCTTGTATGTTGCACTAAGATGCAAATAAGGCAAATTATTTACATTTACATTTTGATGGAGACAGACACTGAAAGTTATTCTTCCCATTAAATCATGTCCTTGCAGTTATGGGTTTTGTTTGTTTCTTCTCACTCTTCCCCACTTTGCTTATGAAGCACTTTGGCTCATCTCTACATTCCCATAAATTACTTTGAAGAGACAGGGCAACGTCAGTGATGCTACTCTTTTGTCTCATTGACACCACGAACAAAGCTACCTCTTTCTGTAAAATGTCTCCTTCCCTTTCAAACTAACAGAATACAGCAGTGAGAAAAGGTCATGTTTTACCTTATCTGACAACTTTTTTATTAAAAGAATTTAAAAAAAACTCTAGGAGGATATAAAGGAAAGACAAATCAGGAATATTATTATTGCCCATTATGTAGCTGTACTTGTCAGCAAAAAACCTCCTAACACGCAAAAGCATATACAACACATGGAGAAAAAAAATTGCAGAGCTGGTACAGTAAGTTCATCCCATCAGCAAAATTTACTCAATATTTTAATTTTGTAATTGTATACAAGCCAGCCAAATTCAATTAAGATACTTGCACTTAGTGCAGACAAGGCCCAGAAGGACTGACTTCTGAAACTGAGCAGGTTTCTCGGTACTAACCATCTCAGGAACTGAAAATACTGGAGCATGATGACTTGGTCTACACACAGAGCCTTTTCCAGCCTCCTGTAAATCTTACCAGTATAGATAGAGGCTTCTCTGGCAGCCACAGGCATGTTGGAGGTATTTGCTACTAGAGCTGTTCTCTTCATGATGCTTTCTACTTTGCCATCAACTTCCATTGTTAACTAAAAATGCAAGAAAAGAAAAAAAAACAGATAAACAAAAAACCCCCTTGCCACAGTTACCTTTTTATCCTTAAACTGTTAATACTTGGCTTCTATCAGTATCTTCCTCACAGCTAGTCTACCAAGAGTAGCTTGATTCACAATTTCTAGATACTATGCTGGTTTGCCTTTCAGATTGCATACAGCTTAGCTCTTTAACCTACATGCCTCAGCCTCATCTTCTGCAAGTGGCAAATCCCTACTGACCCCATTCAAATGAGTAACAAGAAACCCACTGCATCAGGAAGTACATGACACTCAGCTCAGTAGGCTGGAGGAGCCAAGAAGTCTTGGCCTCCTGTCACACTAATAGCTTCCACCCTCCAATCTATACTAATCCAAGTATGTCTTTTACTAGACATTAAATCACACACAACCCTGGTTAAGCCTCACAAGCACCTGAACATAATGCACATACTGATGTTTATGTGGATTCTACTTATTTTTCATGGCCACCTCAGCTTGACTTAGCAATCAAGACAACCAAGACTTTTGCCCCTTATTTCAATCAGGGAAGTTTCAACTTAATGGTTCGGACTATCTGACTTCTTTCCCATATTTTACAGAAGACTGTAAAATAATTCACCTAACTAATTCACTAACATATAAGAACAGGTAGAGGGATTGTTAAACCTATTGCTTTCTTTTGTTTTGTTTTAAACCAGGTATTTTCTCTTTGCTTCTGAAGGCATTCCAAAGCTTGACAGGATAAACTACTACCTGGTAACTGTTTGTGTCACCACCCTGCACTCTGCAAATACAGATGCTTCGTTTGCTACGTATGATTAAGTGAGACATTAACAAGTGAAAGGCTGAGTACTTACAACTGCACTAAATTATACCCTAGCATTCATTTGGATTTTATTTTAAACAAGTTAGAAGGTACACTAAAAAACCTAGCCTTGGCTCTTGAATGAGCCAAAAGGGATTTCTGCTACTACAGCCAGAGCTTAGAGCAAGGAGGCTAGAAGATATTTCAAGTCACTCTAACAACATGGTATTTTGTTCTGTTACAATATCAGTGCAAAAGCAACTAATTCCCAAGAAGGTTTACACTCCATAAACGCTCCATACAAACCTCAGGGAAATCTCTCAGTACTTCAGACATTTCATTTCCTCGTTCTCCACAGCCTACATAAATGATGACATCACTGTTGGAGTATTTTGAGAGAGACTGAGAGATCACAGTCTTCCCACAACCAAACGCCCCAGGAATTGCTGTCGTGCCCCCCTGTACACACCTGAATAAAGAAAAAGAACTGATTTGCAAAGAACTCTGAAACTGCTCTCTCCCATCATGGAGTATGTTTTCTAATAAAATCCCCTAATTACGAACAGAACAGCAGGAGTCTCATTCAGTTCTAGGTGAGAAACACTGAAGTATTTCCTTAAACCAAAAGATTAATGAAATGAACTATCCTTTTCTACTGCCCTTCAAGTATCTGAGTTTAACTAGTACAACACCTAGACTTTTAGGCTTGAAATGTGGCAGTTTTCGCAGCTGGAAGCACCAAGGGAATGCACATGCTAAGAAAAGAACAACTGTACTTAGCTGTGCAGTAAAAGAATAAGTAGCTCAACATTTTAGGATCAAAATTACTGGAGTTCAATCTCATGGAAGTTAGCTGCTTAAATGAGCAGTTTGTGGTACAGTTAAGCACAACAGTTTTAGTAAGTGGTGATCCTTAAATTATTGGAAACTATACATCCTTGAGATAATGTAAAAAGCTTCTCTGTTCAAATGGAGACACCAAGTTTCACAGTTCTTGTCTTTCTGCAGATTATGTTTATGCTTGTCCATTCTTTGCAGTGGGTCCAAAGAAGAGCAACAATGCTGGCAAAGTGTCTGGAGAACAAGCCTTGAGAGAAGCAGCTGAGGGAGTTGGGGCTATTTAATCTGAAGGAGGCTGAGGGGAGACCTTATTGCTGTCTACAACTACCTGAAAGGAGTAGATGTAGAAAGGTGAGTGATCTTCTTACAAGTGAGGAGACAAGAGTAAATGGCCTCAAGTTGCACAGGGGGAAGATTTAAGTTAGTCATTAGAAGAAACTGCTCTGCTGAAAGAATCATCAGGCACTGGAACAGGCCGCCCAGGGAGGTGGTTGAATTGCCATCACTGGATGTGTTTAGAAGTTGTGTAGACTTGGAGCTTAGGGACATGCTTTAGCAGTAGGCTTGGTACATTTAGTTTAAGCTTGGACTCAATGATCTTAAAGGTCTTTCTAAACCTAAAAAATTCTAGGATTTCCTTCTCTATGAACTATGTTCATGTCTCCAGCCCCCACCACGAAAGACAGATTTCTTACACACTAGAAAATAAAAGTTAGTACTTACGGGAAGAGTGCATCCAGGACCCGTTGGCCAGTTAATAAAGGATGATTGGCTGGTAGCTTCTCAGTAACAGGACGGACTTGTCGTACAGGCCAGACCTGGACCATAGTGAACTTCTCCTTCACACCTTCGAACTCCAGCTCTAAGACAACATCCTAATAGAAAGCACCAGACACCTCAAGCAAATTAAGAGCTGCACAATGGACCAGCACATAAATTCTCAACTTCTCTGCAGAGGTCTTTGATACTACCACAGATCTCTCAGAACCTCAGCACACTATCATCCCTTCCCAAGGGAAGGTCTTTTCCTTTATTTACAATGCTCCTGGGGGAAAAGGTGCCAGATGAAGCTTTAATCAAAAAATACGCCTTTGAAGAGCAATAGAATTTCGCATATTCATAAGATACTGTAGATCTCCACAGAGGTCAGCAAATATGGCACAAAGTGCCACTGGGAAGATGTATACATAAGAAGTAAATGCATAAGATAATAACAATCCCTGCTGGCATTGTAGCAGAAACCGTCACTCACGCAGACATCTTGTTGTATGAAACTCTTTCTAGTTCACATCACACAGAACAGAGTAGCTCAACCTTATGAGAGAGACATGAAATATGTCAGCAGCTGCTGTTTGGGAGACTTACTGAAGTGTCATAGTTTCCTGGTGGAGCAATGTAAGTAACTGTGCCCCTGTTCCGTGGGGGCAACATGATTTTGTGTTTGATAAGCGAGTTTTCATTCACCACACCATATATATCTCCACCAGTGATGTGACTGCCAACCTAAAATCAGAACAGGTCTATTAGTCATAAGTGAGAACTCCAGTTTTAAAAAAGAACCTTGACAAAAGGCTCTATAAAATAACTATAGCTATTAAGTCTAGCACCATGATTACATCCTTTAAACATGCTCTGCTACAGCACAGCAGCCCATTTACATAACACATTACACTAACAGCACACTGCTAGCTACACTGTCTGGGGTTTCAGGGACCTTCAAGGCTCAGGTAGTTGCAATTACTTCTTTCAGGCCTCTAATCTTAATGTGTTAAGAATAGAAGGAATAGCATCTGCTAACCTGCAGAGCTGGAAAAAAGACACAGCCAAGGGCTAAAGCCATGACATTTTGCACTTCTAAGGATATCTTCATCCCTTTTTGCAAACCGAAATACATCATTAACCATACTGCCCAGCCCTAAGCTCTGGGGACAGTAGAGCAAGAGGGAAAGAAAGGCTTGTCAGAACCTACCCGCAGATTTTTTGAAGGTGTGAAGTCCCATTTGATATCTCTGCTCAAAGCAGACACATTGACACCTCTAGGGATATAGATACTTTTGGTCAGAGTGCTGATATCAGAGAGAGGTCTCTGGATACCATCAAAAATAGCTCCCATAATGCCAGGCCCTAGTTCCACTGACAGAGGTTTGCCAGTACGGAGTACAGGGTCTCCTACAGAGACACCAGCTAAAGATTTGCTGAGGAAATATTTATCCAGAGAAAGGGAAAGAAACAGAACAGAAAGCATTGCATAAACAACACCATACTCTTAAACCATCTTTCTGACTTTAAGACCACATTTCATTACTGTATTACACAACATAATTTGAGAAGCATGTAGGGTTTTTACTCAACTGCTTCAACTCCTAAAGCAACAAAACTGCTCATCTTTCAGAGAGGCTAAGCAGAGGTGCATGTTCTGCTCTGTGATCGTCAGTTCAAGTCAGCTATCTGCATGAGCTCACTGGAGTGCCAGGCAGCTGGATGACAAAAGCATCAGGCATTTTTTAAAACTTCACGCCTAGAAAGCAGATTTGATTGTTGAAGTCTGACAATGCTAATAAATACATAATTTTTTGCCTCAGAATTTGTTAAGCACAACTGTTCTGACCTGAAGTCTTGCACAGGCTTTTTAAAGGACCTTGTCCAAGACCAGCATTAATTCCCTCCTCTCTGATATAAAGTTGTCCAGTCTATGCACTACTTAAGCTCCAAAGACATACACTTATCTGCAAAGGGCCAACAGTTTGGCAAACAGCCCTCCTAGAATGAAAAGGAAAATAAAAATGCAAGCCCAAAAATTCTGTGAAGAAATAAAGTGCAAGTTGATTTCACAAAGCCTTCAGAGAACAGTGTTCTCATGACGAACCTAAGAGTGAACTACACTCAGACTTGTTCCATGTACTGGTGGAAGGCTACCAGATATCACAATGACAATGCCATCCAAAATGGTAAAGCGTTAAGTACAGACAGGAGCTAGTCATCAGTTTACCATTCAGCTCCTTAAAACAAAGCTTTGGGAGTCAGCATAAGCCTTTTCCTTGCCTCTACTGATACACAAAGCCAACTCCTAAATTTAAAAGACTAATAAGGAAAAAACCCAACATCTGGTTTCAAGTTGTATGACTTCTTTTCTGACATTCTCATATATGTGCAATAGCAGATATGTTTCATATTAAGTAGATTTTAGAATATGTGCTATGTCCTGGCTGGACAAAGATTCTGATTGCACACTGCAGAAGCAAAAATGCAACCTATTGCATCCAGTAAAATACCCTGCCCACTTTACACTTCCATAGCTTTTTAAAAGCAAAGAAAAAACGTGGCTTGTTAGTTTTGACATTTCTGGTCTTCCTTCACAAACACCTGCAATATGTTACAATGATGTTCAACTCTAAGATACACACTAGATTTCCACTTAAAATAAAGGCCTACTCTGTACACAGTTTGCTGGCACCAAGTGCTGGTCCCAGACAGCTTAGGTCATCATCTCCACCTTAGTCACGACAGTGCTCTGGACTCTGCAGTCTGGCAGGCCCCAAGGGTCAGCATAAAGGATACATGTTTCTTCATACACCTGGACAGTTGCCAAATCACCTTCCAGTCGAATAATCTCCCCCACCAGTTCACTGTGTCCTACTCGTACCAGTTCGTACATAGCAGCACCTGCCATGTTGCATGCTGTGACCACTGTAAAACACAGACACATAGATGAGTGTTTTTCCCTATAGTCCAGGAAAGTTAGTATGAACTACACAGCCTAAGCCTGGTATTGCTCTAAATCAGAAGCCCATTCCTGATTTGACAAAAGGGATAATTTGGTTGCCACAAATTACTGAATTTCTAGTTTACAGGCCAAAAGAAAGAGTCTCCTTATACTTTTCAAACTGTTCCTTTAGGGTCAGCAAGAGGACTACCAGAACAAAGTAGCACACAGACAACTCACACCGTATTTTATCTATCTTAACAGATGGCAAATGTTTAGGGATTTCAAGACACAGTAAACTTTGACATACATGTTACAGAGGCATTTCTCCCTCTCAGTCAGCTGAGGCACATCCCCACCTGACTGAATTAAAACATACAAGCATGACAGAACGTTAGGGATTGGAAGGCACCTCGAAAGATCATCCATAGTCCAATCCCCCCCTGCCAGCTACATAGACACTGATCCCCAACCACAGGTTTAAGTCATTCAAACTTCTGTTTAACGTGGTAGTATCCGAGCACTCACAAACTGTTTCCAGGTACAGATCAAGCTAAGTTGCCTGCTGAGGATGATACACACCCTTGAATATGAAGCAGCAGATACCTACAAAGCTTTTATGGGAACACGGTCTTGACATTTTGTAGAAAAGTTATGTGTCTTTTAGGACACTTAACTTCAACAGATGAAGACTGTTTCACTGCATGTTTTGGGCCCAAAGCCTTCTATCATTTTGAGTCAGACTTCAGCAGGTCATACATGCAGCCTAGCTGCTTAACAACAAATCTTTTTTTTATATTCTTTTATATTACAATATCATTATTGCACACAGTTCATTTATTTATACAAAAATAAAATTTCCACTTCTTAGGAAAAAAAGCTGTAACAGTTTGAAATAGTTTCAAAGTACCACTTCTGCAGTTAAGAAACTGGCAGTTAAAGAACAGGTATTATTTAGGTAGACACAGGCCAATGAAGTTTCTTATTCATCAAACAAGCTGTATTAACATAGACACATACTATTCTTCTGTTCTCACATTCCCATCCCTTCCCTGAAAATACAGAAAGGAGCAGAAAAGCTGGTAGAGTCTGCATGTATTCCAAAGCTGTTAGTATCAAAATCTAAAGAAAATATTTAAGCTGATAAAGAAGGAGGAAAAGTCCACTTTCTCCTAGTTGCACCACTGCATTCTGCCAACTTCCCTGATCCTTGCAGCATTTTGCCGAGCAACTCTAGCCCAAGGAACAGTAACACAGAACAGCTTGACACTGGCAGGGGATCAAGCATTCTGGGGACCACAAAGTCAAACTGCATTTCAGTGAGAACATACTATGCATCTCATACCCTTTTACAGCAGCTTAATGCAGCCAGCCTGTAGATTTCTGACCAAGAGGCTTATCAATATAAGCTTATAAATATAATAATAAAATATTCTGGTTTATTATTATAATTCATTAGACGCCTTCTGCTCCTTCGATATTTAAATCAGATTAACAACAGAATCCTTTCAGTGTATTTGCTAATATTTTATCAGACTGTATATCAGTGATTGTTCTTTAAAAGCCCCTCCAAAAGAGGAAAAGCCTCACCCAGAGGTCTGTAATACTTCACTTCAAAGCAAACAAGATGAACAAAACAGATGGAACTGAACCTATGATTTCCTCTACAAATAATACCTACCAGGCCCTGAGACTCCATGAACATACCCAACAAAAGCCTCTCTGTCTTCGTCACGGATTTTGGGTAGCTTGGAGAAGTCCATTTTGCCTGTCCAACTACAGAAGGAAAAAAGAAAATAGTCAGTCCTGAAGAATGCACACACGTGGTAAGTTCCTCATCTTGATCTCCTCTGCTCTCTTCTTGTTTCCAGTTAGGAAGAATTCCAAACTTAATAGCAAGAAACACCTTAACCACACCAATTTGAAAGCTATAAAAAGTTACAAAGTAATTAATTTAAATAAACAAAAGGACTAACAACCCCTGCTGCAGACACACAGGAGTGGAACATAATTCCATAATAGTCTACAAACCATCAGTGAGTGAAACATGAGGAAAGGCTGAGGGAGCTGGGTCTTTGTAGAGCATGGGACTCTGAATTCCTGGGGTCCTGGGTTTGCGCCCCATGTAGGACAGCGTATCTTTAGACAGTACTGTAGGCTGACCCTGCTCCAGCAGTTGGGGTTGGACTTATATGATCTTTCAAGGTCCCTTCCAACCTGTAACGTTCTGTGATTCTGTGCAAAGAGAAGACTGAGGGGTGACCTCATTTGTGTTTATAAATATGTGAAGCGTGGGTATCATGAGGATGGAGCTAGGCTCCTCTCAGTGTCATCTAGTGATAGGACAAGGGGCAATGGGTGTAAGCTGGAACATAGGAGGTTCCAGATAAATATCGGAAGGAACTTCTTCACGGTGAGAGTGATAGAGCACTGGAACAGGCTGCCAAAGGGTTGTGAAGTCTCCTTCTCCAGAGACATTTAAAACTCGTCTGGATATGTTCCTATGTGACTTAGTCTAGGTCATCCTGCTCTGGCAGGGGAATTGGACTTGATGATCTTTCGAGGTCCCTTCCAATCTCTAATGTTCTGTGATTCTGTGATTCCCATAACATCGTAACACCATTGGATAGTTTCAAGCACAGTAACAGGATACTCAAACAATGGAGAAAATAATCTGTCTTCCCCATCTCACCTATCCTCTTTCAAAATATGGAGTTTAAGATTCTGAGTGAGCAAGAGAATGATTGGGACTGCTTTACTGTCACCAGTCTCTAAAATTCGATCTTAAGCTGCTGAACCAATGTTCAGAGGAAAACCATACATATTCACAAACACCAACACACAAACACTGGTGTCCTCTCTATAGCCTTGCAGCTAGGCATTACACGATCTTTGCTCTCCATGCAACCCCTAATGCATTACAGAAGAACTGTACTGAATAATGGCACCAGCCCCAATTTGCAACATCTAAACAGACTAACATCTCCTGCCATAAATGTTTAAACAATCTTAACAACTGGCAGTAAAAAAGTCGTTTTGTAAACAGACCTCCCTCATCCATGGTTGTCCTGTAATTGATTGTTGGGCTGTCCTGCTTCTGGTGCTGATAAGAGTATTTAATCGTTTTGCTTTGTCAGCCCTTACCATATTTTGCATTACCTTGGAAACTGATTGGCATTAAGAGAACTGTAAGGCAGCTCTCCACTAATTTCCACTCTATTGACACATGCATGACACAGCACTGATGAAAGGTGAAGTGTGGCAGCCCCTCCATACAATGTTCTCTGCACATGAGCAAATGCACATGGTTTGGTGACATGAACCATGTGGGGCATCTGTTGACAGTCTTTTCAAGAAGCTTAACCTTCTGCAAGGTATCAAATACTGAGGCACACTCAGGCTTGAAAACTGCCCCATATACAATGAGGAAGACAACTCCATTGTTACTGCCTCCACCATCATTAAAGGCTGCCTTTCTGTGTGTTCTTCTGGAGCAGCAGGTAGCTGACATCTGCTATTCTTAACATCTTGTGACTGTTTTCCAGCTTTTTCACACTACACTGTAAGTCCTCTGCCCCTCAGCCTCTTTAATCATCTAAACATTTTAAACCAGTGGCTCTGCTCCATAAAACCTATTGATGATTGCCAACACCTATTAATCCTGAAGGAATAGCTTCTTCCACACCCCATGTGTCCTTAGAGTGGATTGTGTAACATGGTCACCACTGATTCATTTCACACAGCCACCCCAACCAGTGATCATGACTCAGTTGCCACCAGCCTGAAGTGGAGCTGCTAACTGCTCTCAAGGCTGAGTCAGGTAGCTCTTAGACTCTTGTACTCTCCATACGATAGTTCATCCTTTAATATGACTGGGTTTTAGACCCAGAAGACAATTAATTTCTCTAAAGTCTCACAAAGAGATCCCCACAAAGCAATCTGCAGGTCCTGAGCAAGAGCTGGTCCAGATCAGACTAACATAACCACCTCAGCTTTTTTGCTTGTAAGAATTAAAACACTGCAAATCTCTCACACAGTTACTGTTCATACTGCAAGATGCCATTTCGCAATTAGCCAATACAGAGTTCCATAAAAAAGAATCCATTTACAAAGGCAAGGAAAAGCTGGAAGAACATTGGTAAAGTATCGATTTCAATCAGCTTTTCTTCATGTCAGAAACCTGCTAATCAGCTGTGAAGTGACCCTTAAAGGAAGGTAAGAGCCTAGGAAAAGTCGTTCTGCCATTAAAACAGTGACATCCTGACACCCAGCTCCTGTGGCTGCTGTGCTCCTTCCCCTCTTCCTGCTGCCACCTTCCAGATTACTGGCAAAGCCAACTACAAGAGAATGGGATTCCTTAGGTAGACCACCCAGCCAACACACCAATGAACGCTACCCTTGTCCCAATCTTTACCATCTCCACCAACTGCATTCAAGCACATATCTACTAACTACTCCAGGTGTAAGTGATGCAAATTCTTCCTCAACTGTCTTGTTTTCATCTCCTATATATCTCCAAACAAGGTACCCTCTAAAGAGCTAGTGCTCACCCAGACAAGCTGACTTCTTTTTTTAATCTGCAATGTGGCTTCTAACTTCAAATATAAATGAAGAAAAAAATGTTATGTATCTCCTCATAGTGCTTGTGTATTATCACTACAGATTTTAATTCTATATGGAAAAGTCTTTGAGAGCTTGAAGCTACCTACTCTGTTAAATGTTTTCATTGTTAGTACTCAGATAAAATGAAATGCCTTAAAGCACGTCAGGATTTGCTAAACATAACACGGTGTGTGTGCAGGCAGTATGTACTTAATCCAGAAGCCATAGCAGCTAGCCATTTTAGAAATCCACTGAGCTCCTGCTGCCAACACAGGATATGATGCACTATACACAATCCACACCTACAAAAGTCCACTAGTACACCTAGGCAGAATATTAGCTTAATTTTAATTTCCTTATGAGTAAGATGCATCTTGTAGCCTTTACAACTTCATATATGGGAGTCTTTCTTGTCTTAAACAGTACATCAATTGATTTTAAACATGCTTTTCATCTCAAACATGGTTGCATTCTACCTAACAGTGCAAGAAATCAAAATATAACTTGATGCAGAAATATTTGACTGAAAGGTGATTTATTAAAGTAATTGGATAGTCATAATTAAAGAAGAAAGGGCCAACGAGTTTTCTACCTTGATTTCTCCACAGCACATCAATTTGACTAACTGGTAACCCCCAAAATGTAATTGTCCTGCTCTCAATGTTGTATCAGACCTGTAATCAGACCCATAATTTACACAATGGAACAGTCAACATTCTCCAGTGAGATTTTAGAAGGAGCCTTCTTGCAGCAGGGAACAAAATCCATTACTATTTTATGATATAAACAGAGAATCTTACCTTATCTTGTAGAAACGGGAAGTAAAAAAAAAATTCAGACCCAACGCAGCAAAGCCAGAATTCAGCAGCTAAGCATCAGCACTTGTAAAATAATTGCCCTTCTAGCGCCCCTACACAGAGGGATGAGAAAGCCTGCGGCAGAGGGGAAAAGAATTTCTGACACACAGCAGAGGCAAAGGCATCACAACCACCTGACTTGGTGAGTCATCAGTCTGTCTCTCCCACCAGTACCCAGCACTGCCGCAATAGCAAATCCAGAGAAAGCGAGTGAGCTCAGCTGACCTCCCATCTGTGCCCTCCTTACCATACACGACCAAAAAGAAATTAAAAGGAACATTCAGCATTCGCATTAAGGACCTTTCTACAAAGCAAATGATCCCTGTGTCCCAAGCCATACATACCACTGCATAAAAATCCTTAAACGAGAGACACATGCTTTCTGCAGGAACCCTTTTGCCTACCAGTCCTCCAAAGTAACATATCCCTGTCAGTGCGTGCTCTGTTCTGGAAGAGCTTAACAGAACTGCCTTTTAACAACACACTGCACAGGGAGGTACTGAAGCCACTGTAATACTAATTGCTTGAATATGCAGAACTCGTACTGATCCTTGTCAAAGCAGAGATTTACATCTGCTAATACAAGAATTGCTTCCCCTAGTTAGCAAAACATCCAACACCTGAGCAAAGCACCCTGATGTGTCACCTCGAGTGACAGCTGCTAGCATCTTTTCAAACATAGGAACATTGTCCTGTACACTGTGGAGGACACAACCAGCTATAAATTCTCTCCTCCGAGGTGCAGCACAGCCTGAAGAGTTCTCCATAATCATCACAACACTTCAAGGCTATCTTTGTGAGTTCCACAATTAACAACACATCAAGCCGACATGAAAGCTAAAATACGTTAACCAAAACTGTTGCAAATAGGACAAGAGCAGCAATTTGGAAATGGCAGCATTATACTAATACTCATCACCAGTGATGGGATGCACTGTGCTGGAGCCACTCTGAAGGCAAGTCATAGATTTTACTGTATCTGACAAAGACTAATGAGTTTTGGCTTCCTAGGGTAAAAAAAAATGGAGTCAGAAAATAAGCCTTTACAATAGATATCCAGAAAAGCTCAATAGCCGTTCACAGTAAACTGCAGCCAAATAAAGTTTTCCAAAGAAAGCCCCTCCTCCTCTTTGGAAAAACCTAGATGTTGCAGGATCACAACCCACACGGGACAATCAGCTTAGTGCTGCATTTGAGTCCTCCTTTTGAGTGAAGACTGACAACATGTACTGAGCTCACCTGAGCAGACTTTGAAAGGCTGCATAAATCCCAGTGCCCAGCTGTATGAGGATGTGTTGCAAGTGCCCATAAATTATAGGATAATTGTTGCCACATATTTCCTGTAACTTGGGACAGTTTATACCTCCCCTTCTAACAGATAATATTTGTAAGAGGAAGTATTGAAAAAATACAGCACCTAAATTAGTAAGCAAATGCAGAAGTTGGGCAGTGTTTCTGCATCTAGAATTCAGACTATTGTCCCAGAAAAAACAGTGTCTCTAGAATATCGCACAAAGTTGTGACAGACAAACACACAACACTGTATTTCTTTTCAGCCTACTCTCTGAACAAAGCAAAGCAAGCTTCTTTTTATTACCTCATTATCTTTTCTCATGCTTCTACATACATGTCTTTTGCTTATTAGACAGAGCCCCATTCACACACAACTCTTTTTATGCTACTCAGCATCTGCAAGACCAGTCAGCAAGCAAGCAGAGTTCACATACTTTGCAACCCTTTTCCAACCCCCTATGCCCAGGTGCCAGCATCTCTCATATTCTAATCTCCACCTGTGACCTTTTCTGTTATCTTGTTACCATGACACTTGGTTCTCCTCACCAGCTAGCTGAATTCCTTAGCTGAGATGTTTAACCCTGTGGTTGCATTGCTGCTTAGGCAGCTCCTTCAGCATTTCATTCTGCCACACTAGAACTCTAACATGGGTCACTTGGAAGGGAAGCCAAATAGCGTTCTGAGGCAATCTGCTTCTTCATACTACGTAGTTATAAATTTACTATCACATAACAGGGAAAATTACTCCAGATTTCTCAGTCACCAAGCAACAGAATCACTGAGGTTGGAAAGCACCTTTGGAGATCATCTACTTCTAAGACCCTGTCCAAAGCAAGTTAGAGCAGGTTGCTTATGGCCACATCCAGCCAGATTTTTATTATCTCCAAGGACGAAGACTCCCCAACTCTTTGAGCAACCTGTTCCAGTAGTCAGACACCCAAAAAGTGAAAAGTGTATTTCAGTTTGTGCCCATTGCTTCTTGTTACTTCAGCAGATAACATTGAAAAAACTCTGGATCCGAGGATGGATCCCTCACATCAGGTATTCACATACTTTACAACAAGATTCTGAGAGTCTTCTCTTCCTGATGCTACATAATGCCAGCTCTTTCACTCTCTCCTCACATCTCTAAACCCACAGTCTTTGTGGCTCTTTTCTGAACTTAAACTTACTCCATTCTGGTAAAGAACTCAGAACCAGACTACACTCCAGATGTTCTTTCCCCAGAGCTTAATCAAGGGGAAAACCCATCTCCCTGAACCTGCTGGCAGTATTCATCCTAATGCAGCCCAGGTTAATGTTGGCTGCTTTTGCCACAAAGATACATTGCCAGCTCATGTTCAACTTTATGTCCTACCAGAACCAACAGTCCTTTTCAGCAAAGCCATTGTACAGCCAGTCAGTCCCCAGCCCGTAGCAGGGCATGTGGGCATTCCTCCCCAGGTGCAAAGGAACTCCATGAGTCCTGTCTGCCTACTTTCCAGTCTGCCCCTCTGTACGGCAGCACAGCCTTCTGCTGTATCACAGAATGCATTGGGCTGGAAGGGACTGCTGAAAGTCATCTAGTCAAATCTCCACGTGGTAAGCAAGAGCACATTCAACCAGATCAGGATGCTCAGAGCCTCACTTAGCCCAACCTTGAATGTCCCAAGGGATGGAGCCTCAACCACATCTCTGGGCCCAACCCGTTCCAATGCTTCACCACACTCATTGTAAAAAAAACTTGTTCCTTATACCCAGTCTAAATCTCTTTTCATTTTAAACCATCACTCCTTATCCTATCACAATAGGGCCTGCTAAAAAGTTCCTTACCGTCTTTCTTGTAGGTTCCTTTAGTTTCTGAAAGTCTGCAATAAGGTCACTTCAAATTCACCTTTTCCTCTGGCAGAACCACCCCAATGCTCTCAGCCTGTCCTCACAGCAGAAGTGCTTCAGTCCACTGATAATTTTTGTGGTTTGAAGACCACAGAGCTGGACATGGTACTCAAGGTGGGGTCTCACCAGAGTGAAGTAGAGGGGGAGAATCTGCTAGCCACGTTGTTTTTGATGCAGCCCAGGACACAATCAGATTTCTTGGCTGTGAGGGCACACTATTGGCTCATGCCCAACCTTTTGTCTACCAGTACTCCCAAATCCTTCACCACAGGGCTGCTCTCAAACACTTTCCAGCTTTACTTCACCTGCACTCTTAGTGAACAAGGCAGAAGTCACCTCCTGCACTCAACACAATGTAGCCTAGACTTCCCTTCACACAGACATCAAGATGCTAACTGTACCAACCTTCCTGACACAGGCTCCAACCCATAAGTATAATTGTTTCTTAAACCAAACAATATGGACAGTCTTCCATTTAATTATTCATACAATTCCAGTTGCCACAGGGCACTTTAAAGCCACCTCTGCTCTTGATAGGCCAGGAGCCTGCTTAAATTATGCTCAGATACACACTGTGGATCCATTTTTAACCATAGAAGACAACATCTCACAAACTTGCTTCTTGGATACTATAAACTCTTTTCTCCCATATGACACTCACCACATTGCTGATAAAAGCAGGTGTATTCAAGCAAAAAGAAACAGAATTATGCTGCTGCTGTCAGCACAGCATGCCTCATAGCATACCACATACTGGCTACCAAGTGAGACTGTGAAACACTGCAATTCACGAAGCCCATCATAAGCACGTACTGCCTTCTTCCTCAAAAGAAATGGAGACTTACCTGTGAGTATGCCAATACAGGCAAGCCTCCCGCGTCACTCAAACCTTGCACACAAGGTAAAAATATAGAAAACGTATTTACATTTAATACATATATACAGCACAAGAGACTCTCCCCTACCACAAAAACAGGGTGTGAAGCCTTTTCCATGTACCACCAAGCATAAACTGCTATTCAAGCACATCAGCTTTTACTCAGAAGCTCGGATATTCCTTCAGTTAGTTCAGAACAAGACTAGAAAAAAGCTGTGATTGAACATAACTCAGAAGTTAGCAGCAGTGATAAACCTAGACAAAAAGGCTGGCAGGGCATTCATTGTGTAACTGCTTTGACCCATTGAAGATTTGATCAGCTCAGTAGATAACAAGCCTTCCAACTTCAAATACAGTTGTCACACTGTGTCTAGAACTAGTAAAGATCATAGTTCTATCAGTTAAAATACTCCCCTTACTAGAGAAAACCACATCATTCATACACACACAAATCTTCATCAGATTACTATTAATAAGCTAGTCTTCCATAGTAGGATTTTCTATACTAAATTTTTCCTCTCAGCCCAGAAGTCTCCTCCAGAAGAGCTCTCTGGATGAGTAATCCCTTTCTTTCTCACTTGTTACAGCACTTCACAATTTTCCTATAGTGAAAAAAATGACATTCCTTTCAGCCTGCTAAGCATCCTAAACCTTCCTTGGCTTTATAGACTCTCACATAAAAGAAAGACCTAATGCAACTGAGATCCAAGCAGAATATTGGTATAATATTATTTTCTGTGTCCTAGAGTGGCCTTCTTTTCCTGATTCTGCCATCAAGCTACTAGGGCTCAAAAGCTCTACAGCCACCTGTTTAGTGCAACGCTCAGCCATTTCCTCTAGACAAGCAACATTTTCATTAGCTTCATAACATTACTGCAAAGCTAAAATCCACCCTTATTTTTATAAAATAAAAGTCACTCGAGGTCTGTTTGGCTTCGTTACTAGACATATTACTTGTTGCTCTAGCCTGTAAGACAACAAACACCAAAATGAGATGAATTGCTATAAGCAATTATAGAGTGAGTCACTTTTGAACGGTTGAAGAAACATACCTCAACAGACAAGAGATGTGGAACTACTGCTAGATTAGTCAGGCTCGGTTTTACATGCAGAAACATATTGTTATAGGTGGTATCTGATGGCTAGTTTGAAAAGCTGAATCAGGACTAAGTTTCTTTGAGAAACATCTAATATTCTCAGCAGTCAGAAGCACTCTCTCAGAGCACTATGGTATAAGGAAACATCTAGCAAATGACAACACACGTTGGCACTGCATTCCAGTGAGAGCAAATTAAGTTGAGGTTGACATCTCTTGTAATGGAAAACTTCACCTCCATGTTTTAAAAGCAAGTTAAACCACATTTGGAGATTTAACATTCAAGTACTTGAAGTACTTACAGGTTCTTTAGAAGAACCAGAGCCCCTGCAACATATTAAAAACTTAACGTTCTTTAAACCATGTATTTTGGTGGTTGAATGTTTACTAGGTGATGCACATATATCCCATAACAACAAATCCCTACAGACTTTAAGGATTTAGAGGAACTTACCATGACAGAATAGGCTTTTTAGAAGTCCTTACCAACGCTGCATTTTGCCAGAAATACCAATTTAGGGTTTTTTTTCTGAGAAGCTTCTTATTAAAAAACAATTAAGTTATTCTTCAGGATATTACTATTAAAGGAAATTTGGACACCTGAAAGCTCTTATCCAGCTATAACAAACTATTCCAATACAGCACAGTTTTCTCTCTAAAAAGCTGATAATACCTTTTCCCATAACCTTTCTATCCCACATCATACCCTACCACACCAACCACGACAGGACTGCTCTTCACATTTAGGGCACACAACACAGACTTAGCAGCAAAGACATTTGGATCCCTTAACCTTTTATGTAGTCTTAAACAACCGCAATAGGCAAGCACTGCACATAACATTACAAGACTGGACAGAGCACATGGAACATTGAATCTTCACAGCGAAGACTTCAGTTCTTTTCTTGGGATGCCAGCAGGCACAAAGAGTTAGTTGGATAGCCTGAACTGAAATTCACCAGTGTTTCAACTTAGTCATCATGAGAACCCTTACAATACAAACTCTCTTCAATTAAGGAGGACAAAGATAAGACCTTTCAGAGATACCCTCTAGCAACAGTGCTTCTCTCAAACATTTGCACCTGTAACAGGTCTATTTCCAGCAGATGTTCATTTAATGTTCAGCAACGGTCCTCCCTGTTTATTCTTGGAATTAAACAGGTATCTCAGATAATGCAGAACGTGCTACAAAAATGTGACCAAGATGGCAATTTCCCACACTAGTTTTAGTACCTCTTGGTTACTTCTGGTTTGACCATTTTAAGACACCTACAGTGGACTCCGAATTTAAACTATGAGAGAAGTACAGAATTGTCAATATGCACCATGCATGTTAATACATTGTTCAATACATAATCTAATAATCACTATCAGAGAAGTTATTTCTAAAGCAAGCAGTGGCAGTGAAATTTGCTCATGAGCATAAGCTCAGAGGAGTAATCAAGCCAAAGAACCAAGAAAATAAATTCAGCAGCTGAGACTGATCTTCATCTGCCATTTGGTGAAGTGACAGTAATAAAGTCTGTTAGACTAGGACTTTCAGGATTTATCCATATACATCTTATTTCTTTTCAGAGTAAGAATACTATTTCAACAAAGACAGACAAGGCAAAATTTGTTATAGCAGCCGTACCACATATGAAAGTCTAAAAATATAACAGCAACCATAGAATCATTAGGGATTGGAAGGGACCTCAAAACATCATCTAGTCCAATCCCCTTGCCAAAGCAAGATCACCTAGACCAAGCTACACAGGAACATGGCCAGGCAGGTTTTCAACGCCTCCAGAGAAGGATGCTCCACAACACCCCTGGGCAGCCTATTCCAGTGCTCTGTCACCTTCACCATCCAGAAGTTCCTTCTCATATTTATGTGGAACTTCCTATGTTTCAATCCATCAGTATTTCTAAGAAGTTGGGGTATTTCACTTGAGAAGCTGATAAAAACAGAAAAAATAAACACGTAGATGAAATAACACAACAAACAAAATATTTAGGAGATACGGCCAAATCTAAGAATTTAGTGTAAGCTTAGCTGCTCACTTTCACAGGGGAGGAGGGAGAGAACACAAAAAACCAAAAAAGCCTTTTCAAAACACAGAAGGTGCAACAATGACAACCAGAAGATCCAGTCTAATCCAGTTTTGCATGTTGGACCTTTAGATGATTATTGGTGTAATCTGTACAGGAAGAAGAGATTGTTTAGATTAATTGCACTTCCTCTGCTGGAGCAGGTCCCTATTTCTCTCTGCCCAGCAGAAGGCTAAAGAAGTCACATGCTTTAAGATGGTGAGTAAAATCAAATGAGCATGATATTCCAGCTGATAGTCTGTCTTCTTTGGTACAGCTCCAGTAAAACACCAGAATCACATGGATACCATTGTTCAACAGCATCTCAGTATTTCCAAGCCTAAAATCCCCCACTTTTATTTGTAACCAATGATATAAGCATGGAAGAAAGAAAATTATAGGCAATGTAACAGAATTGTTGGATAGTTTGTAAGAAGAAGGGCTATTACTTTGCCAGGAATAGCATGCAATCTGCTGGTCTGTTGCTCAGTTGGATGACAACGTGTAATTGTCAGTCACACCAGCACTCCTGTATCTGGAGTATAAATGCATAAAGTCACACTGGGGAAAGAAAGGAGACAGCTGAACCACGCTGAAGCCTGTGGACCTTGAAGTTGGGATTAATGAGTTATATAAGAGTTAATGCATACTTAGACTAAAATAAACACTAAATTTAAGATAATGCTGTATGAAAATGAAGCAAGTAATACTAATTGTTTGTGGTTCAACCATAGTACCAGCACTACCTGCAGAAAAAAAGTAGTTCTTGATTTGGAAAATGGAAAGACTGCATTTACAGCAGAGATCTCATGTTACTATTGCAACACAAGACCTCAACTCCCATTTGAACAGTCAGCTGATGCCAGCTGTCCTTTTCCAGTGCTGTCATAATTTCTCCTTTCCCATCCTCTCAAGTTGATGCCCACAGTGGTTTTGATTTCTGAATGCCATGCTTTGTACCCTGGTTATAGAATTAGGACTAGTGTTCCCCCCCACATATAAAAGAGTAAAACTGTTTTCAAGAAGACTTGACACAATAAACTGGCAAGCACCGCAAAAATAAACTGTCATATTTTTGCTAATTCAAAGACTTGTAGAGATTGATGTCATTTTACATATTCTTAAGTAGAAAATTATAAACTAGAGATAGTCCTACACATTTAAGCTTGCTGTTCATTGAAAAGGCCTGCTAAAGTACTGCATAGAGATGCCAAACATTCAGCTGCTGCAGATCCACAGAAGTCAGCACCAATACAGCAACTTGCAGTATACTGTGGAGCTGCTTAATTTATTCAAACTTCCACTTGCCCATCTACCCTTGGCAAGTCCTGACAAAATGCTAGAAAAACGGATAGACTAACAAACCACCTTCAGTGAACTGTCAGCAGGTTTTCCTCCTTTTCCACCCCCTCTTCACTTCAGCAAGTGGTATTAGCATGTGAAATACCAAGCTAGATCAAATAGCCAGTTCACTTTGCTGAAGTATTGCATTACAATGAATACAACTATCTCCAAACTGCTTTTATTCTCAGCTCGAGTGCAAATTCTCTGATGCAAGCTGTTAAAAACATAGGAAGCCACTTTGGGCAACTGCAACAAATGGGTGGATCTTGACACATGTGACGCTCACTCCACTGTCACAACTATAATACAGAATCACAGAACGGTTTAAGTGGGAAAGGACTTTAAAGATCATCTAGTTCCAAGCCCCCACCATATAATATATTCCAGAACTCAGTCACGCAGAATTTCTTTCCTTTCTTTCTTGCCTTTAAGCGAATTCCAAGTGTGATGTTTGGATTTTGTGACTAGCTACAGGAAGAGGAAAAACACATTTGATTTGCCATCAGTATTTCCAACAGCAAAACAACAGGCGAATTCTTTCAATACGGAAGACCTGTAGTCAGAAGCCACTAGCAGCAGCATTCCTGTCCCACGGCCTTGCCACTTGCTTGCCACAGAGCTACAGCCAAGTCACAGCAAGATTCAGTTCCATACACCCAAGATGGTGGGATCACCCAGCTTGGAAACCGCACTGCTGTCATGACTTGTCTTCGAAACGGATTCTGAAACATGCCTGGGACATCTTGACGGGCATCTTTCAGAGTGCTCGGCAGGTTCTTTACTCAGGGAAACCCCTACTGAGGTGGCGGCTACTTCACATTCCAGGCCTTCGCTCTCCAAGAAACAGGACTAGGTCAAACAGGACCGCCACCCCCATTCCCGCTGAGGAGAACAGCGCACGGATCGCTGCGCGTTACTCGCTTTAATCGGGGCCGACTGAACAGTGGGCTCGGCCTCCACCCCATCCCTCCACCCTTACCACGCCCGGGCCCGGCGGGGCGGGAGGCGCAGAGCACTGCCCAGGGGCCAGCCCGCCGCCAGGAGGGCAGACACCCCGCGGGGCTTTCTGCAGGTCCTGTCGACCCCATCGCCCCTCACTCCCAAACCGGAGCGCTCCCTGAAGCGGTGGTGGCCACGAGAAGGAGCGCGCTCTCTCCGCGAGCGGCGGTTGGTGACAGTTGGAGGAGAGCGGAAAAAGAAACAGTCTCTCTCTCTCTCTCTCTCTCTCTGTCTGTCTCTGTCTCTCTGTCTCTCTCTCTCTCTTTCCCCACCACGACCCGTCGGGCGGAACGAGCGGGACCGCGACATCTCACCTGCAGCCGGCGCACCGCAAGCCCGGCTCCCTGCGGCACAAGATCAGCTGATGGTCTTCCCGCGCGCATGCGCCAGTCAGCAGCAACCTCCCCCCTCCCTTCTACGCGCCACTTCCGGGCGGAGCTTTAAAACACTCCGCACGCCCTCTCCCCGGTCCGCGCGAGAGGGCAAAGGAGCGCGAACGACTTAAGCGTGCGCGCAATTGGCCGCCCCTCGCCACGTGATGAGGAGCCCGCCGTCGCAGCGACCCTCTCAGGAGTCACGCGGAGGATGCCGCGCGGCGCCGCTCCGCCCCCTTCAACAACGCAAGGGGTGGGTGAAGCGCGTGCGCGGTGGTGGCCGGGAGGAGAAGGGCGCGCGCGCGCGCGGTTTGAGGTGAGAGGTCACGGGGGCGGGGCGCTGGCGGACTGTGGCGCGGACGGAGGCCCATGTGGAAGCGGTCGCGGGAGCAGGAGGCTGAGCCGCCCGCGCTGCCCGGGCCGAGAACGGGGAGGCCCCAGCCGCGCCACCGGGCCCTGCACGCTGTCAGCGCCGACGTTGGTGCCGGCCAGGTCGCGGCCGCACCATGAAGGGGTGAGTGGTTGGCTCGGCTCGTCCCGGGATGCGGGTTCGGCTGTGACGGGGCGGCAGGGCCCGCCTTGGCCGTGTTGCCTCGCTCGGCGCCGCAGGGGAGCGGAGCATAGCGGGGCGGGCTCGGCGCGGCCCAGGCGCAGTGGGGCTAAGCGCGGGACGGGCGGCGCCGCGCCTCGGCGGGAGGCGGAGGGGCCTGAGCAGTGCTGCTGCCTCAGAGCGTGTGTCACCGCTTTGCTCCCGCCGAGTGGGAGTGGGGCTGCGGGGTCTGGTTCCGGGAAGACTCTCGAGGGAGAAGAGATGCCAGTGCCCTCGCTGCTCATAGCCTCTGTCGAGCCGAGGGAGAGCGCCCGGCGTGGAGCCTGCTTCTCCCGCCGGGAAATTTGTTTCCCTGCTGGAACAAAAACTCGGAGCTGTGCCGCAGGACGCGACAGCTCTTGGTGCTCCTGAGGGGTTCCGGCTGTCTGAAAAGCAAGTAGGGAGAGCGGGGGGCTGCTGGCTGCTCGTCTGGACTCGCCGTGCGATAGTGAAGAAGCGCTGCCAGGTCTGCGTGGAAAAGCTGCCGGCCTCGTACCGACGGGGTTTTTCAGCGCTATTGTCTGTAACGTTTCCTTGGTTCTTGTGTTGGCTGAACTCTGCAAACGTTTGTGTATGTAGAAGCCATACAACGTGGGTGGATGAGAACGATGGCTTGTGTAGCGCACTGCTTTGAAATTTCATATTTAGTTGACTGAAATAGTCGATTTCCTGTGCAACGGAGGCAGTGAGGTGTGGTGCTTGATCAGGAGACTGGAGGCACTTAAAGTCACAGCTTTACTCTGGAGGCAGATGACCTAGCTGACCTTGCATGGGTCACTTTGGGACAGATTTGTCAACGTTTCATTGTATCAAACACCTAATGTTTGTTGATTTCAGGGTTACCAGTGCTCCACAAAACATGATCCCTCCACTCCATGCCTCGGTTTCTTGATATGTGTAAGGGAAGTTTTTCACAGAAGTTTCTCAGGGGAGTGTTGAACTAGTCCTCTTGAAACTGGGGTTATGCAATGCTGGATATTATTATTCCAGTTTGACAGCTTAAGGCAGGGTGAGTAAAAGCTGAAGCACTTAAGCTTTTACTAAGAAATGGTAAGGGGTTTAGCTTCTTAGCTGTTGGGTTGAGGTTACACGACAAGACTGTTTGATAACACATACTTAGCTATTTCTTAAGGTTTGAGTAGCTTCAAACATGAGGGACTGACACATTCAGTGATGATTGTGAATAAACTGACTCTTGTTGGACATTAAATAGGATGTTTGGGACATCCTTTACTTGCCCACAACACCCTACTTGAAACAGGGCACCCCCACCTTTTAGTCATCTTGTAATGGAGTTGACAGAGTTGATGAGAAGGATGACAGCACTAATGAGCCAAAATGAAGTGGCAGTTGATGTGATCATTGTTCATCAGCAGTCCTTATGAAAATGGGTTTTGTTCTGTCTGTGGTTGTCTGTTCTGTTTTCTCCAAGCTTAGCCAGGCTTTGGCCATATGTCAGCCACGAGCAGAGTGGCAGGGTTACTAGGGCATGAATACATGAGGTAGAAAGCAGCCCCGGGTGCGTGAGGCCAGGTCGTAGCCTGACATGTCTGCTGTGCTGTAGCACTCCCCAAAAGGCTGAGCCCTGCTTTCCTTGTGCTGCTGAAGAGATCTTGCTTTGGGGAGCTTTTTTACTTTTTCTAACTTATTTTGTTTAATATAAAGGGTTGTAGAATGAAAACTCACATACCTCTCTTTTCCCTTCAGAGCACCAAACTTTTTTCTGTTACGTTACTTTTACTTACACTTTACTGATCCCTTTGCGTTCTCTACTTGCTTTCCAGTAGTCCTTAATCTCTTTGAAGAGTGCCGTATTCCTGCATGTCAAAACACTGTTAGTACCATGCAGCAAGTTCTAGTGCAGAATAAAATTTTCATATTGAATCCAGGTGTTAGGTGTTCTCTAGCAACTCATACTGAGGCAACTATGCCGATAGGAGTCAAACTGAAAAAGAACTTAAATACAATGAGGGAATCAAAAGGCTAGATGAAGATTTCAGAAGGAATAGATTAAATTATAATAGGAGTGCTTTGGAACGAAACCAAATTGTTTGTCAAGCTACAAAGACTTGAGAAGATCCCTAGTAGCACTGTCAGAAGATTGCTCCAAAAGTAGATCTAAAGCTCCAACTCCAAACATACTGAAACTCTGGTGTTTGAAGGGATCCGATCTGTATTCAGTATTGAGTCTGAGTTAACAGTCTACTTTGTCAGAGAAAGAATTAAAAAAGAAACTAGCAAGTTCACTGACCTCTCAAAATTTTGTATCTAAAAGAGATTCTGTAGTCAATGAGCTTTGCTTGCAGCCCTTTCTTAGCTCTCTCAATTGAGAATATTGAAGCAATGCGTGAATAATTTAGCAGAACCCCTTAGTGTCTCTGCTGTCATCAGTGTCTCTAATCAGGTAATTTCTCTTACAAAGTACCTTTGATTTTAGAGACAGTGAAAGAGTTTTGGTCTTTCACTGCTGCTTAAAATTGTGTGGGTTTTTGCTTATTTGAGTTAAATCTCAGCTTCTGAATTAGTATCTGCTTTTGTGATGCTGTTTTTCTGTTCACTCTACTGACATCTTCTCAATTATTTTAGTAGTTCTAAGCTTTTTAATTAGAAAGTGTAAACTTTTTGCTTTCCTTTTTTCATAAATGTGGGTTTAAAAATGAGGTAATTCCTTGCCTGTTAGTGAACTTCATTATTCTCCAGAGATTAATTTGGTTTTTCATTTATTGTGTTTCTAGCTGCTATTGGTAGTTCTAGAATTTGAAAATCTATTTTAGAATGAGATTTGCACGAGAAAAAATACCTTTGGGAGGGCCTGGTTTTGTAGAGCAGATGTAAATAATACTCCCTGTGCTTTACTGCTTTGGTAGTATTTATTAATTTGTTGCTCAATGTTTGTTACGCTACTGGTTTTAAGGAAAGAAAACAGAAAATCCTGTGTATTGATTCATGAGCATTTGCTGGTTGCTCCTTTTGGTCTTCTGATCTCATAACAGTAGAAGTGCATTTCTGACATGTTTGGGTTCAGATGAAGCCTGTGAGAATAAGTCATTCAGTCTTTCCCAGCTGCCTAAAAACCAGGTTACATGTGGGGTGTGATGCAGGACACGTGTGTGCCATCATATGATTCTATCTGCTGTGAGACTGGGAATATCAGATACAGAGTGTTTAACATGTAGCACATTTCAAATGCAGGGCAGGAGTTTGGACTTGCTGTGGAAAAGCTCATCAGATGAGATGAGACGGGTAGCTGCTGCCTTGGTGAACTGAGTAACTCAGAAGCTTTGCAGGCTGGCACTGCTCTAGCTGCCTCTGCAGATGAGCTGTTACAGCTGGGGAATACGGAGCATGACAGAAAAATAACAGCAATAGTGTTTTCCAAACGACTGTCAGTAAGCTCTGATATCACTACTTGTTTTGCCTGACTTCACCCTTCAGGATCTTGAAGCTGTTTAAACTTCTCATGAGAACAGAGATGGGGTTATTTTCTCTCCTCCACCAAGTTTGTATTAGAGTTTGTGCAGAATGCTTGATTTGTTTCCTTTTGCCAGGCACAGTGCTAAGCTTAATGTATATGGGCGGAAGCTCTAAGCTTAAGAAAACTGCTGAATTGTCGTATTCACTGGAGGAGGAACAAAAAAGTAATACAGCTTGAAAATCACTGAGTTTAGGGGGTTTTTTGAACACAGAAAAATCAAAGTGTGAGCTCTACTTTATTGCATTTAGTTTCATGGGTGGTAAATTTAGACTTTGCCTATATTCATGCTTATAAGTGCCCTAATATATTCTAAATTAGTTTATAAAAATTCTTTGTGGTTTATTATAAATACTTTAACCTGATTTATAACTTCTACCACTTAGAGCTTAATTCCATAACCAGATTAAGGCATTTTATGAAGCAGGAAGGATTGAGAGGATGAGAAACATAGCACAGGGTTTGTAGCTGTTTTATTGAGCACTGTAGAATCTCATCTTTGCTTTTTAGAGGTGTTTGGCATTTCTGTTGTTTTTGCATGTGTGTGTGACTTGTAATGTAAAGATTGGCTTGTGAAGTTGGAATATTTGTTCTGTGGAAAATGTAATCACCAAATGCCAGAGACTCTGCTGCCATCTCCTGAAGGCAAGAGAAATTATACATCCTCCTTTGCCACACTAAATCTGTTCTAAAATGAGCTATAGCAGGTGATGGTTAAGCCAGAAAAATACTTTAAACCAAGTGGAAAAGTTTCAGAACTTGAAGAGCCTGCCCATTTGGCAAGCATTAAAAGTGGTCAGACCAATAATCTGAGAAGGTGCTAGATATTTTTACTGGGAGGAGGAGGAAAGGACAGGAGATGTTGGATCTTTGTTAATCACTTGGGAATTGGTAAGAGAGTAGTATAGTACCTCCTTGCATCCCTTTGCTCTGAGGCCTTAGAAAAATAAAGCCAAAAACATTTCCACAACACTGTCACTAGGTGACTAAGATCAAGATACTTGAATTTTCCTGAGGGCAGTGTAATCTTTTTTTAAAAAATATTGGAAATACCATGATGCATGGTAAGATCTTGAAGCTTTTGAACACTTGGCCTTCCTCCTCTCTCCCCCTCAATTCTTTTCTAGGCTTTATGTGATTTTTTTGGCCCTTAGCAGACTAGAATCTTGATCTCTTAAAAAATTTCTCCATTCCACCACCTGACCATTGTATTTATCTTCTCTTGGCAAATGAAGCTGAAAATTGCAATTTGATTTTTAATAAGTAAATATTTAGCTCAGATTTCTGAGAATATTTCTTATTAAGAACTGAGGAAATGAGAATTAAAAACATACTTTGTGCCTGCTAAGTTGGGTGCTTGCAATGATTGTTGCTGTGGAACTATTTGAAGGAAAGTGTATAAAACTGATACAGTGTGTTGTTTATGTAATGCATGATTTGAACATGCAACAGATTGCATGAGCTTGTTTTTTTGAGAAAAACACTAACTTTGGGACCGAGATCCTAAGTATTGGCAGGAGACCCATGGTGAACTGCCATTCGTTCTTTGCTAAGGGCACAGGCTTTTATCAAGAAAGGTTTTTCAGTGACTTACAGAAATAGTTTGCATGAAGCAGGTAAATGCCTTTTTCCTGATATGTCAGTTCTATAGTTTGTTACCTAATATAAGAATTGCCTTGGAGCCACATAGATGAATGTAAATGTGGTGCTTCTGTGAACCCAGCATCACTCCTACTTTGAAGTTGAAGGTGAGCCTCTCTTCTCACCTGAGGATCATTAAGTACTTCATCAACATTAATTAGTGAAAGCTCGTGATCTCCTAAGAGGCAAGTAAGAGTTATAATTGTTATATCTGGGGACTGTGGGGTTATGGGGAGGGACAGTAACTTCTAAGATGTCTGTGAATATGGGTAACAGAGACACAAAGCTAATTTTGAGTAAGTTGCTTCAGACTAGTAAAGTACTTAAGCTTGGCAATAGTGGTTCAAAGTCAGTGTTCTCGAGAGCTCACTTCACTAATAAGGAAAAGTGGTTAGACCAGCAGTGGAGAGTTGGGATTTCTGACAGCTCTTTATCTGCTGTGTGATCACAGACAAGTTGTTTCCTCTTTCACCTGACTTGCACTTGGGATAGGCAGATATAATATCTAAGCCTTTATCTCATAAAGTGCTTTGAAGCAGCAAAGAATTTCAGGCTACTAAGCAACGTATGTATGACTCCTTTCCTGTTGTACACCAACTATATTTCTGGTATTTTAGAGTTTGAAAATCCTGTAGCAGGGCATGGTGATTCCTGCATTTTCTATCCACCTGCAGAGTGAGAGAGATTTTGCTTTTCTTGGGAAAGCTTATTTTTCTTTGACACTTGTTGAAATTACCTCACTGTCTCCTCCCTGTACATGCATAATCAGACAGTTAAAGTGCTTCATGATTGTGCTGCTGCTTTAGCTGTAGAGTTCTCTTTTTCTTTTGGTGGCTTTTTTTGTCTTTTGAGATGAGTTGAGCATCCATTTGAAGTCCCCTGCTGAATGAAACGGGTGCCCTGGAGACTGAGGGTACAGAGAAGGCAGAGATACTGAACACCTCTGCTTCTGTCTATACTTCTGGGGACTGTCTTGATATCAAGCCCCAGACTGCTGAGACTCCAGAGGAAGTTGAAGCAAGAGAGGAGCCTGCCTTGGTTGACGAGGGTTAGGGATAAGTTGAGCAAACTGGATGTACATAAATCCATGGGCCCTGATGGGATGCACCTGTGCATACTAAGGGAGATGGTAGAGGTCATTGCCAAGCCACTCTCCATCATCTTTACTAAGTCATGGGGATCAGGAGAGGTACCTAGGGGCTGGAGGATAGCAAATGTCACTCCAATCTTCAAAAAAGGGTAAGAAGGAGGACCCAGGTAACTATAGAGCAGTCAGCCTCACCTCCATCCCAGGAAAGGTGATGGAACAATTTGTTCTAGAGGCTGTCTCCAGGCACATCAAGGACAGGAGGGTTGTTAGGAACAGTCAGCATGGCTTCACCAAGGGAAAGTCTTGCTTGACCAAACTGATAGCCTTTCATAAGGGCATAAACCAGGTGGATCGATGATGGCAGAGCAGTGGATGTGGTCTATCTTGACTTGAGTAAGGCATTTGACACAGTCTCACATAGCATCCTGGCAGCCAAAC
>VXBP01005701.1:419912-435546 GCA_013400115.1 Rhinopomastus cyanomelas | reverse complement strand
GCTGCTGGAGGGAGTCCAGCGTAGAGCAATGAGGAGGATGAAGGAAGTGGAGCACCTGCCTTATGAGGAGAGGCTGAGGGAGCTGGGTCTTTTTAGCTTGGAGGAGACTGAGGGGTGACCTCATTAATGTGTGAAGGGTAGGTGTCAGGAGGATGAAGCCAGCCTCTTCTGAATGTCATCTGGTGATAGGACAAGGGGCAATGGTTGTAAGCTGGAACGTAGATGCTTCCGCATAAGTATCAGAAGGAACTTCTTCACAGTGAGGGTGATGGAGCACTGGAACAGGCTGCCTGGGGAGGTTGTGGAGTCTCCTTCACTGAAGATATTTAAGACCCACCTGGATGTGTTCCTGTGTGACTTGGTCTAGGTGATCCTGCTGTGGCAGGGGGATTGGACTAGATGATCTTTCAAGGTCCCTTCCAATCCCTAATGATTCTATGATAATTCTCAACAAACAGGTGTGAGCTGGGAAAACTGAGGCTGTTGTGTCATAACTTTGCTTCTGACATCTGGAAACTGGCCAGTCTTTTGCCCAGTCGTAAGGCTTTCTAGGCTGAAGCAGAGAGCATTACCTAAATATAGTGAAGAAACCGTGGCTGGTACACACTTGTGGGCTTTTTCATACTAAAAGAGAGAAGGCTGAGAGAGTCTGAAATATGCTGTAGAGGATTATGACACGTCAGAGAAACATATTCACACTGATTTCATTTTGAATCCTGAGTCTTGAGTGAAGTTTTCTGATAATTTTTATTCTGAAATTGCTTGGCTTTTTCTGTGTATCACTGTGTCATCCTACAGTCCAGCATACAGCTGGGGATAACTTCCGCTGGGTATCGGGTGTCATACAAATGCATGCTTTCAGTAGGATTTGGAGTAAAAAAGATTGGAGTGCTCAAGAGCAAATTGGTAAGACTTTTTGCATGGTAGGCTTATACTTACTGGTTTTTTACTTCTGGTTTTCTGACAAGTGAAGCAGAGTAGATTTACAGACCACAGATCTTCTGGGTAATTGGAAACATACCAGTCTGCCCGCAAGAACTAGACTTAACTTGTGCACCTAACAAGACAGCTTATCTGTTTAAAAAAAAAACCCCAAACCAAAAAACCACCAACCCCAAAACCAAAAGACTAGACAGGTTCATTTGGCTTTGGAGTTGAATCTAAGCAAAGCCACACCCTTCAGGTCTACAGCTTTAATAGCTCTGGTTTGGTTTTATTTTATGAGTGGATTATCCTGTCTAGACTCCTCCTTTGACTTGGAAGCCAAAATAGAAGCAATAAAGCAAGTTGGCTGCTTAGCGGGTGGCAAACCTTCTCTGAAGTCCTCTATTTTGTTAGGACCCTTCTCTGTTCTCCCTCCCCTGTTTGACTGTACCTCAGTAAGTTTTGAGAGTTCCAGATGCAGCTCTGCTAAATTTAGCATGCCAGACGCCTTCAATAAGCCTGAGCCCAGCTATCAGTTACAGCAAGATCTGTTTCTGTCAGGCATATCCCTCTGGGGAGAGACTTGCACTATTTAAAGTTGAATGAGACAGAGATTCTTGCAGCATTAAGAAACTTGGAATTCCCCCTTTTTCTTCCCGATGTTCAACACTTGCTGTTTTTTGGGACAGAATTTGCATTTCCTCATGAATTGTAGCTGGATGTTGGCTTCCTCTTGAGCTGTCATTCTGTATAGCAGTCTTTTTTCAGTACATATCAAGACGCAAAAGGTAGCGTTAACATAAGCAAACACTACTGTCTCATTTAGCCTGCATTACTTCCACCAATATAAATTTATGACATTATAGGAAAAATAAACAGTGGTCAAATCGTAGCCCTGTAGTAGGCTGCAGACAGAGGAATGCAGCTGCAGTAGAATTAATTGGACTTGGTCCTACAAAAAGTATGAAGGTTTTTTTCTAGAAAATGCCTGAAGGATCCTATGGCACCACTGTGCCAGAGCAGGAGTATTAATGCTGATGTTCTGGGCATGCATCCAGCTTCATTAACTGATGCATGTCACCTCAGTGAAGTCCCATTTCCACTGGGATTTTGTGGATCACGCTTCACTTCTGCCTTGAAATTACTGGGCAGTTTCACTCTGCAGTCATAAGGAATAGCAGCCTTACGCACCAAAACCTGGTTCCCTTCACTAGTGAAGTCTCAGTGCATTTTTCCCCCCAGTAACTGAGTCACAGTGTGTTGCAGTTGTGAGAAATGCAAGTGTAGTTCTAGGAACCACAACCCTGGACTTCAAGAGGGCCAACTGTGGCCTTCTCAAGCAATTGCTAGGGGACATCCCATGGGACAGGGTACTGGCAGGTAAGGGAGCTCAGGATAGCTGGCAAACATTCAAAGACTGCTTTCTTGCAGCACAAGAAATGAGTATCCCAACAAGGAATAAGTCAAGGAAGGGGGCCAAAAGACCCGTGTGGTTAACCAGGGAACTACTAGGCAAACTGAAGAGGAAGAAAGCCTATAGGTCATGGAAGGAGAGGGTGGCCACTTGGGGTGATTATGAGGCTCTGGTGAGGGAATGTAGGGATGCAACTAGAAAGGCCAAGGCCTCCTTGGAATTAAATCTTGCAAGAGAGGTCAAAGGCAACAAAAAGAGCTTCTTCAAATATATAGCAGGTAAAACTAGAAGCAACATAGGCCCCCTGGTGAATGAGGTGGGTACCCTGGAGACAGAGGATGCAGAGAAGGCAGAGATACTTAACGCTTTCGTTGCCTCTGTCTATACTGCTAAGGGTTGTGTTGACATTAGACCCCAGACTGCAGAGGAGGTTGAGGCAACAGGTGAGCCTGCCTTGGTTGATGAAGGCTGGGTTAGGGATAAGTTGAGCAAACTGGATGTGCACAAATCCATGGGCCCAGATGGGATGCACCCGCGTGTGCTGAAGGAGATGGCGGAAGTCATTGCTAGGCCACTCTCCATCTTTGAAGGAATGGAAAGCAGAGCTAGTATGACAGTAGTAGGAATTAAGAGCAAGAGTCTTAAAGGAGGAGGCCAGAAGCTTGGTTTTAGTTAGAAGGAAAGTACGAAAAGGTCATGGTAGCTCTCTGAAAAGGCCTGTGGGATAGACTGTATTGATCTCTTATCAACTGATGATGCTTATGAAAAACGAGAGATAGCATGTGGGTGCTTGGATGGAAATTAGAAGAAAGCCTAACTATGAGAATTGTACCTTGGGAAAGGCCTTGCAAAGGAGGATGTTTTGAGCGGCTTCAGAGGGCTGGTATTTCATCTAGGAAGGGGTATGGATTTGTGGAGCACTGTAGTGATGTCTAGAGTTTCCCATTCCTCTATATTAAAAACAGCTGCTTGGGATGGACTGGCTGACTTGATCCAGAAGCATTGACATCTTAGATGAGGAAAGGTAGACTGTTGCATGCTCCATGGAGTGCTGTTTGAGAAGTAGGATGCCATTAAGAAGAGCATATCTTAGGAGTATTATTGGAATAATATAATAATGATCTTTTAAGGAGTGGCATGGCCCTTTGAGTGCTTCAGGTGCTTTACAGAACTTTATGTTCTCTCATATGCTAATTCGAGCTCATGATTTAATCTTATTCTTTGCAACAACAGAGGATAGGTGTTTCTGGTACAGCCCAATACTGAGCTGGAGTGCACAGGACAAGCTTAATCAAACCTTAGCTGATATGGTGAGCTTGGTTTACTGATTTGATTGGTAACTTGAAGTTAGTCTACTTGTAAATAGTGACTAAAAAACCAAAACAAACCCCAAAGCTATTTTCATTACTTTAGTCAAAAGAAAGGAGCAACTGTTTTGTGGTTTCTGTTATAAGGGCTTTGTCTTGGCCCTTTTGAAGATGGGGAAGTTAAGTCCTGAGGTTTAAAGTGTGTTTGTTCAGTACATGATAAGTTGTAGCTGAATGATCTCTGTACTTTTCTTGCACAGTTACTTCCAGTTTAAACTGGTGTAGGTTGGCACTTCTGCTCAAGGGATGACTGTTTCTGCCTCTGGCAATTATTTTCTCCACTTCATGGTGGCAGATGACGTGTGGTGAGACTTACATGGGTTAAAACTAAACCTTTCCCTTTTTTGGCCAGGTTAGCTTTAATTGAGGTTTGTTCACCACATTGTTGAACAAATGTTTGTGCCAGCAAGAAAGTGGCAATTACTGTTGTGGGGATAACAAGACTGCTGCTGAAAGGCACAGTGCCAGCTTTCCCATGTTGATTCCTGAGGCCATAGTGGCACTTTTGCCACACTGTCCTCTGGCAAAGTGTGAACTTTCATGACTGTGGACCTTTCTTTCCACGTCCTTATACAATGTTTTTGTGTGTAATAGACGTGGCGCTGGTGTAATCAGCTAGTGCTAAATACTGATTTATGGTTTGAGTACATACTGTATAAACAGATATCTTTAGCATATTGATTTATTATTTCTGCAGTGTTTCTCACACTTTTTTCATTTATTATTCTAATTATCCTACAGGATAAATTACTGACCCTGGTGCAACTCCTGGGCAACAAAGAAACAGCTAGTGACGGAGGCAAGAGGCAGGCAGAAGGTATGGGGTCCTCAAACCCCAGCCCGCGGGCCAGATACGGCCCCCCAGGGTCTCCAATGTGGCCTGCCGGTATTTACAGAACACCCCCCCCCCCGCTGGGGGTTGTCGGGGGGGGGGAAACCGAGCAGCCGCTGATGACTTCTTGCCAACTGCACAGCGGGACTGAAGAGGGGGGTGGGCTGAGGAGGGGGGCGGTGGCATCAGCGAGGTGGGCGGCTCCCCCATCTCTCGCCCCCTCCCTCCAGCTCCCAGGCAGGACAAGCCAGGCAGCACAAACCAGCCAGCACCAGTGAGAAGTGCACATTGAAATATTATTAGTTTTTGTTGGTTACAGTTGTTCTTCATTTTAAATATTGCATTCTTTTTCCTGCTTTTTGTACACTACTACAAATAAAATATGTGCAGTGTGCATAGGAATTCGTTCATTTTTTTCCAAACTATAGCCCGGCCCTCGACAGTGTCTGAGGGACTGTGAACCGGCCCCCTGTTTAAAAAGTTTGAGGACCCCTGCAGAAGGTGATGGTAGGAGGCAGCAATGAATGTGCAAGTTGCACGAGATGGAGGGGGAATGCCAAAGGCTCTAGATCTGTCAGCAGCACCTTTTAGTCACTTACTACTGGAACTTGTTTCTCCATCCTAATCCCAGACTCAGAGGAGATGTCTGGCTCAGCAGCCAAAAGTAGCCTTACACTCTGCTACTACATTTATTTATTTGTTCTGTCCAAAACCTTAGGTTCATCCTTTTTTAGACATCTTGGCTTCATTGCCCCGACAATGTGTCTGTGTCCTGTTGCAGAAGACAATCACTGCCTCCTAATTTCTTCTAAGCAAGAACTAATTTATTGCTTCATTAGTAACTACTTAATTGAAAGGTCATATTAGAAAGCAAACTACCACATAGTAGTCTATGTCAGCAATTTTTGTTCAAGGACTAGCTCTATAACAACTTTACTGTAAGCTCATCGTTAAGAATTCCTGTAGTATTACTGATCCTACTGAAGCTTGGATCTACTGATACAAAAAACACCTTATCACAATTAGTATATTACTAGTGCTTTCAGGCAAGAGGTGTGGAGTTTCAAGCAAAGCAGTATAGATGTGAGTTTTTTCCCTTCTCTACAGCTAGTATCATCTAACTAGGCAGTTGAGACCTGCTCCATTTGGTTTCAACTGTGATGCAGATTGTGGCAAAGGAAGTTGCTAGGTCTTCACTTACAGTATGAGATTACTAAGGTACTGCTCTAGCAAAGCTCTCTCCCAGCTGCAAATACGCCCAGAAACCCATATGCCACAGTTTTGTTCCTACTTCTTGTAAGGAAAGGTAGGAACACTGCTGGCCAGGACTAGAAAAGGGCACAACTTGCCTTCCATTTGCCAGGAGAAGCCTTGCTGTGCTAGCTGAACAGCTGTGCTAAGCTAAGAGAAAGTTATAGTTACCCCACCATCTGATAACTTTGATAGCATGCTTGTTTATATTGGGAGTATTTGTGATGTCAGAAGATCATCCTTACTAGCTCAGCAGTTACTTTAACAATAAGGTTAAATACAATTATCAGAGAGACTTGCACAGTAGGTGATACATGAAGATATGAATCTTTATGAGCAAAAATAATCTAGAAGATGAAAAGGCTGTGAAAGAAAGGGCTGCTGGTGATGAAAGTAATGAATAAGAGATGCTACAGACTCTTTCAGCACAATATGGTGGTTTGTAGCTTTAGAAATATGTCCCATTGTTTTGCTTGTAGTGTGTGTGGGTATGAGCATGGAAACTGTTGCTTCTGTCATTCTTGAGTACGCTGTTGGAGAACATACTGTCCAAGTTCTAGTGAGATTATTTCTCAAGTGATTGCTGTACAACTGTGGAGAGCTCAGGGCAAACTATAAGGATTTGTTACTTAATAATTGTCCTTGCAGTGGGGGAAGAAAAAGATCAACACTTTCAGTGTGGCTGGGGAGAGATACATGAGGAGCTGCCTGGACCAATTTGGAAATGCCAGTACTGACATGAGACACTTGATACCAGGGAGCTTTTTGATCTCTTTGGCAAATATATGATGATTTTGCTGCTTTTTAGAGATAGATGTAGAACGTAGTCTTTGTCTAAGCATAACCTTTGTATTGCTAAGTGATACAAGTACGACTGTCTGTCAAGCTTCATTTTCGTGGTCTCTATTCTGGCCACCTGTCCCTTCCATCTTTTTCTCCCTTGTTTTCTTCTCTCCAATCTTGATGATCTGTGAGGAAACACACAAGATCAAACTTTAGTTAATACTCCTACACAGATTTGTGTTCTCCCATCTCACATCCAGTAAAACCACAATTGTACTATAGTACCTCAGTCTTAAGTGTAGACTGAGAAACTGACTGCATAGTACCATCTGAAAATGAGTTTGGAAGTTAAACCAGCTACTAAAAGACAATGTAACTGTGTGGGTTTGCAGTTAGCATATGTATTGAACTGATTGTCAAGTGTGACAGTTCTGGAAGTGTAAATAATTAATTTGTTGTGTCCTTAGAAATTTTGCAGTGGATCAGATGTTAAGCATGTTTTGATTTGTTCCAGTAGCCGGATCGAGCTGGGAGATGTGACGCCACACAACATTAAGCAGCTGAAGAGGTTAAACCAGGTCATTTTTCCTGTCAGCTACAACGACAAGTTCTACAAGGATGTACTGGAGGTTGGCGAACTAGCCAAATTAGGTACAAATGTTCTTGCCAGTAATTATGGGCTATGGTGGCAGAAGTGCTCATTGCTACTATCCATAATGGTTTTGAGTAGCAGATCCTTCCATTTTGTTGTTTTACATAATGAAAAATAACTGTTTGGAAACCTCTGAAAGCCACAGTCCCAACCTCAAAGTGTTTGTATTTTAAATAGATCCAATTTTACTGAGAACAGACATGTTTTCTTCTACAGCAGAAGAACTGAGGTGTGTGGGCTGCTGGCTTACCTCCTGTCATCGTTGCTAGTTGGCTTGAACTAGTAGTAAGTCAGTGGCTGTGTCAGACCATCATTGATAACTCCTAGTCGTAAGCCACAGTGTGTATGTTATTTTTTATGGATGGGAAAATTAGCAAGGAGGAAGAATGATGCAAGGTGTAAATGAAGGATCTGTATACAGAGTTTGAGACTTGTGACTGATAACTGTTTCCCTCTCTGGCAGCCTATTTCAATGATATTGCAGTCGGAGCAGTGTGCTGTAGAGTGGATCACTCCCAGAACCAGAAGAGACTGTACATTATGACACTTGGATGCCTGGCACCATACCGAAGGCTAGGAATAGGTGAGGAGGATTTTTTTAATCTGACTCAACAAAGAAAATACTTTCCTATACAGCCTTCTAAATGCTCTTTTCAGATTTTTTGCCAGGACTGTGCACCCTTAGACCACTGATATCTTTGGAAGATACTTTGAGGGAAGAGTGTGATTCGTGATGTGCTGTGGGTTTGTTTGGTGGTTTTTTTAACTGTTCTCAGAAATGAACTTTATGTAGAATTTTTATAATTCAGGATTTGAAATTATTTTAATCACATTATTGTACTGTGATATAAATACTCTGCTTCCATAGATGCAAAAATTCATGCACAAGAGAGACAAATTAATTGACTAGATGCATGCAGCCAACATTACAAGTCATGTATAAATAGAACACATCATTCCTTCATTCACCCTTCTAAATATAGGGGGGTGTTCTGTTTATTTTGTCTTTATTGCTACTGATTATTGCTGTACAGGGGCAGTACATGCTTTCTGTCCACATTGCAATTAGTTCCTTTCTCCATGTTGCAAATCCAATGCCAGACTAATCAGGACCTTACTGACCTTTTTGCTTTGACAAACTGCAGTGAAAAGATGACTGTATTTTTAAATTGTTTTATTAGGTCTTCATTAGAAAAACTTACCAATGCTTTTACTCTTTTATACTTTGAGACCTTGAAGCTAGTATTTAAATAAACTGCCTTATTACCTATGGTTCATAGCTGTTGTTTTGTTTTCATTTTTTTGCATTAGATTTTGTGAACAGTCAGAAAGTGAAATACATATGCACTATGTTTTATTTTCATTTCATAGTTCTCACAGGCTCTGTCATTTTATTAGCCTGCCTGCAATTAACCTGCCTGTCCTCAAGAAAAGCCATTAGCTAAGTACAGACTTGATCGTTCAATTCTGGTTTTCTGAAGTATCTCTTAACTTTTGACAGGAACTAAAATGTTGAATCATGTCTTAAACATCTGTGAAAAAGATGGCACTTTTGACAACATCTATCTGTAAGTAAATGAGTTACACTCATGCATTTTTGGAGAGATGCTAGAGGCATACATGGGAGCAAAGGGAGGGAGATCTGGGAGTATTTTTAAGTATGTGTTTCACTGGGGTTATGGGACATCTAAGTATTAGCAAGAAAGCTAGGGTCATCATCTGGGCTTGTTCTGTGATGCTAAGAAGACAAAAAACTTGCTTGGTTTCTGCAAATTTGATTAATGTCACAGTAGTTTAGTTACACCATTATGTTCTGTATCACTACTGTACGGTTAAAACCAAAAAAAATTGTGAAAGAATTTTTTTTACAGTACAATGTCATCCTCAGAATGGAAGACACTCAAGTCTGGCATGTGGTATTCATGTCTGCTTTTTGTGACAATACTGAGTAGGTTAGAACATCAGATCAAAGGTGCAAACACTTCAGGTTCACATTCAGTAGCAAGGCCCAACTGCTTATTCTCATTCTTGTGCTCGGCCAGGTCAACTTTTTGTGTAGCATCACAGTAAACTTGGGCCAGTGACCTGAACCAGCTGGGGAAGCTGTGTTCGGTTTTGTTTCTCAGTGGTGGGGTTTTTTTGTTTGGGGGGGGGTGGGTTTCTCTGGGGGGAAGGGGGATAGTTCTCTGTTTTTTTGTAAATCAGCTGCCACAGACAAGCACTGTGTTAGAGCACAGGGCTACTGTAAAGAATACCGCCACCCTAATAGATCCCCGTGGAAATAGAGCCTGAAATCTATAGATGCCAAAACATTGCTTCCCGTTTGGTGCTGGCTGCACCCTTCTGCTCCTTCCTGTGCACTGGTGTCTGTGTGATTACCAAGTGAGCCAAGGCAGTTTTTGGTCATATTGCTTCTCTGAAACCAGCTTGTTCCTTCCAGTTTTGAGTTACAACCTGTAGGGATTATCATATCATCACAACACAACTGTTTTGGTCATCTTCTTAAAGGAAGTTTACAGGAAGTTAAAATTTACTCTCATGGGAAACTCTGTTATGTATTCCCACAAAACACATCTCTTCCAGATTAAGAAAAATTGAAATTACTGACCTAGTAGTGCTTCAGAATGTCTTTGCTATTTGTGTTCCTCAAAAAAACTTTACTGAGGAGAAACATTTGCCACTTCTGGATGGCCTGGGTCAATCATTCTGAGGAGTTGTGTGTTAGCTAAGAATTGATTTAAGACTAAAATTTCCATTCCTCAACTTACGCCATTGTTCCCATCTCTGATCTAGATAGCTCCTTTTCTTGTTTGGATCATCCCGAGTGTGGAGGCTGATTGCCATACCACAGAAAGCTCTGACACCTGTCTCTCTATCCTTTCTGTCTCAGGCATGTCCAGATCAGCAACGAGTCTGCAATTGACTTCTACAGAAAGTTTGGCTTTGAAATCATTGAAACGAAGAAAAACTACTACAAGAGGATAGAGCCTGCGGATGCTCATGTGCTGCAGAAAAACCTCAAAGCCCCTTGTCTTGGCCAGAACGCAGATGTGCAAAAGACCGACAACTGAACAAAACCCCAACGAACACTTTCTTGCACTTGCTTGTCGCCAAATAAGGAAAGAGAGGCCTCTTGACTTTTTTCTTTTTCAGTCCACCCCTTCATCCTCTTGATTTGTTCTTTTTTTTTTTTTCCCCTTTGACCTCTCTCCAACAAAATGTAATGCTTCTTCCAAGGATTCTCCACTCATATTTGGGGTTGGTTTGGCCTTTTTTTTCAGCTTTTCTTTTTGGGGTGTCTTTTTGGTTTGGGGTTTTGTTTTTGTTTTTTTGAGGAGGGAGGGGAAAGGTGTGCGGATCTCTTGTTAAGTTTGAGGTATGGAGGACTTGAGCAGGTTATCCTGGCAACAAGTTTCCTTCAGAGCTATCTCTTTTCAGTAAGCAGAATGTAAATCTAATGGGGGTAAAAAAGGAAAAGCAATATCTTGTCCTTTGACTCCTACATTATTGTGTTTTTTTAATAACCTTACAGGGTACTTTACTCCTCCCTAATCTTTGAATGTTACTTCAGTACTTCCCACTCTTCCTGTTAATTCCCCTCACCTCAAAAAGTATGTTTAGTTCTTCCCGATATATTTGAGTATGGCTTTTTTCTCCATCTTTTTGCTGAGAAGGATGGAATACTTTACCATACCTTTTCACTCTGCCTGAGTTGATCTTTTTGAATGCATATTTTTTAAATACTCCTCACCCAAGCTGGTGCTACACTTCTTAACTGAGAGGAGGGTTTAGAGTGGTCTTTTTTCTTTTTTTGTTTGTTTTTTTTATTTTCATTTACCCAACTCCCAGCAGACTTCTGCCAGAGTAAGATCTAGATCTGGTGGTGGCAAGGGTAAGCTTGTGAAAACACAAATCCTTAGGCAAGACCCTTGCTTTAAAAGTGGATGAAATGCTGTAGGGCTCATAGGTTTATATGTGTTACTGGGATGGGAAAAGTGACAGTGACCACCTTAACCAGCTTTGCTCATATAAGGCAAGCACCTGTCTCCAGATAAGTTTTTTACAGCTACTAAATCTGTGGTGACAAATCTGGGATGAAGCAAGGGTTGAGGAAACCAGGCAGCAAGGCTGAGAAGGCAAACACAAATCTGACCCTAATCACATAGCTTTGCCAGGGTCTTCTGGATTTGCTTGGGATTGGCTTGTCTTGCTGTGTTTATGTGCTCCTTTGGGAAGAGGTGTTGAAGAACTGCAGTTTGTTCGTTTGAAGATTATTTTCCCATTTCCCTGTTCAGTGGTAATAATGCAGTTCTCTCATGATGGGGTGTTCATGGAGCACTGGAGAAAGCAGCATATATTAGAGCATTTATGGGTTTGGAAAATAGGTTGACTGGCTGCTTCCTAGTACTGTAACCTCAAAGCTACAGTAAACTCTACTAAGCTCTGCTTTGCATCTTTTCATGCTTTGTTTGTGTGAGTATCAGTGCTCTTTCCTATGCACTGTTGCCAGCGATTTTATGTATGCCAATACAAATACCAACTTGAGCTTGGACTCTTCTCCAAGCACCTGGGAAAGTGCACTGAGCTGAGACAACACCAACCTGCCCATTCCCCAGGTAGATAATGAACTGCCTTCCTTTCCTGGTTGTTTTTTCAAGTTTAAAACCTGCATCTTCAATTCATCTGCTTTGAAAGCCTCCAACCTGTAGTGCGCATTGCAGCATAACATCTGGTTAGTAGGTGCTGTCCAGTCATTTGAGGATGACTTGTGAACCTAGGATTTCAAGACAGGAGTTGTAGTGAGGCGAGGTATGGCACCTCTCATTGCAAGTTATCTCATCTACGATGCTCAAGTGGTGACAAGGTGTTTCAGAATTACTCTTTCTTTTCCAGAGGTGCGTAGTGTTTACTGGAGTGCATCTTGACAGAGCTCTGCTGCAAAACAGCTAAACAGCTACTTCATTTGCTGGGTTTGCACTTAAGTCTTGGGGATGGGCAGATTGCTAACAACAGAAGCCCCTCTACATGGCCTGAGCACCTCTGTTGGCAACACTCGGTGGCAGATTCTGGCTAGAAAGATGCAAACAGTTTCCTTGACCAGAGGCAGCCTGGTTTTGACAAAAGCTTATTTTTTAGTACTACTAGAACCTGCTTACACTGGTTATGTTGGCAGTTCCAGTATCTTTTTAGAAAGGGATGCATTGAAGCACAAGTAGCTTGTCATATGCCAACAAAGTTTCCCTGGCCATCTGTAGACAAAACCAAGAGAAGTGTGTGGAAGGAGAGAGTTAGTATTGTATTTGAGGATGTTTGTGCAGCACAGCTGTAACTCAGACCATAGCTGCCTCTGGTGCCAAGCAAAGTGCTCTTCATTCTTCTAGAATTAAGTGGTAAGTGTTTGGGTTGGGTAGATGGGTGTGGGGATACGAATTCTTAGGATTTGCTGTTGTCGTAGGCTTCCAATAATTGGTGTGTTTCACGGACAGTTTTCCTTCAGGTTTAAAAGTACAAGTATGATGTCTGAACTTAATTGGATTAATCTTTGTTTCTGTCTCTCTTTTTGCTTTGGGCTGCCATCATTCTATGAATGTATCCCTGAAACTATTCTTAAAGCTCCTATTCCACAGTAAACCTGCCTCATTGTAATTTCTGATAAAATGTTTTGTAGGAGGTGGAAGAGAGTAACAACAAATCTAAAACTCCTTTTCCCAGGCTATTAATCCTGGAAAACGGTTGTTGAATCTTGAATACAAGGTTTAATCTAAATCTCATAGAAAGCTGTGTTCCCTGTACATGGATGAGGGTGAATGAATGAAAGTCAGTAGTTCTGGATGACAAACAGCTGTATTTTATTAGGGTATCAGCTGTGTCGAATGTGGGACGACAATGCTGTGTCTTAGTGCTGTTACCCAGAGACACTGAAATTGTGTGAGGTATGGCCTTATGCAGAGAACTTTAGTTACTTTGGTTGTTGCAGTAGGACCCAATTTTAGCTTAAAAGTAACAGCTTGTGAACAATTTATATTTTTTTAAGTTGTGAGTTTCACTGGAAAAAAATCAACAACCCACCAGCACTTTCTGTTCTAGATGAAGAAGAAAATGCAAGAAATATCTATGTGACTAACAGCTTTATAGTATAAATTGTCTATATACGAGTTATTCCTGAATTTCTGCAACTGGTTTTGTCATACATCGGTTGAAGTAGGAAGATACTATTTACAAAAAGACTACCACAAGAGCAAACCATGGTACAGGGGAAGAAAGAATGATCCGTGAGAGATCATCCCTCATTTTTTGGGAGGGGGAAGGGAGAGAATTTATTTTGTGTATACAGGAACTGGCTGAGTTTACATGATGCAGCTAATGGTTAAACCTGCCAACTAAATATGACATACTGTTAAAATTGAAACAAACTTATGTAATATTTCATTGAATCTTGATGGTGCCCTGTGTCTAGTAAAAATTTGATCCTTGAAATTGTTTTATTCTCCTCCATGTTGTAATCCAGGGTCAGCTGCTATGCACAAAGTATGTGTTTTGTAAAGTGTTTGCTGACTTGGATGTTTCAAATCTGCAACTGCTTCCTGATTAATTTGGCTAAGACCACCCCTGGTCTCTTGAGTTCAGGTTTAGTATGCAGTTTACAGATGTATTCTCAACGTTACAAGTTAAGTTGCAGGGGGAGCAAATTCTTTACAATACAATAGTCCAGTTTTAGTCTCTATCATTGCCCTTGTTGTACATCAGGAGCATGTTTATGTTTCTCTCAAACTCTTTAGAAATATCGTTCAAAATAAACGTGCACTATTTGAGTTATGTCATTTATGACTTGTCATGTGCATTTTTTTTTGCAGTCCAGCTGTTTCCCTCTGATGTTTGGTAGAGAAAATTCCCCAGAAAATTCCCCACATGTTTCACGAACTGTAACTCTGAAGTTTTCTAACATGAACTGCGAGTTGGATTGCTATGATGAGTGTCATGGGTATCTTACAGTTGAGGACAGTGGAGTCTGTGTATTTGCTTTCCCTGACCTTGCGAACTTTCTCTCAGAAACCCTCTGTATTGTAGAGGGAAGGGGAAGAAGAGGAAGAGACAACTGCCCTCGAATATTTTTGCCTCTACTAATGAGCGGTCTTGAAACTAACTGGTATCAAGAACTGTGTTCTGGGGTTTATAGGTTAAACATCTTAGAAGTACTCTAGATATTGCAAGTCTTGACAACAATCTCTGAAACATTAAGGTTCGTATCTGTCAAAGTAACTGGTCTTAAGAAGCAGTGTGCACTTTTTCACACCAACTTCTCTCAAAGATATTTAAGTAAATCTCATGTCTCTTCTTAACTATTAACCCTGTTTTTTGTCTATAGTTTTTTTCTGCTCCGATCCTGCTTTGAAGTGTCGTTTATGATGTAGTAAAGCTGCACTGTGGTACAGTTTTTGGGGAAAAAAAATGTTACTCTAAATATTCTATCTGCTTATTTAAGTTTCTCTGGGAACAACTTCATCGTGGAGTTACTCCTTTCATTAGGATAGCATGCAAAGGCAAAGCAAGGGTTCTGAAACTCTCATCTTGAGCTGCTGCTACCAGCTGCCTTCCCTGACCTCTACTGGAGGGCCTGGAAGGCACAGCTGGAGATTACCTGCTATCAGGACTGCAACCTTAATCACATTGGCCTCGCCAGCAACTGCAGATGCTGGAAAACATTTACTGTACTTAAACTGCTGCAGTTGTTTGCCAAAACACTTAGCTTTTAATCATCTCTGTCACCTCCAAGAGCCTATGCATTAGACAATTCATTTACCCCTTTACTGGGAAACTAGCAGATACTCCTGGTTATTCATGTTGCCCTTTCCCAAAGCTGTGCTGTTTTTACCAATATTTTTTTTTAAGGCAAGCAATTCCATTCCCTTCATTGTATTCAAAACTTTGTTATTTATGGGGTCCAGCAGTTATTTATGGTGTGATATTATCTTTTTGTTATACCTGTTTGTTTTATTTTTTACTGAGATTGTTAGTTAAAGCATAGTTACAATGCCAGGATCTAATAACTGAGTGATAAGTTAAAGCATTCACTTAACACTTCCATTTTTTTACAACACTGAGGAGCTTAGACCCCACACAAATCTTTGACTCCACTGCTGACCTCCCACAAGCGTAAAAATGTCTTTTACCATGCTAGTGTGAAAATGTCTTTTATTCTATGCCCTGTGGCTTCTGTCTTTTAATCAGTTCTATGTTCATAGGATCATAGGATGTTAGGGGTTGGAAGGGACCCAAGAGATCATCGAGTCCAACCCCCCTGCCAGAGCAGGACAAAACTATCTAACACGGATCACAGAGGAACGCATCCAGGAGGGCCTTGAAAGTCCCCAGAGAAGGAGACTCCACGACCTCCCTGGGGAGTCTGTTCC